>JANAVB010018998.1:17518005-17981934 GCA_029216955.1 Iris pallida
GGAATTCTTTTAACTCCGTTGTTTCCGCAAACTCTGAATTGTTGCTTCCGTAAAGTTGTTATCGTTGGTGCGCTCTCTCTCGAATGTCCCACGGCATGTCCATACAATAAGTCTAATATTTTCAAAAGCTCGTACGAATACTCGGTTAAACGGAATCGATTGGCGAAGGCCTTTGTGCCGAACGGTGTCAACTTGACTTGATAGAAAACACGTGCTAAAGTTAGCAAGTCGCGTGCGTGCCCAACTAGTCCTACGTCGAACTTAGCAAGTGAGCATGCAAGTCGAAGTATAGTCCATACGGGATAGCTATGCACACAGCCTTTTGGCTAAGTTGTACCGCGTGTCGTACACCTCGACTTTTTGGTGCAATCGAATTGCGAGCAATATTGAGTATCGCTCAGTCGGAACGGAGATACACTTAGAGTGTATATCGATAGGAAAGCTATCGAACTAACGCTTAGGCGTGCACGGGAGATTGGGTTGGATTTTGAGGATTAGTGTGAACGACTTAGTACGTCGAGGCGCGTGAGCGATTACGCTAGAGATTCGTCGAACGAATCTACAAGTTGTAGGAATTGAGTGATGCAAACATGATTGTGGATTAAATTGGATGGCTCGAATCTTGAGTGGTGTATCGTCCGTCTTGGAAATCATTCGAGCGAAATTGAGGATTAAGGGTAACGGCAAGTATGTCGGCGAGGCGATGCGATCACGTAAAGCCTTAGAATGCGTCACGCTTAGTTGGTCATGACTTCGAATGTCCCGAACGAGATATTGTTCGGACGACTTGTGAATAGGCAATGCGAATTAGGAAACAATATTGAATCCAGATTCGGAACGATGAGTAAAAGTGCATATCTTGATCAATGAAGCCTAGAGGATCGCGCTTGTGATTTCGGATTGAATCGAATAGAAATGGGTATATCCAACTCGGACAATAGCATCAGTCGTACGACTCGGAGTTCATTACAGAAGAAGATCGTCAGGTTACGTACATCATCGATGGTATTGAGATGAATCAAAGGTTGATGTACGATAACTCGGGGTACTCTGATTCGAGGAACGATGATCGTGTAAAATGACATTGTTCCGATGGATGCTATACTCGGGATATTGAAATGTGTCGAAGAAATGATAGACTGGCTCGAGGATTTTCTAGTTGAATGAATGATGGTCGGACTTCAAACTTGGATTGGATAAAAATAAAATGTTTGGATTGCTTCGACGATAACCACAACGTTGAAGTTCTTGTCTTATGCGAGCGCAACTCCAGCCTCGCACATGCATCACGCCGATTAGGACGATCACTCCGCGTAAGCGCTGGTATGGTGATTCATACAGTGGGGGTGATCGAACTTGCATGATGGGCAATTTATATGCATCGACTTGTGGTTTGACGCGAAGGTGGATTCGAGAATGACTCAGTGTGTACTTGACGCTAGAACTTGAGGATTGAGTAGGTCCAATCCGCGTATCGAGAATAATGGGTCTAGACTCAAACAAGAGTTACGCCCCGATGAGAATGATTATTCCGCGGGAGCGTTGCATGGTGATTCATGAACCACCGTAGATAATCGGACTCGCATGAGATTGGGGTACAACATATTGTCGAGATAGATGATGTCGTGATCGAATACATGAATTGGTTAGAATTGATGATTTGAACGATTTGAATATGTGCGACGAGTGCCGTGATGCGAATTAGGTGATCATGCTTGATGTTTAGAAATCTGAGTGACACGAGCTTGGGTAGAAAATCATGTACTATCGATTTGGCTAAACTAGGATGGGGTCAGTGTTGATATCGTTGTTTGGGAACTATGATTCTAGTACTGACGAAAAGACATAGCCTAGCGGTTAGGCAGACATCCGAGTGCGATGCGATAGAAATTGTGGAGGCACCACTCATGAGGCTCGGTTGACATGCACGTATATCAGGGACGCCCGAATATGTGCACGATCCGACTCGAGTGGTGATGGCGGATTCTCTATCACGAGGCTTGGCTGAAATGCATGTATTTTGGGGACGCCTGGAATATGTGCACGATCCAACTAAGTGATACGTTGAATCAAGTGAGACTTGAGGAACGGGAAAGTGTCGAGGATTTTGAAATCGTGAGTTTCGAAGAAATGTTGGTGGTAACGCGATCATTGAATTGAGACGAGTTCGAATGTTGGTTGATCGGTTGGTGTGCCTTACGACTAAGTTAGCGATAAGCACGAGCGTGGCTCGGATTGAGAGGACGCATAGGAGTAGTTTACGCGAGAAACGTAGGATGTTGAATCAAGTTATAAGCCGATAAGTGTACTCAGAAAGTTTCGAGGACGAAACTTTTTCTGAGTGGTGTATGATGTAGTGCCCCGTCCCGTCAGTCAATCGGAGGAATCAAAATGTCGACGACGTTCGGACTTAGCCTTGCAACGGCTGGCTCAGAGACATTGCTCAGGTGGGTAGTTTCGATAACTTGCCTCATCTTAGCCTTCACTTAACTCGCATGTTTTCAACTTGCACAAGTAGGCTAATATAAAAGCTACGAACGCACATAGCTAAGAAATAATCCTGACGGGTCAGAATGTCTTAGACATGGAAAATGGTCCCACGGTCTGCTTAGAAGTCGGCTCAGCGTGCTTTAAAAACACTCGATCCTTCGTCCCGTGGCTTGGGAGAAGGAAGTTGGTCTAGTTGCTAAGTTGCCACGACGCTTGGGTTAGCCTAAGTCATAGGCGTCGCCCGCATGAATGCTTGATAAAGCATGCACGGTCCCGTCGTTTTGCCCCAACACTTGAATTAGCCTAAGTCATAGGTGTCGCCCGCGTAAATGCTCGATAAAGCATGCACGTTTCCTCGAAGCAAGGCTCGGCGTAGCCTTGATCGTCCCACGAGCTAAGTATTATCGCACGAGTTATGGCATGAGTTTAGGTACCCAAAGACCTTGGTTGTTCAAGTTGAGCGCATGCTCGGTCCCACGGTTCTACGGCTGCATATAGTCATTTGTTCCACGATCTTAAGGCTCGTCACATAGAGTATGAGGCGGTCCCTCGGTTGGGAGTCTCACGTTCCTATGCACGTTAAGAAGTATGAGGCGGTCCTTCGGTTGGGAGTCTCACGTTCCTATGCACGTTAAGAAGTATGAGGCGGTCCCTCGTTGGGAGTCCTACGGTTTTGATGTACGTTATACAAAGGGTGTTTTAGAGCACGAGATGCTAAGTATGGTCCAGTCGTACCGTAACATTAGGCCATGCATTTACGTGAGTCTAGATGTCTCAGGTGCATGGTCATTGGACAACTTGTCGACAAGGATTTCTGTCTAGACTGGTTATACGCCGGGGCACCGGGCCCATCGTCCTAGGAGGTAGACGTTATAGCAGCGCACGTGTTGCATGGGTAGTCGGGGCTTTCAACGGGGCTCGCTACCTGCACTGAAGGACCCGCCTACCCGACCTTTGTCCACGATGGCTTGTCGTGCCAGTGGCCTTTCATATAGATAATTGGCATGCTAAGCGGCGAATCCGCATGCACGGTGACGTCGGTCGTAACAAAGGAAGTGTAAGCACGGTATGTGATGTGTTGTGAATGGGTGCACAGTATGCACATAAGGTATTATAAAGCCTAAGATTTGGCTATGCGTAGAGATAAGTACTTTGGCACGAGTTACAGGCGTCATGCTTGAGTTCTCAACACCGGTTCCACAAGTTAGGTTAGACGTTGCAGTTAATTCGAGAAAGGGCCGTAGGGCAAGTTGTGTTAAAATCAGGTTAAGTGGGTGCGAGGCACGACCTCGGTGTTTGCAGGGCACGACCTCAAAATGTGAGGTACGACCGCGTTGTCACAACACGAGTATAGGCAAGACTAAGCGAGGAGGCACTGCCCCAGGGATATTGAGGCATGAATCGAGTTTATGGCACGACCGAGTCGTTACGTCCTAGATTATGGCACGAAAGACAAGTATGAGTTGGTGCGTTGACATTACAAGCACGAAAACGGTCTAGAGGCAAGGGTAAGGAAGTTATCGTACAATACCACGCTAACGGTCCAGAGGCACTAAATAGGCCGAGAGTCTATGTCCTAACTGATCCTAAGGTGTAACGCCCCAGAACCAGAATACTGGAGAGCGGGGGCATACATAGCCAGCTACGTATAATTAAATAGAATCCACCTCACTATACGGTCACAGCTGTCTAGATATATGAGGGTTTAACTACAATCCATCAGTCTCCTATGGTCAATAACAAGCCTAATTGTCTCAATCTCAAGCAAGCAAGTAAAGTTACAAGATGTAAGATCACCAAATACAATAGTAAGGCGTCCCAAATATTACATATTCAGCTGATCATGAAGCTAATCGTTACAAAATATGATGACTAGCAAGAGTTTAGTCATACATGATCAACCCTAGGATCTGTCAATCATGTTACAGCCCGTAGGCAGACAGTAATAAGGTATGCAATACGAGCTAACAGGTGCTCGCCGGCTAAATGCCTTAAAATGAAAATTTTACAATAGAGTGGGAGAGCCAAAAATAAACCCACTCGTTGTCCTGGTTACGCCTGGTGGTCACCATCGGGCTGGAAAGTCTGTAGATCCTCTGGAGCTGCTCCAAAATCTGGCCATACAAAACCAGCTGGGTCAGATCCCAGAAAGAGCAAGTGCCACAAGGGAGGCTTCACTTAAGAACTAAAACCAGCATATCAGAAATAAATATTAGAAGTAGCTACAAAAGAGCTTGATAATAAAAGAATAACAACAGTCATAATGGAGTACGAGGGAACCGTTCAAGTAGCCAGGTCACAACCCTTAAACCAAACAAGGACCGGAGTTGTAACCCTTCACCTGAATAGTACTCTGTCTCCAAATCTTGTTGGTAAGGTAAAACATAACAAGTATGACGTGGGGTGCAATAAGACAATAAACGAAGAGAGGACTCAGAACTGCTCCGGGAGCCAGGTTACAACCCTTAAACCAAACAAGGACCGGGGTTGTAACCTTCACCTGAACAGAACTTAGCCTCTGATCTTTATTGTTAAAAGTGACAATCATGCGATCAAGCCTGCAATAATCGAGCACTGAACTACACCATACGATCGCTCCCGGCCAATCAGTGACTACGGCTTTCTACATTAGCTAAGTAGGGTTATCACAAGCCTTAGTTACTAGCAATATGCAGTGAGATGTTCCTCCAGCCACAAGCCCTGCAGCTAATCCAGGTTATCCAGGCGACTTGGATTCATTAAGTAGTGCCTCATTCTTTTCCATATATTAGTGATTCTAGACTTGTGCCCTACTCGTCGGCAGGCTGCAAATCCAACAATGGTGGCCGGATAACGGGATCGCCTGTAACTAGAGAAATCTCTCGTGACTACTGAATTATTCTAGTTATTAGCCTTAGCCATTTACAGTGGGTACCCCTGACTGTGGTACTCAGGGATCCTTATCCTAGACATGATGCAAACATTACCGGTTCAATTGTACAAACACAATCATCCACGGTGTCCAGGCCATTCAATCTTGTCATGACATGGTAGTCGTCGTAAGCCTTCGGGATATATATCATGTCATGTTCACTGTCAGGAGTACGCCACGTCGGGCCACTATCATGTCATGTCATTTATCAAAAGTGTACACAACGGGTCACCATCGTGTCAGGAAACATATTTAAAATTAATATGGCACAAGCATACATGTAGTAATTAAATAGCAAGGGCAAAGGCTGTGGAGGGATCATGCGGCTCAGGAGACAGGGGCATGCGGCAGAAGAAATCAGGACTCATGCGGCTCATAAAACTTGTCGCATGAAATTGCCATGCGGCCTGCCAATAATATTGTCACTATACAATATGCGGCCAAGAGTTAAATAATTGCATAAATAAAGCAAATAAAGCATTTGAGCCTATGCGACTAATGAGCATGCAAGCAAATGCATGCAATTAATTTAAGCTACTGGCCATGCGGCCAGCAAATAATTGGAAGAAGGGGGCATATGCGGCCATGCCAGTTGTAGGCCATATGCGGCCATGCAAGTTGTAGGCCATATGCGGCCAAAACAGGTTGCATACAAAAGCATGCAAGCAATTGCATGCAAGCAACAAATGCATGCAATTTAATTAATGCAAATACAAATGCATGCGGCCAAAGCAAGCAAGCAATTAAAGCTAATGCAAATGCATGCGACCAAAGCAAGCAAGCAATTAAAGCTAATGCAAATGCATGCGGCCAAAGCAAATATTGCATGCATGCGGCCAAGCAATTAATTAAATGGCCAAGGCAATTATTGCATGCATGCGGCCAGCAAATATTGCATGCATGGCCAAGCAATTAATTAAATCCATACGGGCAATGTAAGTTAAATCCATGCGGCCAATGCATGCAAAATGTATGCAAAATGCCATGCGGCCAAGGCTAGCAAAATGCATGCAAGCAAAATGCATACAAAATGGCCATGCGGCCAAGGCTAATGGTATTTGCATGCGGCCAAGCATATAAATGCTCATGCGGCCAAGCAAATAAATGCCATGCGGCCAAGCAAATAAACGCTCATACGGCCAAGCAAATAAACACTTGCATGTGGCCAGATAATAATTAACGGCATACGGCCAGAAATTATGCTAAGCAACAGTTAGCAAAATGCAACTACGGCTAAGCTACTCAATGTTGCATGCGGCCAAAAGTACAATTAATGGCTTCCACAGAGAACATGTCCATGAAAATACCATGGCCTCCATGCTCCACCAAACAACAATAGGAATCCAAATCCCGACTCCCATAGGTCAAATTCGGGTAAAATGAATTCTCTACATCATGGAACCATCAAATAGCAAAAATATGCAGGTTTGATAGATCAAAACTCATGAAAACAAAATACCACAAAGCTAGATTTACAAGAAATTAACCACAGAAATAAAAATGCTAAATACTAAAGTGGGTTAGAAACACATGAGACAGTGGAACAATAAAAAAAATAGAATTCCTCCATGAAGCAAGATGTACTTGCCTAAACCTTCCTAGTAGGTGGAGAGTAATGGTGAGAAGAAGAAGAGTGAATGAGGAGAGAGAAAGAGTATTGGGTTAATAAATAATGATGGTGGTGGTAGGTAGGGGTTTGGTTCGCAAACCGAACCAAACCAAACAAGCCGAATCGAATCAAGCAATAAAATGCCAAATAAATCATGCGATGAGACATGCAATACGAGTCAAAATACGTACACGTATACTAAAATACGTAATACGAACCATGGTCATTATAACTCTACCACCTTAAAAGAAATCCGTCCTCAGAATTTAATCAAGAGGCTAGAGATGCAAGGACAAGCTATACTAATCACAGGCAAGCTATACTAGTCAAGCAATTATTCATGCAAGCGAGGAATCGAAGATATGAGGCATAAGAAAGATATTATACCTCACGAGTCAAATAGGTCGGGATATCGCGATCGGATATCATCCTCGCGCTCCCGTTGACTCACCCAAGGAGTGATGACCCCAAGCAACACGGACTAACTTGATAGTCTTGTTCTTGAGTATCTTCTCTCCTTGGTCCAATTGGATACGGGCTCTCCTCATACAAAAGTTGGTACCAACAACCAATTTCGAATGATCCAGAATATGACTCGGTCCGGGATATACCATCGTAGTTGGGATACATGGAACACGTCATGCACCTCACTCAGAGACGACGGAAGAGCGAAACGATAGGACACATTTTCTACTCGCTCCAGAATATCGAACGGCCTATATACCTAGGACTAAGCTTTCTTCGTACCGAAACGAATGACGCCACGGTTAGGCATATCCTCAGGAATACATGGTCGTCGACAGAAAATTCAAGGAAACGTCGATGAGAATCGGCCCAATGGCGCTGATGATCTTGTGCAACGCGAAGATGATCTCTGACTCTCCTGAACACCTCGACAGTCTAGTGATCATCTCTGGACCAAGCATCTGCCCCTCTCCAATATCGTCCCATGCTAGTGGGGATCTGTACTTCCTTCTATGCAGTACCTCGAACGGTGCCATCTGGATACCAGCTTAGAAACTATTGTTGTACGAGAACTCCACCAGGTGCAGGTGATCTTTCACGAACCACCGAAGTCGAGTGTACAAGATCTCAACATATCCTCAAGAGTCTGGATCGTGCGTTCCGACTGACCATCTGTCTGCGGGTGATAATCTGAGCTGAACTGGAGGTGAGTTCCAAAATCTCTTGCAGCTACGCCAAAAGTGAGTGAATCTCGAATCTTGTCTGAGGTGATACTGACTGGTACTCCGTAAAGTCTGACTATCTGTTGAGGTACATCTCTGCTAGCTGAACCGTCGACTGACCAACTCTGAATGGAAGAAAGTGAGCCACCTTCGTGAGCCTGTCAACTATAACCCAAATAGCATCTCTACTGGTCGGGGATCGAGGTAATCCAGTCACGAAATCCATGGTTATATGCTCCCACTTCCATTCTGGAATCGGCAAGGGCTAAAGAAGTCCAGCTGGCCTCTGATGTTCAGCCTTGACTGTTGGCAAACCAAACACCGAGAGACAAACGAAGCTATCTTCCTCTTTATGCCATTCCACCAAAAGTGCTGACGGATATCACGGTACATCTTCATGCTACAGGGATGAATCGAATACTGAGAACTGTGAGCTTCTGCCATACTCCTGTCTGATATCTTTACTGGGTACACAAAGACGCTTACCATGTCGAAGTACCGTCTTCATGAATGTATAATTTTGGTCGTTGTCCTGCTTCACATTCTGCTAAGCGCTGAAGCTTAGAATCGGAGGATGAGCTATCTTGATCCTCTTAACTATACTGGACTGAACTTGCATGCTAGCCATCAATGCCACACTGGTAGGAAGGATAACTTCTATACCCATCTTTCAAGATCTGCTAACAACTCTAGTTGTGTTGTCAGAAAATAAACTCTGGCTCTCCTGCTCAATGCATCTGCAACAATGTTGGCCTTTCCAGGGTGATACTGCAGGTTGACATCATAATCCACAAGCATCTCTAGCTCTTCTTTGACGCATGTTAAGATCCTTCTGAGTAAACACATACTTCAGGCTCTTGTGGTTGTTGAAAATCTCCACCCTATCTCCATACAAGTAGTGTCTCCAAAGGTTGAGTGCAAACACTACTGCAGCCAGTTCCAAGTCGTGGGTCAGGTAATTCCTCTCATGATCACGAAGTTGTCGTGACACATAAGCTATTACCTTCCCATGCTGTATCAAAACACATCCTAAACCTCTGCCTGAAGCATCACAGTACACTGAAAATCCTCCGGTCCCATCTGGAAGTGTGAGAATGGGTACCGTCATCAAGCCTCACTTCAGCTTCTCAAAAGAATCCTGACATTCTGTTGTCCAAGCAAACTGTACCTCCTTGCGGGTCAACTGTGTCAATGGCGCTGAAATTCGAGCAAAGTCCGAAACAAATCTCCGGTAGTAGCCGGCTAATCCAAGAAAACTGTGAACTTCTGCAACTGTGCTGGTACTGGCCATGTTTCGATAGCCACGATCTTCTGGGATCCACTTCTACTCCCCCTCTGGTGATATATGACCCAAGTATGAAATGCGATCGAGCCAGAACTCGTATTTACTGAACTTGGCATACAACTGGTGCTCTGGAGAATTCGTAGGACAACTCTGAGATGCTGCTCATGCTCCGCTTCATCTTACTGTAGACCAGGATATCGTCTAAGAAAACGATCATGAACTGATCCAAATAAGGCATGAAGATACGATTCATGAGGTCCATGAATACAGTCGGCGCATTGGTCGCTCCAAAGGGCATAACAAGGAACTCCCAATGCCCATATCTAGATCTAAAGCTGTCTTCGGGATGTCCTGCGCTATGACTCTGATCTGGTGGTATCCCGACCGCAAATCAATCTTTAAGAATATTGCTGCTCCTCTGAGTTAATCAAACAAGTCATCTATCCTTGGGAAGGATATCTGTTCTTGATTGTCACTGAGTTTAAGGTACGATAGTCAACACATAATCTGGACGTACCATCCTTTTTTCACAAGAAGCATCGGGGCTCCCTAAGGCGATCCACTAGCATGAATGAATCCCTTGGTTCTGAGTTCTTCAATCATCTTGTACAATACCTCCAACTTGACGGCGCCATCCTGTAGACTCTCTCTGACACTGGTGCTGTCCCGGGAATCAAGTCGATAGTAAACTCGATCTTTCGCTCTGGCAGCATTCCTAGAAGCTCTTTCAAAAACATCTGGAAATTCCTCGACTATCCGGGGTAACTACACTACTGCTACGGCCATCCGCAATATTGGAGGAGAAGGTTCAACTTCGCCTCGAGAAAAAAAAACTCCAGCTCACCTGGAATGCTAAAAACAACTCTGCTAATATGGCAGTCTATCCTAACATATTGGTCCCTCAGCCAATCTATCCCTAAGACTACATCATAATCGGCATCGGGAATTCTATCAGCCTAGCGGGAAACTCTCTACCACTAACCATGATCCGACATGAGAAAAACACTCTATCTACTCCCACAAAACCGTTACCAGTAAGTATATTGAGCCTTACTGATAATGACTCGGGCACCAGTCCTATCCGTGTCACGAATCTGCAGACATAAATGAATACATGCACCAGAGTCAAATAATACTGAAGCCGAAAGGTGTTAACGAGAATTGTAATGCCCCGCTCCGTACGGCGCATTACGCTGAAGCATTGACTCAACGAGTTGCGTTGACCGAATAAAATGTATCGATACGAATCGATACGAGAGTTACGTTTCCGAGCAACGCATCGAACTAAGTCGATGCGAAGAGTTGCCTTGTCCGAAAGAATGTATCGAGTGAATCGATGCGAAGCGCCGCGTTGTCCCGAAGGATGAGTGCGTTGAATCGGCTCGAAGATTCTAAGAAATCGAATCAACGGAGGCGCAAGTCCGAATCGATGCAAGTATTGATTTTAGTTGGTTTCGTGTGCAGGTTATACTTTGACATGAAAATATTAGAGGTCGATCTTTTGCCATATTTAGTAAGGGGTCCACGAAATCAAATTGTCGCCTTGCGACGGGCTGAGACTTGGGTACGCTAAGATAAATCAGACGTATGATTCAATGAAGCACGAAGTGCTCGAATGGCTAAGTCAGGAGAGTGGCCGTGCAACAAAGTTATAAATCGAGCCGCATCGGCTCGGCGAAACGACGAAGGCATATCGACTCAAGGTGGAGGATTGACTCTTCTTTTACTCCTTCATGCGATAAGTCAAATTATCATTGTACGCTAAAAGTTAACCTATCGGTGCCATGGGCGTGGTCCGATCGGAAGATAAATTATAATGTGTGTCGAACACTAGTTAGAACAATTGAAATAAACGTGCATCATATGCACGAGTCGCTATGAACATTGGATATCGCAAAGACGAGCTCTCGGTGCGCAAGTTGCAAAAATGGGATAACTGTATTCGGCGAGTACCTTAGTGCACGAACCATACCATGCCTCGCGCACGAGTTAGGAAGGCTAGAATATTGAAAGACAATAGGCGAGCGCCCTAGCGCGCAAGCCCCGAACATTGAACGCTAAGTTATAGAACATGGAATACGGTCGAAACGTGTCTACGTGTACGAGATAATAAAAGATGGCTTCGTTGCGAAAGAATACAGTTATGGCATGAATGTGGCGAACTGTCGGATATGACATAATGCCTCGAAAGGTGTTCGAGACATTCAGGTCGTTCGGTTGACGAGCATTGAGTTGAGCATGATGCCATTGAATCATTGAAATGAAGTATGAAATGTAAGAACACAGAAAGTTAACGGAAGAAATACGAGATGATAAAGTCTGAGTCTCGGACTCAAGACTATGTTTAGTTGTTTGAATTTGACTGCTTGAATAAAAAGGATATTACATGGTCGATTGGGATGGGCTTGAGATTAATGTGATAATAACTCGTGCACGAGTGTTTCCCCCAAACAGTTAAGTGCTGGAGCGCCCCGAACCGCTTGGCCGCGGAGGGATTCGAATAATCTTTGTAGGCGCACATCCTTAAGTCGAGTAGCATTCGCTTATAGTTGGAAAAGCCACAAATATGGTATGCAGCGGGAATATTTCGTGTAGGGACCGCAACCCACCCGTTAAACGCGGGCAGCCCGACCAATATTGAGAAAAGAAGGAGAGAAAAGAAAGTAAGGAACTCCTTTCCATTCCGGCGCGGATACGCCAACGACCTTATAGCTAGGGAACGATGGGTTGAAAGTGTAGGCGCATATGCGTCCGCACATAGATCCTGCTTAGAGATGCACATATAACATGACAGGGAAGAATGGGGCGTATTTACCTTACGTCGGTGCAAGGGCGAGTGCGTCGACTTGGTAGGAAGTCGCGCCATGAATCAAACGAGATTTTTGCATGTTTGCCTATTTCAATTTGAATAACATGCTTGCCATGCTAACATGCTTTACATTTTTCGAAGATGCCATGAAATTGACCCTAAGGAGAACATAGCAAGATCATAAGCTAAGTTGCATGATTCAACATAAACTAAAATGTCGGTTTGGAAAGAAGGTCTTTGCTTCAGTACTGCGAGGACGAACGTACTGATCCCCCACCAGCTTTATGCAGGGTGCAGGGAATGGATGGCTCGCAGCGAAGCATTGCTTGAATGCGTTGAGGCTTGGAATGCGAAACGTATTAAAGCGTGCAATCACTTGACTCGGACATGCAACATGATTGCTGCGGGCGAGATATAGAAGGCATGATGTATGGAACGGTAAAATCCTTTGTGGACGAAGAGAACCTGAGGGTTGTAGCCAATCTGACATATATTGTTAGGCTATCGAAAGCCTTTAAATCTCAGTTTCGGATATCAATAAAGAGAATTATTTTGTATACTCTGTTTTTTCTTTCGTTGTTAATATCGAATCAAAAGATAATCATTTGAGAACTTGTCATCTTGCCTTGCACGAGCACAACTCCAGCTCGTGCAGCATCACGCCCCCTGCGAGGACGATGATTCGGGTGATTCTGGGTCGGGGCGTGACAAGAATAATACTTGCCACTACCTCACCTGGCACCACTCCTTCTCCCATGGTTAAAGCCAACACTTGACCATGTCCTCTAGGTGCCGACCCTCTCTGCTGGAATCCTTTCTGCCTATTCTGGACTTGCGCCTGGGCATACTGCTGAGGCCTTTGCTGCTAAAAGTCTGGATCTCGTCGACAATGGCCTCGGGGATGGAAACTGCTGCTGGACTGGAACTGGGGCTGGTCCCCTGACTGATGAACTGGTCATAGCTGTGATGAGTCAGTCCTGAACGGGTAGGACCCTACCTTGTAGTCCGACGCTCCACAAAGCAAACACAGTCCTCGAGCCTTGCATATTCTGAAAACATGTCCAGGCTTTCCACAATAAGAGCAGCCCATAGGGGAAGACTGCTTCTGCTTCTGCTGCTGAGGATACGTCGGAGTTAATGTTGAACCGACGTAACTGAAGCTGTCCTTCTCGGAGCTCCAATGGTCAAAGCCCTAGTTGTCGGGGCTGGGGCTGACGACTGGTTCATCTGGCCGTGAGATCGCTTTCGACCTCCGGTCCTATCCACAATCCGGGAGGTATACTCATGCCTCCTGGCTGCCTTCAATATCGCATCAAAAGTCTGATGCTCAAACTGCTCCACCGCCAGCAAAATCTCTACGTGGAGTCCCTACTGAAACTGCGGGCTCTATCAAACTCGGTCGACGTGGATCGTAAACCGACTAAGCTGGAAACTCGGCCGTATCCATCGACCGTTCTGCCCATCTGCTTCAAATTGGTGAACCTGGTCTGTAGATCGTACCGAGCTACAGCATCAAAGTACTTGGTCCAGAATCTCTCACGGAATACTTCAGGCAATAGGCGCCACTCTCCAATGGCCTGCGCCGCCCACTAGCTGCGGGCTAGATCCAATAACTGCAAGCGTACTACGGCCACCTTCTCATCTTCTGGAGTCTTCGCTGCCTCCAATATCACCTCTGTATCCTGAAGCCATACATCAGCAGCGATAGCATCTTTGTGCCATCGAAGAATGGAGGGTGTAAACCCAATATTTTTAAATTATTTTAGTGCCTTAAAAATTATTTTTTTCTATATTAGAATTTATTTGGTATGTGTACGTAAATATAAATGCATGTGTGTCTATATTATATGGTGCTTGTTAGTATTCCTATTAAATAAGAAATAATATAAATTCTAGGATTTTTATAAATTATTTGTAAATTTTTAGGAATTTTAGTAGCCTATTATATTTATCTTATATATATATATATATATATATATATATTATATATATATATATATATAATATATATATATATTATATATATATAATATATTAATAGTTGTAAAAAAAAGTATTAAAACCAACTAACCCACCCCCATGTGGGCGGGTCCCACGCCCCCTAAGCCCCTGCTGCGTGCAGCAGCAACACACTCGACGAAACCCAAGATTCGTGGGTTCACAAATCCAAACCCTATTAGTATTAGGTTTTGTGGAAAGTTGTTATAAATATAACTTTTTCTACAAGCCTCAAAACCCTAATCTTCCAAAACAAAGAAGTTGAAGCTGATTATACCCCCTTCGTCCGACTTCGTTTACCAGCGACGGAGCTTTGTGTGCGACGAACGGAGCATCGGAAGTCAGCCCCGCGTCACCCACGGAGCAGTTTTCCCACTCAAGGTACCCTACTTCTCTACGATGTAACTTTTTACTCGTAGCACCGATTTTCGATCCGTAAGATTTTCAGGAAAGTAGACTTGACCCTCTTCAAGATCCTCCAGATGGATTTCGAAACAACCCATCGACTTGCTCAAAAATCGAGACGAAGTTGAACAAAAATCTGTTTTCTGTAATGCTAAAAACTGTTTTAAAATGACAACTTGTCGGCCAATTTTCTTGCTGTACAGTAAAGTACTGTAGGAAATAATTGAAAACCATAAAAGACAATATAACCGAGATCGCAACACATCTTCTGGATCATCGTTTCGATTTGCGTGTAAAAAGTAGATTGATATTGAAGTTGAGGAAAAACAGTGCTTAGTTATATTAATTTTTAGAATTTTGTCCGATACGACGTACGCCCCGACAAACCGACGACGTGGTCGCGTGCTATACGCATCGAAAGGCACGTATGGATGTTGCGGACGTGTGGGAACTGACGGAACTCGTTTCGTCGCGTGTGCGCGACGAAATCAACGCGTATCCGTCAAGATACCCCCGTATCGACGTTTTGCAAACTTGCCCATAACTTCGTGTACAGTCGTCGGATCGAGACGAAACTTGCACCAACAGGTCCGGATCGAAATTCTTGTCCTGCATGCCAAGTTTGGTTCGATTCTGAGAAGGTCGAATCGGAACCCAATTTTGGTGGGCCCGCGACCCACTCAAACGGGCGATTTTGTACACGGCTCCTCGAATCCAAAACTGGACATACCATTGAGTTCCTCTCCTCAAACTGAAACCGT
The DNA here is from genome assembly GCA_029216955.1 of Iris pallida. Taxonomy (NCBI): domain Eukaryota; kingdom Viridiplantae; phylum Streptophyta; class Magnoliopsida; order Asparagales; family Iridaceae; genus Iris; species Iris pallida. The sequence continues at coordinate 17,533,461 of JANAVB010018998.1, forward strand.
AGACATGTAGTTTGATGACTTTAGAGACCGTAGACTTTGGCACGCATTTCGGTACAAAGCGGTCCAACGGCGGACATCGTTTTGACCCGAAATTACGATTTTGCCCCTGTTCCAGAATTTGACTTTTGACAGGCGTTTCCTAGGTATATCTTCTTCACCGAGATCATTTTTGATGTTTGTTTCAGCATTTGGAGTCATCTGTGATTTGTGAGTTTTGGTGCGGATACTTGCTACTCTTGGACTTGCCACTTTGCACCACCAGGCAAGATACCTTGCCACCTACTCTGTGATTATTATATTCTTAGTTTCAGTTGTTATTTTTAGCATTTTATTTGATATTTAAACTGTGCGTCCAGTCACACTTGGGTGCAAGCGACTATATCGGTCGTTTTTCTTGCTTTATTTATTCTCTTGTATTGACTTAGTTTATGGACCACCCACTGATGTTGAGGTATTGGTATATCTCATATGGCCTTGACACTTGTTATATCACGTGATGTGAGTCACATGTAGGACACGTTTCCGCGTAGTTGGCTGGCCACTGATGTATGGAGCGTGCGACGGATAGGAGTAACTGCCAATAGTATTATGTTAGAAGACTTGGCGGTTACTAGAGGTTCATATCAGTCATGGAGATGATACTAGGCATTGGGTGGGAGAACAATACCTGACGTATGGGCTTCTTTACACTTCCATGATTACCTGTGCGCTCCTCTGGAGACGCAGGCTCCAGGTGCCCTTGACGTTTCCCAGAGCGTTATGGACGTAGCCCTTCACATGGTGCCCTCTGACGTTTCCCGAGCGTTATGGACGTAGGCCCCTGTACCCTCTATGGGAACTATGCCGATCCTATTTTCAGCCAGGGTTCATGCGTCAAGGATTGTATCTCAACTGCATATTTACAGTAGAATGGTCAGGAACCCGATTGCATGCATACCTTTTCTCTTATTATATTATCACAGTTTATATGGCATAGTGTTTTCTTGTATCTTGCTATGTCCCCTGAGGACCTGGTTATCTCTCCAGGTTTAGACGAGTTTCCACAGGAGTACGGAGCGGCATTGAAGCTATCCTACATTGATGAGGCAGTGCCTTATGATTCCTAGTCTATTTCTTATCTGAGACAGTTGTAGACATTATTTTATATCTCTTTTTTTCTATTTTGCGGAGGTCGGACTCCGATCTTGTGATACTATTTTTCATAGCTGTTTGGAGTGAGTATGTTCACCCGGCTATCTTTTGATACTCTTATTTATTTATTTGGACTTCATTATCTTCTGTGTTGAGCTGTGATGAGATTAGATATGTTATTCTGGCCTGTGATTATTTATTTACAGCTTATGTGCATATGCGAGGATTCTATATATTGGAGTATTCTTCGTATATGTGCAGCTGGCATGTTCACGTACTTGGTCCTATGTATTTTGGGACTGGGGCGTTACATGTTTTTTGGCCCATGCAGGTCTATCTAATATTGTTGGGTTACATGACTGTGCCCAACAAGCCTGCATATAGGAATATGAATATCTCATCCAGAACTATTACTATCCTTGGCTTCCAATCTTTTCAAACTTCCTTGATTATTCGATTTACTTCATATCTAATCTTCCTAACATCAATCTATCCTTCTCGTGCCAACAGTATGAATCTACGAAGCGGACGCACTTCTGCCTTGGCCCTCACATCTGGTGAGGAGATTACTTCGGAGGGACAGAATCCTCCCATGACTCCAGCGACACCTTACCAGCCAGAACTGTTGCAGCCTACTACGACACGACAACGGAGTACCCCGAGGTCGCAGCACCCCCAGGCAGCCAGGCTGGACAGACTACTACCATGCCACCGGGAGGGAATATACCACTACCTCCACCACCACCATTCCCTCAGCAGTTTCCCCACAGTCGGGACCTCAGATGCCTCCACCACCGACGGATGGGAGCCCTACTAGTCAGTTTATGTATGCCATGATGCAGGCTCAGTGGCAGCAGACTGAGCTGATGAGACGATGGTGGCAGCTATGGCTAGACCTCCACCACTAGCACCAGCACCAGCACCAGCACCGGCTCTGCATCCCTATGAAGGCTCTATCAAGAATTTCACAGATATGAACCCCAAGGCCTTTAGAGGGACGAAGAAGCCATTAGAGGTGTCACAGTGGCTTATTAGTACCGAGAAGCTACTGAAGGCATCCCAGTTGCCAGCTCGAGATTGGATGACAGCAGTGGACTTACTGTTAGAAGACAATGCTCACCACTGGTGGAAGGCAGAAGAGAGACGATTAGGCACTGGGATCACTTGGAAGCAGTTCTATGATGCATTTTATGAGAGATTCTTCCCTATACATGTTCGAGATGGTCTCTATGACCAGTTCCTTCATCTGAAGCAAGGGAATATGATAGTATGAGTATGACTCAGAGTTCAATCGCCTGAGTCGATTTGGTGCGGGATTGATTCCGACAGAGTTAGAGAAGGCGAGATTTCACCAGGGGCTTGCACCAGAGCTCAAGTCTTATACGACTACTCAGTCTCGAGTCTCCCATTCAGCTGTCTTGGAAGAAGCTCGTGCTCAGGAGATTCTTCAAGAACAGCAGCAGACATCGAGGCGTCATACCCCAGCAGTTACACCAGCCCGAGCTACTCAGAGTGGACCTATCAGGAGGACCACAGGACAGTTCCAGTAGAGGCCCTCACCTTATCAGAAGCCTGTTTGCCATTACTGCGGTAAACAAGGACATATCCAGAACGACTGCAGGACTCGCCTTGGATTATGCTTGAGATGTGGATCTAATCAGCACATGCTCAAGGATTGTCCGGAGCAACATGCAATAGTACAAGCTCGACAAAATTCGAGGCCCACAGCCCCAGCTCTCCCAGTACCAGGCCTATAGCAGGAGCACCTCGTCCACCATTGCCTCCCCAAGGCACACAGTACAACAAAGCCAGAGCTCAGGCCCGGGACAGAACTATGGCAGGCATTCTCACTTGCTGTTGAGGATATAGAGACAGAGGCGAAGTTATAGCAGGTATGGTTCTAGTTGCATCTTTTCCTGCTATTACATTATTTGATACTGGAGCCACTCATTCATTCATAGCCACTAGTTTTGCCACTAGACACAGCATTCCCATCACACCCTTAGCTAGAATGTTAAAATCCTCACTGGAGGAGGAGTTGTACCTGTTAGTGGTGTTTGTAGACTTTGTCCTGTAGTGATAAATGGCAGAGAGATGATGGCACGACTTCTTGTATTCCCTATGCCGACATTTGATGTGGTTCTTGGAATAGGACTGGTTGAGCCAGCATTTCGCTCTCATAGACTGCCATAGGAGCAGTATCATCTTTAGACCACCGAATGCGGCAGAGTTTGAGTTCACCAAAGAAGACGGAGATATTGTGATGCACCCACATCGGGGACTCATATGATGATGCATGACACCCCTCAGCACCCTATTATCACAGAGTTCGAGGATGTATTCCCCGAGGAGTTGCCAGGACTACCACCTGACCGAGATATTGAGTTTTTATTGAGCTTATTCCCGGAGCCGAGCCTATTTCATCTCGAGTATATCGTCTGGCACCAAAGGAGTTGGTAGAGATGAAGACGCAGATTGATGACTTATTAGAGAAGGGATTTATTCGTGCTAGTGCGTCACCATGGGGAGCACCCGTTCTTTTTGTGCCTAAGAAAGACGGGACCGTGCGCATGTGCATTGACTATAGAGCATTGAATGCGGTGACGGTGAAGAACAAGTATCCCTTGCCGCGTATAGACGATTTATTCGATCAACTGAGTGGAGCAAAAGTATTCTCCAAGATTGACTTACGATCGGGCTATCACCAATTGAAGGTTCGGAAGGAAGATATTGCCAAGACGGCCTTTCGATCGAGGTATGGACACTACGAGTTCTTGGTCATGCCGTTCGGTTTGACCAATGCTCCCGCAGTTTTTATGAATTTAATGAACAAGATCTTTCACCAATACTTGGACAAATTTGTAGTAGTCTTTATAGACGATATCTTGATTTACTCCAAGAGTCAAGAGGAGCATGAGCAGCATCTACGGATAGTTTTGGGAACATTGAGGAATGAGCGACTTTTCGAAGCTTAGCAAGTGTGATTTCTTTCTCAAGGAGGTATCATTCCTTGGTCATATTGTTACGGGCGATGGTATATCAGTAGACCCAGAGAAGATCACAGCAGTCAAATCATGGCCCGCTCCCACAACAGCTTCTGAAGTGAGAAGTTTCCTCGGACTTGCGGGTTACTACCGACGGTTCGTAGAAGATTTCTCTCGAATAGCGGGGCCTATGACTCGATTGACTTGCAAGATCAGGAGTTTGTATGGACAGACGAGTGTCAAGCCGCTTTTGACGAGCTGAAGAAGCGATTGACTACAGCACCGATCTTGACACTACCATCGGGCCCAGGAGGATTTGTGATCTACAGCGACGCATCCGGGAAGGGATTAGGATGTGTATTGATGCAGCATGGTCGTGTAGTAGCATATGCATCGCGACAGTTGAGAGTGCATGAGAAGAATTATCCAACCCACGATCTAGAGCTCGCAGCGGTTATCTTTGCTTTGAAGCTATGGAGACACTACTTGTACGGCGAGAAGGTTGATATCTACACTGATCATAAGAGCCTCAAGTACGTGTTCACACAAAAGGAGTTGAATATGCGACAGCGACGTTGGTTGGAGTTGATGAAGGATTATGAGATTGAGCTACATTATCATCCGGACAAGGCTAATGTCGTGGCAGACGCATTAAGCCGCAAGCCCATGGCACACTTTTTGACTACACAGAAGGAATTGATTAGAGACTTGGAGCAGCTTGGTATTGAGATAGTATTGCCGGGAGCAGACAGCGTATTAGCCAACCTTCAAGTACAATCATCATTGGTAGAGCGCATCAAGGCAGCATTGCCTAATGACGCTAGATTTCGACGGCTCAAGGAGAGGACTGAAAGGAGAGCAGACAGGATTGAAGATCCACACCGATGGGACATTGCGATGTGGTGATCGCATTTATGTTCCCAATGGAGAGCTACGACAGGAGCTGATGGCAGAGGCTCACAGTTCGACTTACTCTATTCATCCCGGAGGGACCAAGATGTATCGTATTTACGGCAGTATTATTGGTGGCATGGAATGAAACGAGAGATAGCTCGTTTCGTTGCCAAGTGCTTGGTATGTCAACAAGTGAAGGCGAGCACCAGAGGACGGCCGGATTATTGCAGCCGCTACCCATTCCCGAGCGGAAGTGGGAGCACATTACTATGGATTTCGTCATGGGTTTTCCTCGGAGTCCTAGAGGACGTGACGCAGTGTGGGTGATTGTTGATAGACTTACGAAGTCAGCCCATTTCTTACCTTTTAGAGTGGGCCAGTCGACAGAGGTATTGGCGGAGATGTATATGGAGCAGATTGTGAGATTACACGGTGTGCCTGTTAGTATTGTGTCGGACCGTGACTCGAGATTCACCTCGCACTTTTGGAGGAGCATGCAAGAGAGTTTGGGCACCCGATTGAAGTTTAGCACATCATATCATCCGCAGATAGACGGCCAGTCGGAGCGTACCATTCAGACGCTAGAGGATATGTTGAGAGCGTGTATGCTTGATTTTGGCGGTTCGTAGGAGGACTATCTTATCTTGTTGAGTTTTCCTACAACAATAGCTATCAAGCAAGCATCCAAATGGCTCCGTTTGAAGCATTGTATGGTAGGAAGTGTCGGTCTCCTGTTTGTTGGAGCGACATAGGAGAGCGACAGCTATTGGGTCCCGAGTTGGTCTTGAGCACAGTGGAGACAGTGAAGAAGATTCAGGACCACCTGCGAGCAGCGCAGGATCGTCAGAAGCAGTGGGCAGATAATCGTCGTCGACCCTTAGAATTCAAGGAGGGTGACCATGTGTTCTTGAAGATACCCCCCACCAGAGGCACGATTCGATTCGGAGGACGTGGCAAGTTGAGTCCAAGGTACATTGGCCCTTTCGATGTCTTGGAACGTGTTAGAGAGGTTGCCTACAGATTGGCATTGCCACCGTCACTAGAGGGAGTACATGACGTATTCCATGTATCTCAGCTGAGGAGGTACATGGCGGACAGCAATCATGTGCTTGATCACTCCGAGATCACAGTTGGACCGAGTTTGTCGTACGAAGAGCAACCAGTAGGTATCCTCGATCGCCGAGTGAAGGTGTTGCGGAATCAATCTATTACATTGGTTCGCGTGGCATGGAAGCATCACTCGCCAGGGGAGTCTACTTGGGAGCGCGAGGACGACATCCGAAACCGCTACCCGCATTTGTTCGAAGGCGAAGGTATGTCTTGCAACTATACTTTCATGTATTACATTGATCCCCCGACCCTAGTTAATTTCGAGGACGAAATTTTCTTTAAGTTGGGTAGGATATAAACCCCCAATATTTTTAAATTATTTTAGTGCCTTAAAAATTATTATTTTTCTATATTAAAATTTATTTGGTATATGTACGTAAATATAAATGCATGTGTGTCTATATTATATGTGTGCTTATTAGTATTCCTATTAAATAAGGAAATAATATAAATTCTAGGATTTTTATAAATTATTTGTAAATTTTTAGGAATTTTTAGTAGCCTAATATATTTATACTTATATATATATATATATATATATATATATATATATAATATATATATATATATATATATATATATATATATATATATATATATTATATATATATATGTATATATAATAGTTGTAAAAAAATGATTGGGGTGGTCGGTCCCAGACCGACCACAGTACCATAGTATAAGGAAAGGAATAAAGAAAGGAGGACAAAAGGAAAAAAAAAGTATTAAAACCAACTAACCCACCCCCATGTGGGCGGGTCCCACGCCCCCTAAGCCCCTGCTGCGTGCAGCAGCAACACACTCGAACGAAACCCAAGATTCGTGGGTTCACAAATCCAAACCCTATTGGTATTAGGTTTTGTGGAAAGTTGTTATAAATATAACTTTTTCTACAAGCCTCAAAACCCTAATCTTCCAAAACGAAAGTTGAAGCTGATTATACCCCCTTTGTCCACGACTTCGTTTCACCAGCGACGGAGCTTTGTGCGCGACGAACGGAGCATCGAAAGTCAGTCCCGCGTCACCCACGGAGCAGTTTTCCCACTCAAGGTACCCTACTTCTCTACGATGTAACTTTTTACTCGTAGCACCGATTTTCGATCATAAGATTTTCTGGAAAGTAGACTTGACCCTTTTCAAGATCCTCCAGATGGATTTCAAAACAACCCATCGACTTGCTCGAAAAATCGAGACGAAGTTGAACAAAAATCTGTTTTCTGTAATGCTAAAAATTGTTTTAAAATGACAACTTGTCGGCCAATTTTTTTGCTGTACAGTAAAGTACTGTAGGAAATAATTGAAAAACCGTAAAAGACAATATAACCGAGATCGCAACACATCTTCTGGATCGTTGTTTCGATTTGCGTGTAAAAAGTAGATTGATATTGAAGTTGAGGAAAAACCTGTGCTTAGTTATATTAATTTTTAGAATTTTGTCCGATACGACGTACGCCCCCGACAAATTGGGCGATATGGTCGCGCGCTATATGCATTGAAAGGCGCATATGGATGTTGCGGACGTGTGGGAACTGACGGAACTCAGTTTCGTCGCGTGTGCGCGACGAAATCAACGTGTATCCTTCAAGATACCCCCGTATCGACGTTTTGTAAACTTGCCCATAACTTCGTGTACAGTCGTCGGATCGAGACGAAACTTGTGCCAACAGGTCCGGATCGAAATTCTGGTCCTGCATGCCAAGTTTGGTTCGATTCTGAGAAGGTTGAATCGGAACCCAATTTTGGTGGGCCTGCGACCCACTCAAACGGGCGATTTTGTACACGGCTCCTCGGAATCCAAAACTGGACATACCGTTGAGTTCCTCTCCTCAAACTGAAATCGTAGACATGTAGTTTGATGACTTTAGATACCGTAGACTTTGGCACGCGTTTCGGTGCAAAGCGGATCCAACGGCGGACATCGTTTTGACCCAAAATTATGATTTTGCCCCTGTTCCAGAATTTGACTTTTGGACAGGCGTTTCCTAGGTATATCTTCTTCACCGAGATCATTTTTGATGTTTGTTTCAGCGTTTGTAGTCATCTGTGATTTGTGAGTTTTGGTGCGGACACTTGCTACTCTTGGACTTGCCACTTTGCACCACCAGGCAAGATACCTTGCCACCCGACTCTGTGATTATTATATTCTTAGTTTCAGTTATTATTTTCAGCATTTTATTTCATGATATTTAAACTGTGCGTCAAGGTCACACTTGGGTGCAAGCGACCATATCGGTCGTTTTTTTTGCTTTATTTATTCTCTTGCATTGACTTAGTTTATGGACCACCCACTGATGTTGAGGTATTGGTATATCTCATATGGACTTTACACTTGTTATATCACGTGATGTGAGTCACATGTAGGACACGTTTCTGCGTAGTTGGCTGGCCACCGATGCGTATGGAGCGTGCGACGGATAGGAGTAACTGCCAATAGTATTGCATATTAGAAGACTTGGCGGTTACTAGAGGTTCATATCAGTCATAGAGATGATGATACTAGGCATTGGGTGGGGAGAACAATACCTGACATATGGGCTTTTTTACACTTCCATGATTACCTGTGCGCTCCTCTGGAGACGCAGGCTCCAGGTGCCCTCTGATGTTTCCCAGAGCGTTATGGACGTAGCCCTTCACATGGTGCCCTCTGACGTTTCCCGAGCGTTATGGATGTAGGCCCCTGGTACCCTCTATGGGAACTATGCCGATCCTATTTTCAGCCAGGGTTCATGCATCGAAGGATTGTATCTCAACTGCATATTCACAGTAGAATGGTCAGGAACCCGATTGCATGCATACCTTTTCTCTTATTTTATTATCACAGTTTATATGGCATGGTGTTTTCTTGTATCTTGCTATGTCCCCTGAGGACCTGGTTATCTCTCCAGGTTTAGACGAGTTTCCATAGGAGTACGGAGCGGCATTGGAGCTATCCTACATTGATGATGAGGCAGTGCCTTATGATTCCTAGTCTATTTCTTATCTGAGACAGTTGTAGACATTATTTTACATCTCTTTTCTTTCTATTTTGCGGAGGTCGGACTCCGATCTTGTGAGACTATTTTTTATAGCTGTTTGGAGTGAGTATGTTCACCCGGCTATCTTTTGATACTCTTATTTATTTATTTGGACTTCATTATCTTCTGTGTTGAGCTGTGATGAGATTAGATATGTTATTCTGGCCTATGATTATTTATTTACAGCTTATGTGCATATGCGAGGATTCTATATATTGGAGTATTCTTCGTATATGTGCAGTTGGCATGTTCACGTACTTTGTCCTATGTATTTTAGGACTGGGCGTTACAGAGGGTTCAGGCGCTTGAAACTGTTCGATACACTGTTCACATAATGTCTACCTCTGCCTAGAGCATCTGCCACTGCCTGATGCAAGGCATCTCCTCATCGATCCTGCGATGCAAGCAACTCCCTGATAAGTCCAACCAAGGCTCCATCATCCTGCCTTGCGGGCTGGGCTGGCTGTACCGGGGGTTCTGGATCTCCGCGAGGCATGACCCGGGAGGCTGCTCCTGAGTGCTGGGCCTGATCTTCTGGTTGCTGCTGGTCTACGGAAGGTGCTTCGCCTTGCCGATCAGTAGGACCAGGAATAATGCCGCTGAAGAAGACGACATAGAGAACAATAAGGAAGGACCAAGACAGATCAATGATACAAGCATGTGATCAGGTCGAGAATCTCAAGGATGAGAAGATACGGGCAGAGATCAAGGGCGAGTGCTGATTGAGACATTTATTCGGTAAACCCTCACATATCTTGATTTACAAGACCTGTATGGGCCACCATTTAAACCATGTAACGCCCCAGAACCAGAATACTGGAGAGCGGGGGCATACATAGCCAGCTACGTATAATTAAATGGAATCTACCTCACTATACGGTCACGGCTGTCTAGATATATGAAGGTTTAACTATAATCCATCAGTCTTCTATGGTCAATAATAAGCCTAATTGTCTCAATCTCAAGCAAGCAAGTAAAGTTACAAGATGTAAGATCACCAATATACAAAAGAAGGCGTCCCAAATATTATATATTCAGCTGATCATGAAGCTAGTCGTTACAAAATGTGATGACTAGCAAGAGTTTAGTCATACATGATCAACCCTAGGATCTGTCAATCATGTTACAGCCCGTAGGCAGACGGTAATAAGGTATGCAATACGAGCTAACAGGTGCTCGTCGGCTAAACGCCTCAAAATAAAAAAAATTATAATAGAGTGGGAGAGCCAAAAATAAACCCACTCGTTGTCCTGGTTACGCCTAATGGTCACCATCGGGCTGGAAAGTCGGTAGATCCTCTGGAGCTGCTCCGAAATCTGGCCATACAAAACCAGCTGGGTCAGATCCCAGAAAGAGCAAGTGCCACAAGGGAGGCTTCACTTAAGAACTAAAACCAGAATATCAGAAATAAATATTAAAAGTAGCTACAAAAGAGCTTGATAATAAAAGAATAACAACAGTCATAATGGAGTACGAGGGAACCGTTCAAGTAGCCAGGTCACAACCCTTAAACCAAACAAGGACCGGGGTTGTAACCCTTTACCTGAAGACAGTGGAACAATAAAAAAATAGAATTCCTCCATGAAGCAAGATGCACTTGCCTAAACCTTCCTGGTAGGTGGAGAGTAATGGTGAGGAAGAAGAAGAGTGAATGAGGAGAGAGAAAGAGTGTTGGGTTAATAAATGATGTGGTGGTGGTAGGTAGGGGTTTGGTTCGCAAACCTAACCAAGCCAAACAAGCCGAACCGAATCAAGCAATAAAATGCCAAATAAATCATGCGAGGAGACATGCAATACGAGTTAAAATATGTACACGTATACCAAAATACGTAATACGAACCATGGTCATTACATAAGGTAAGAGTAGAAAGACAATCGTAAAAGGGTTTATGCTGCACAAAAGTAAATCAAACGTGTCAGTTTTGTATGGACGGGCGAGGAGCTCACTCCACCAGTACAGTTGAGTACCGACACCCACATAGTCTTCATGTGCAGGCACAGGTAGAAGCTCGTGGCGTGGAGCTCGCTTGGATGCGTCGAGGCACGGAGTCTCTTGGCGATTCGAAGCGTGCGGCCGCATGGAGTCAAGACTTATACGGGACATAATGTATGGACATCGCCTTCCGAAGCATCCAACCATGTGATGCCCCAGAACCAGAATACTGGAGAGCGGGGGTGTACATAGCCAGCTACGTATATTGAAAAGGAATCCACCTCGCTATACGGTCACGACTGTCTAGATATATGAGGGTTTAACTACAAGCCAACAGTCTCCTATGGTCATGAACAAGCCTATTGTCTCAATCTCAAGCAAGTAATAATAGTTACAAGATGTCAGAGCACCAAATATATAATAGCAAGGCGTCCCATACATTACATACAAAATGTCAAGACTAGCAAGAGTTCAGTCATACATGATCAACCCTAGGATTTGTTAATCATGTTACAGCCCGTAGGCAGACAGTAAGTAAATATGCATCGAGCTAACAGGTGCTCGTCGGCTAAACGCCTCAAAAGAATAATTTTACAATGTAGTGAGCGAATCAAAAAGGAAAACACACTCGTAGCCCGGGTTCTGTCTAGTTGTCACCATTGGGCTGGAAGTTCGGTAGATCTTCGGAAGCTGCTCCGAAATCTGGCCACACAAAACCAGCTGGGTCAAACCCCAGAAAGAGCAAGTGCCACAAAGGAGGCCACGAAATAAGAACAAAAGCCAGCATATCAGATCATAAGGAAAATAGAAAAAAAGTACCATTAATAAAGAGTACAACAGGACAATAAACGACTAGGGACGTGGAACCATTCCGGGAGCCAGGTTACAACCCTTAGCCAAATAAGGACCGAGGTTGTACCCTTCGCCTAAATAGCATCTTGTCTCTACCCATTTATTGTTAAGATAAGTAAAACAAACATGCTCACAAGAAACCAGGTACTGGGACTAGACGAGACTTAGACAGGACTGGACACCATCCATTCACAAACGGCCAAACAAATACTACGGCTTACTACTTAACTAACTAGGGTTATCATATGCCTAATTACTAACAAGGTGCAAATGAGAAATTCCCAGTCCCAAGCCCAGGAGACTATCCAGTTATCCGTCCGCGGGTTGAGAGTATGGTTGGGTACATTGCCCAGGAGACAATGTACCCTTAGGTGACTTAGAGGGTACAACACATGACAGTGTGCTGGAAATGTGCCCTACTCGTCGGCATGCTACAAGTCCATTTAAAGCGCCCAGATAACGAGATCGCCTGTGACTGGGAATTCTCCATGAACTATAGTTCGATCTAGTAATTAGCCTAATCCATATTCAGTGCGAATCCCTGACCGTGGTAACCAGGGAGTCACGTCCTTGACATGATGCAAGACAAGACAAGACAAGTGGATTGCACGAAGCAGCAAGAATAAACACCCACGGTGTTAGAGTTGGTTATATGAGTCAAGTTCGCCATCGCAACAGCATCAATTATCAAGTCAAGTTACAAGTCAGGAGTGCGTCACCACGGGCCACTATCAAGTTATCCAGTTACAGAGATTAATTATGAATCACAGTTACCAGTTAAGAGCGCACCCTATCGGGTCACTACTAAGAAGATCAGAAGTACTAGGATCATAAATCACAGAAATTACAAAAATCGTACTAATCATAAGCCAAACATCGAAAATCGTGCCAGGTCGTGTTGGGTCAAGACAGTCGTGTTGTGTGGAACAAGATCTCAGAACTCCAATCCACAAAAGAGAAGCCAAGCCCAAGGAAAATAAAACAAAACCACCATGGGCAAGTAGATTGCGCTGGGGTTCCTGGGGTCGGGTTGCGCTAGGGTAAGATTGTGCTAGGGTCGAGCTACGCTGGGGTCGGGTTGCGCTAGGGTCAAGCCGCGCTGGGGTCGAGCTGCGCTGGGGTCGGGTTTGCGCTAGGGTCAAGCTGTGCTGGGGTTGAGCTGCGCTGGGATCGTGTTGCGCTAGGGTCAAGCTGCGCTGGGGTTGAGATGCGCTGGGGTCGGGTTGCGCTAGGGTCAAGCTACGCTGGGGTTGAGCTGCGCTAGGAAGTGAGCTGCGCTGGAGTCGAACTGCGCTGGGGGGTGAGCTGTGCTGGAGCTAAATGTAGGAACGAAATAGTAAAGCGTAATACTCTAGAGGGGGGATGAATAGAGTTGGCAGCGGAATAATGCTAATTAAAAATGTTAGCAGCACAATCATAGAATATTAATCACAACTAAAATAATGTAAAGGCAAAGTTAAGAGAGCAAACGCAAAGACAGCGATGTATACTGGTATCCCTCTGTTGAGGACTAATCCAGTCGGTAGAACTCTTGCTACCAGTTGAATCTACTATTGGAAAAACCATAAGTTTTCTTACGAAGTCCTTGCAACTTCTACAACGCGAGCTTTGATACGAAGAACTCGTCCAACTTCAAATGTGAAGAGGTATTCTTCAATCAAGCCTTCTGATTACAATCTCTCAGAAACTTCTAGACCGTACCGCACTGGCAAATTGACTAGAGGATTGTAACTGGCTTAGGATCTGAAATTGAAAGCTCTAGAAAACTCTTTGGAAGACTGAAAGCTTTAGATAGAGAGAAGATTGAAAGTGAATGAGTGAATTGAAATGATCGAAATCCTTCTCTATTTATAGGAGTTCCAAAGGCAGAATTCGGGCAGAATTCGGGCAGAACTCTTTGAGCAAATCTCGGTCAAATCCGCAACTGCAAGAGGACCAAGTTCCAAAGATTCAAAATCACAACGGCCACCAACCGAACTCTGGCCGAACTCTGGCCGAGTTCTGTCAGGGTTAAGTCAGGGTATAGTCAGGATTTTTGAAAAAGCTTTTGGTGATTTTTGAAAACCTTTTTGAAAACCTTTTTGTAAACCTTTTTGAGAGGTCATTTTAAAAACATTTTGAACGTATTTAGGGATAGCCTATTTGCCAGTACGACTCGGTGTACAACATATTCCTAGACTCAAATAAAATAAAAAATATATTGCATAAGAAATTACAGACTCGAGTAGGCAAACAGATCTTCGGTCTTGAATGGAGTGGATAGCCAATCTTGATCATGTCCAAGAATCCGAGATGTCCTGACTAGCTTCGTATATCCAAACAGAGTTTGATCAATTATTAAAATCAGGTTGACCATATGACCAATGGGCCAACAATCTCCCCCATTTTGATAATTGACAAACTATGAATGATATAATATTAAGCTAAGCTTGTTCAAAAATCAAAAAGTAGAAATTGTTCATATCCTGTTATTATCTCAAAAGAAATGTTAGATCTTTAATTTTCTCCCCCTTTGTCACTTAGCAAAATAATTGCGAAAAGAGAAGGCTCCCCCGCAATCAATGCATAAGTAACAAGTAGTGAGAAAACATAAAAAAATATGAGAAACACATTACAACATGTATTGTTTCTACAGATTATCATTACAGGCATGTATTGTTTCAAAAAATCTCAGGCATGCTATTTCACAGACAGTTTGTAATGAAGAAGCAGTATAAAGAGATAGTGCTAAATAATTAAAACAAAGTGCTGAAATAAACTGAAATACCATAACTGAAACACCATAAACATGTCCATGAATGATAATAGAACTGAGTCAAACTACAAAGTGCTGATAAATACTAGAAAGTACTGATAAAAAGAAATACTGATAAAAACTTAGAATGTTGGAGCATTTCCAAGTATACAATAGAATGTCACTAAAAAAATCAAATCACATCTCCTCATCACTATCCTCGTCATCACCAACATGAGCTCGACCAGCATGTCCTGAAGGACCAGCACCAGAAGTACCAGCGCCAGAAGGATGAGTAGGGGTGCCAGCATAGAACTCACCAACGTAGTCACAAGGTGCACGATACCAATCATAGGCGTTACCTGGCTGGAAGTAGGCATGGACAGCCTCATCCTCACAGCGGTAACCCGAAAAAGCTGGATCTCGAGGGATGGAACCGGCTGAATGACCAGTCTGAGTGAAACGAAGATCAGCCAAGGAGTTTGCCATCGCCTGATAACAGGTAACATCGTGGAACTCACGCTCGCGAGCCATGTCCATCATCGAGACGTGCAAAGCAGATAAATGCTGATGTATACCCTCAAATGTCATGGCATACTGATGAGGTGGTGGAGGAGGTGTAGTAGGAGGAGCAGTAGGTGGAGCTGTAGCAGTCATGCTACGACGAGATAACTGAAGAAACTTGGGCTCAGGGTCCTGAGTACAAGTCGACAGATCAATATCGAAGCGCTGAAAGATGCGTGGGAGAATCATCGCGTAAGAGAGATTTCTATCTCTTGCACGACAACGACCCATCATTTGAATCATAGTTTTAGGGGCAAAAAATGGAATCCCCTTAAGAATGTGGTACATGGCGGACAGCTCAAGAGAAGTCACATCATCCTTTGAAGTGGATTTTGGAAGAATAGTGGAATAGATGATGCGATGCAATTCATAGTTAAACAAGTTCAGGTTGTTAGCCTTGAACTTTCCAGAGCGTACTCTATCAGGTGCACAGAGTTCCGCTTTGAAACTTGCGAGTGTCGTGCCTTCGGGAAAGTCAAAATCAGTGATATCGACTAGCGGTTCACCTTCGTTCGGGATACCAAGGATCTCCGCTAAGTGGCTATCATCGAAATTGATATCAATACCTCCAACACGTGTGGTCACATCGAAAGTATCTAATATGAGATTGTAATAGAATAATCTAATGGCATTAGTTGCTATAGGGAATCAAATTGTAACAAATAAGTGTAACCCTAATGCCTCAAACAAATGACGATGATCAGAAAATACAGTCCATTTGACTGGAGCGCCTGTGCATATGGATCGCATAGAAAAATCACCATACCACAGTAGGGCTTGGTCGAGGGTTTGAAAGAAAAACCCATCGAACGCACCGTCGCTCGTTTGGACCGGCGAAAAGAGTGAATCCGTATGTGGATGCAAAGATGACCCTTCCTCACTAGGAGTCGTCTTCTTCCTCTTAGATGGATTGAATTTAGGTGCCATATGTGCAAATTGGAATAAAAATGCACTAATTGAAAGGTGGAGAGAGATGGAGTTATACCTCACGAAATTAGGATATGTCGTAGAGAACGACGATCTCCACACGATTCCAAATTTTGGAGAGATTTCATCACTTGGATTGGATGGAATAGGGTGGTGAAGAACTAGGGTTTTGATGCTCGGGTCGGCTGCTGCTGCTGTTTGAAATAGTTTGGAAGCAATGAAGAAGAAGGGCTGCTCGGGTTCTGTATATATAACCAGACACCCTCAACCGAACTCGGGCCGAATTCGGTCAGAGCTCTGGCCGAATTTGCCTAGGGCTCTTCAAAGTTAATTTTTGCCATTCTTTTTCATTGTCTCATTTCAAATATTTAATTCAAAGATTAGTTATTTTAGCCTTCAATTAACATAATTAATATTATTTTATGAATTAAATGTCATTA
The DNA here is from genome assembly GCA_029216955.1 of Iris pallida. NCBI lineage: Eukaryota > Viridiplantae > Streptophyta > Magnoliopsida > Asparagales > Iridaceae > Iris > Iris pallida. The sequence goes on from JANAVB010018998.1 coordinate 17,550,044, forward strand.
CACAGCGACTGTCTCAGATTAGCTGTAGGAGTACTGTCCCAGCTGGCGGAGGTTCACCGGGGAACTCTTAAATACCGCTTCGCTTCAACCGTAGTTGTGGTGACAGACAGACTCTTTATTGGCTTGTCTCTAACACAGTTTTTGCATAATGATATATAATCATAAAACAAAATCAATTAATATTATTGACGTCCAAAATTCCTAATTCTCGACGTAAATAATTGAAACGATCTTCCGCTAGAGGTTTAGTGAAGATGTCAGCTAGTTGATTTTCAGTATCTATGTACACAAGGTTTATATCTCCATTTTGATGATGATCTCTAAGAAAATGATGTCTAATCTCGATATGTTTAGTACGAGAGTGACATACTGGATTCTTAGTTAAATTAATAGTGCTCGTGTTATCACAGAAAATGGGAATATGTGTGTAGAATAAATCATAGTCTTCTAGGGTTTGTTTCATCTACAAAATCTGAGCACAATAACGTCCTGCGGCGATGTACTCAACCTCTGTTGTTGATAGGGCTACAGAATTTTGCTTTTTACTAAACCAAGAGACTAAAGCTTTGCCTAAGAAATGACATGTGCCACTTGTACTTTTTCTATCAACTTTGCATCCAGCAAAATCTGCATCCGAATAACCAATAATGTCAAAGGACTTAGTTTTGGGATACCACAAGCCAACAGAAGAAGTGCCTTTAATGTATCGAAAGATACGCTTAACTGCGGACAGATGTAATTTCTTTGGGTTAGCTTAAAAACGTGCACACAGGCAAACACTAAACATTATATCTGGACGACTAGCAGTTAAATAAAGTAAACTACCAATCATACCTCGATACTTACGTGTGTCGACTGGCTTGCCTTATTCATCTGAATCAAGCTTTGTTGAAGTTACCATTGGAGTGCCAATAGGTTTGACATTGTCCAGATCGAACTTCTTTAGCAAGTCTTTTGTGTACTTGGCTTGATTTATGAATGTCACATTATCAGTTTGTTTGATTTGCAATCCGAGAAAGAATTTTAGCTCTCCCATCATGCTCATCTCAAACTCATTCTGCATACACTTAGAAAATTCTTGACACAGAGATTCATCAGTAGATCCAAATATAATATCATCAACATAGATTTGAATTAAAAGAAGTTTGCCATTAAAAGACTTAATAAACAGTGTAGTGTCAACCTTGCCTTTTGAAAAACCGTTGTCAAGTAGAAAAGAGCTTAGACGATCATACCAAGCACGAGGGGCTTGTTTTAAACCGTATAGAGCTTTCTTCAACTTGAAAACATGATCTGGGTTTTTGAAATCCGTGAAACCTGGAGGTTGTGCTACAAAAACTTCTTCTTTTATAAAGCCATTTAAAAAAGCACTCTTCACATCCATTTGAAAAAGTTTGAAATCATGAAAACATGCAAATGCATATAACATGCGAATAGATTTTAATCTCGCAACTGGGGCATAAGTCTCATCGTAGTCGATACCTTCTTTTTGATTGTATCCTTGAGCTACGAGTCGAGCCTTATTACGAGTCACTAAACCATTCTCATTTAGTTTGTTTCGGAATACCCAACGGGTGCCAATGACCGGATGATCAACAGGCCTGGGAACAAGTTTCCAAACTTGATTCCGTTCAAATTGGTTTAATTTCTCTTGCATAGCATCTATCCAAAAACTATCACTACATGCTTCATCAATAGTTTTGGGTTCTAGCTGTGAAATAAATACAACACTAGAAACAATATCTCTATAGGATGTACGAGTACTTACTCCCTTGGTAATATCACCAATTACCAAATCCTTTGGATGATTAGCTGTAAATTTCAACCTTTTCGCTTGATTCTGAAGGTAGCTGGTTCCTGGATCTTCTCTAGGAGGTTCAGTTAGTGCAGAGCTTGGTTGAGAATCAGCTGGAGTTGAGCTTGGTACAGATGTATCTTCGTTATTGTCATCAATTGTCATTTGATTCAATTCATCAAAAGTGGCATTGATTGACTCTTCGATGATCATGGTACGTTTGTTGAAGACTCTGTATCCTTTGCTCTTGGCCGCATAACCTAAAAATATACCTTCATCGGCCTTTTCATCAAATTTTCCTAAATTGTCTTTTGTATTAAGAATAAAATATTTACAACCAAAAATTCTAAAGTATGAAACTGAAGGAATTCTATCAAACCATAACTCAAATGGAGTCTTCTTCGATTTGGGTCGAATTAGAACTCTATTGAGAACAAATCAAGCTGTGTTGACAACTTCAGCCCAGAAATATTTGGGTAGACTAAACTGGTTTAACATCACCCTGGCCATTTCGATTAGAGTTCTGTTCTTACGTTCCACAACTCCATTTTGTTGTGGAGTCCTAGGGCAGGAGAACTCATGTATAAAACCGTGTGTGTCACAAAATTGCTCAAAATCAGCATTTTTGAATTCGCCACCATGATCGCTTCTAATGCGAGTGATCATGTAACCTTTTTCATTCTGAACTTTCTTACAAAAGGCGACAAATTCGGATAATACATCATTCTTGCGTGACAAGAAATATACCCACGTGTATCTAGAGAAATCATCTACAATTACAAAAGCATAAAGTTTACCTCCGAGGCTAGCAACTCTGCTAGGACCAAATAAGTCCATATGAAGCAATTGTAGAGGTCTAGTAGTACATACTGCGTTTACTGACTTGAATGTGGATCTGGTAGCTTTGTTCCTTTCATATTGGCTGCATACCGAATCCTTCTTGAATGTAATGTCCGGTAAACCGCGTACTAGCTTCTTTGTGGATAATCTTGATATTGTATCCATATTAGCGTGACCGAGTCTCATATGCCACAGATGACTCTCATCACTTTTGGCCATTAAGCATCTACCCGAAATGTTAGTTTCTTCTAACAAATAGAAAACATATATATTGTCTTCCCTGATACCTTCAAAGATAGTACTACTAGTTGAGCTATCAACTATAGTACATTTGTCTTTGCCAAAGTTGATGCCATAACCATGATCAGCTAGATGACTTATGCTGAGTAAGTTATGTTTCAACTCGGTAACCAGACAGACATCCTTAATCACAGGATAGGAAGACTTACCAACATCATCGATACCAATAATATACCCTTTCAAGTTATTACCAAAGGAGACATAGCCTTCCTTCTTCTTCTTCGACAGTGTTGCAAATAGGGTAGCATCACCGGTCATATGCCGTGAGCAACCGCTGTCGAGGATCCATTTGCTTCTAGCATGTGAAGGGTGTTCCATCTACAAAATAGTTTGCAGATGAAACCTTTGGTACCCATTTCTTGTAGGGTCCTGAATTGTTAGCTTTAGGTATCCAAGCATAAACATTTAAATCAACAAGCTTTCTCATTCTATATGCAGATGATATATGACCAATGAGGCCACAATAATGACATTGTGCATGTCGAGTGTTGAAAGCTGAGTGGTGTACATGGTTGGTAGGTTTGGATTTTCTAGTATAGAAGAAAGCATACCTATAATCTTGTTTGGGCTTAACCTTTTGGGGTAAAGGTTTGATAGGGTTAGGTCTGACAGTGTTTGGCTTGGGAATATTCCGATTTCTCGGTAAGTGACACGTGTTAGGGTAGGAAGCAGCAGGCTCAGGCTGTTTTCCTAACCTAATTTCCAATCTTTTGGAAGTGTCATACAACTTAGTATAATCAGAAGTAAGTGATTCCATTCTGATTTGTGCACATTGAAGACTTTTCTTCTCTATAGAAAGTTCTTCCTTGAGTTGGTCAATAATTTTGTCTTTCTCTTCAGATGACTTGGTAGTCTCGTGTAATAAGAGCTTTATTGAAGAAAGCTCACCAGACTTACTAACATTATTTCTAACCTCAGCTAGTAGGTTGGTAAGTCTACCTATTTCACCTTTGTACTCTTTGAGTACCTTCTTAGAGGTCTGATACTTACTACGCAGTTTTCTGTAATCAGTCATCAGGTCACTGAAGGCATCTCCTAATTGCTCAAAGGTGAAGTCATCATAAGTATCAACTACAGGTTCAGTAGGTACCTGATCGGATGCCATAAAGCATACGTTTGCAGCGTCTTCTGATTGTTCGTCTTCTGAGTCGCTGGCTTCACTTTCATGCCATATGCTGGTGTTGGCATATTTCCGTGATGTTGATCTCTTCAGGTTCCCTTTTTCATACCTGTTGCTCTTCTTGCTTGATGATGAGTTTGTGGGACAATCCTTCTTCATGTGTCCCTTCTTCTTGCAACCATAGCAGACAGCATCTTCTTGGTACCAGTTGTTGCTGTTGTTTTCTTTGACTCTCTTCTCATGTCTCATGAATCTTTTGAACTTCCTTGCTAGGAGTGCTTGATCTTCAGCGTCAGATCCACTGCTGTCTGAGTCATCTTCAGTAGCTTTTCTGTGCTGAGCCTTGAGGGCGATCGTCTTCTCCTTTGGTGCAGGCTCTTCAAAATCTTGTAGCTCCAGTTCATGAGTGAGTAGCTTACCCATGAGTACTTTGAGGGACATCGTTGTGAGGTCGTTCCCTTCAATGATTGTAGTAGCCTTTGGAATCCAGTTCTTGGTGAGAGCTCGCAGGAGTTTGCGAATCTTTTCATGGTTACTGTAATCTTTGCCTAGGGAAGACAAAGGATTTACAATATCCAAGAACCTCTCGAACATTTGTGTAACTGTTTCGTTGGGCTTCATTTTGAACGCCTCGTACTCTTGAGTAAGTCTGCTGACTTTAGATTCCTTGACTTGAGTCGTGCCTTCATGTGTAACTTCAAGTAGCTTCCATACTTCATTAGCCGTTGTGCAGATAGACACCCTGTTAAATTCAGTTCTGTCTAAAGCACAAAAAAGAGCATTAATGGCACGTGCGTCAAGACTGGCCCCTTTTTTTTCTTTCTCTGTATATCTGCTATGGGGTTTTTCAACTAAAACTCCATCAACATTTATACGAGGTGGCTTCTGATAGCCATCAAGAACAATGGACCATAAATCAAAGTCAAGAGATTTCAAGAAGAAACTCATCCGTGTTTTCTAATATGTATAATTTGTACCATCAAACAGTGGGGGTCTGTTTGTGGCCTGGCCTTCACTTGTGAATTTCACAGTTGCCATGTGTTGTGCTGTGATCTATATAACAGTTAATTAAAATGAATAAATAATTGCACTGTTTACCTTTGCTTTACCTGTAACACCAGCTCTGATACCAATTGTAGAAACGAAATAGTAAAGCGTAATACTCTAGAGGGGGGTGAATAGAGTTGGCAGCGGAATAATGCTAATTAAAAATATTAGCAGCACAATCACAGAATATTAATCACAACTAAAATAATGTAAAGGCAAAGTTAAGAGAGCAAACGCAAAGGCAGCGATATATACTGGTATCCCTCTGTTGAGGACTAATCCAGTCGGTAGAACTCTTGCTACCAGTTGAATCCACTATTGGAAAAACCGCAAGTTTTCTTACGAAGTCCTTGCAACTTCTACAACGCGAGCTTTGATACGAAGAACTCGTCCAACTTCAAATGTGAAGAGGTATTCTTCAATTAAGCCTTCTGATTACAATCTCTCAGAAACTTCTAGACCGTACCGCACTGGCAAATTGACTAGAGGATTGTAACTGGCTTGGGATCTGAAATTGAAAGCTCTAGAAAACTCTTTGGAAGACTGAAAGCTTTAGATAGAGAGAAGATTGAAAGTGAATGAGTGAATTGAAATGATCGAAATCCTTCTCTATTTATAGGAGTTCCAAAGGCAGACTTCTGTCAGAATTCGGGCAGAATTCGGGCAGAACTCTTTGAGCAAATCTCGGTCAAATCCGCAACTGCAGGAGGACCAAGTTCCAAAGATTCAAAATCACAACGGCCACCAACCGAACTCTGGCCGAACTCGGTCCGAGTTCTGTCAGGGTTAAGTCAGGGTATAGTCAGGGTTTTTGAAAAAGCTTTTGGTGATTTTTGAAAACCTTTTTGAAAACCTTTTTGTAAACCTTTTTGAGAGGTCATTTTAAAAACATTTTGAACGTATTTAGGGATAGCCTATTTGCTAGTACGACTCGGTGTACAACATATTCCTAGACTCAAATAAAATAAAAAATATATTGCATAAGAAATTACAGACTCGAGTAGGCAAACAGATCTTCGGTCTTGAATGGAGTGGATAGCCAATCTTGATCATGTCCAAGAATCCGAGATGTCCTGACTAGCTTCGTATATCCAGACAGAGTTTGATCAATTATTAAAATCAGGTTGACCATATGACCAATGGGCCAACACTAAAGAGCGCCAGCGAAGGGGCGCGATTCGCCAAAGGGCGCCGAGCGCGGGCCAGCACAGCGCTAAAGAGCGCTGGCTGAGGTCTTCTTCTCCAACAGGCTGAGAAGAGAACCCAAGAATACCAAAATTCCAAATCTTATAACTTGGCCAAATCAAAACGAAATTTAGATTTTCAAAGCTCTAACTTGTGTAAAATTGAATTCTCTACCACATGGAAACCTCAAAACAAGCAAAAATCTAAGTTTAATAGATCAAACCCAAGAAAATCTGAAAATGGTTAAAACTTAGATCTAAAAAAATGGAAACTCTAAATCACAAAATGCCAAGTTCTAATGTGGTTCACCATGGCCTAATCTAACTAATGGACAAATAAAATAGGGTTCCTATTTGGTGGCAAGGTGCACTTGCCTATGGAGGTTGGGTGTTGTGTGGAGGAAGGAAGAAGAAGATGGAAAATTTTTAATGGAAGAGTAATGAGGAGAGAGAAAAGTTAGGTGGGGTTTTAATGAGGGAGGGTGTGTTGTGTTGAGGGTGGAGTTTAACTAAGGGTAGTCCAAAGCAAACCAAACCAAATCCTCTCCACAAAGAATAAAACCACGCCAGGTCCAAAAACTCAATTTACGAGAAAACCAAAATTCGCAAGTCGAGCCAAAATACAATTACAGGCCAAAATTCGAGAAAATAAAATACATGTCCGAAATACATATGGGCCTAATCAAAATACGTATTCTGAAATACGGGCATTACAACTCTACCCACCTTAAAAAGAATTCCGTCCTCGAAATTTAAATCAAGATGCTTAGAGATGTAAGAGCCAGCTATACTATCCACAAATAAGCTACACTAAACAAACAATCAAACAATCATACATGCAAGCAAGGGATGGAAAACATAAGGCATAAGGAAGACATTATACCTTACGAGTCAAACAAGTCGGGATATCGCGATCGGATGTCGTCCTCACGCTCCCACGTTGACTCACCTAGAGAGTGATGACCCCAAAAGCAACACGGACTAAGCTAATAGTCTTGTTCTTGAGTATCTTTTCTCTCCGGTCCAATATAGACACGGGCCTCTCCTTATACGAAAGGTTGGTACCAACAACCAATTTCGAATGGTCTAAGATATGGCTCGGGTCCGAGATGTACCATCGTAATTGGGACATATCACTACCAAATTACAGCATTTTAGCGACGGCCATTTAGCGACGGAAAATTTCCGTCGCTATTACCGTCGGATCACCGACGGATTTGTGACGAAATACCGACGGAAAGCAGTGGACAATTTTTTTTATTTTTTTATGTCCATATCCGTCGCTACGCCGTCGATAGGTCGTCGGCCATGTAGCGACGGTTTTATATCCGTCGCTAGAACGTCGCATATTTTGGCGGGAAAAGCCTAAAATATTGGCGCGAGATTTGACTGACGACTTAGCGACGGAATAATCTGTCGCTACTCTGGTGCGAGATTTACTGACTACTTAGCGACGGAATAATCCGTCGCTAAGCCGTCGCTAATTTCTGTACCCTAACTTAAATTGAACCGACGGGGGGGAAATTTTCATTCCCCCCAAAACACTCTCTCTCTTCCCTCTCCCTCTCTCCGACGATCTCGCTCTCTCCGACCGGCGATCTCCCTCTCTCTCTCTAAGGTATGCTCTCTCTCCCCCCCTCTCTCTCTCTATCTCCCTCTCTCTCTCTCTCTTTTACGATTTGGGGGGTTGGGGGGCTGTCGTAGTGGTCGGAGAGGGTGTGGGGCAGGGGGGTTTTGGGTACGGGGTGGGGTGGTCGAGGCAAGGGTGGAGTGGGGTGGTCGGGGGCAGGGGGGTCGGAAAGGGGGTCGGGCAGGGGTGGGGGGTGGTCTGGGCAGGGGGGGTTCGGGTAGGGGGTGGGGTGGTCGGGGCAAGGGTGGGGTGGGAGAGGGGGCAGGGGGGGTCGGGAAGGGGGTCGGGCAGGGGTGGGGGGGTGGTCTGGGCAGAGGGGTGGGAGAGGGGGTCGGGCAGGGGTTGAGGGAGGGTCGGGCAGGGGTTGGGGGGGTCGGGGCAGGGGGGTAGGGGGATGGGAGAGGGGGTCGGGCAGGGGTTGGGGGAGGGTCGGGCAGGGGTTGGGGGGGTCGGGGCAGGGGGGGCAGGGGGTGGGAGAGGGGGTCGGGCAGGGGTTGGGGGGGGTCGGGCAGGGGTTGGGGGTGGGAGAGGGGGTCGGGCAGGGGTTGGGGGGGTCGGACAGGGGTTGGGGGGGTCGGGGCAGGGGGGGCGTAGGAGGGACTCTGTAGTCCCCGCGCAGGAGTCCTCCTCCTCCTCTCCCATAGTCACACACACACACACGGACACACACACACACACAGACACACACACACACGGACACACACACACAGACACACACACACACGGACACACACACACACACACGGACACACACGGACACAGACACACGGATACACACACACTCAGACATATATATCATGGTTTAAAGTATCGGCCGATACCGATCCGATACGGCCGATACCGATACGGTTTGGCATGTTCTGATCCGATACCGACCGATACCAAGTATTGACCGATACCGACATTGGGGGTCTTTGTTCCGGTCAATTCGACAAAGAAAATTAAACAGAAAAGACAAATCAACAAGGGTTTAAAGCATAACAAGGTTGTAGAAGCATGTAAAAGAAGAAAATCACATCAATTGAAGAAAATCACATCTATTGTTTGTAAACCAATCGGTAAGGGTGACTACTATTTCATTTAATTTCAAAACTACTAAGAAATAACACTAAAAATACTTAAAATTATGCCTAAATGTATAAAATATATGTTTTTAAATGTAAATAATTTATTAATAATTATTTGTTCCCCGATACCAAAAAATCCGATACTCCGATCCGAAACCGCCGATACTACCGATATCGCCGATACCAATACTCATAGGAATAGTCCGATACCGATTCCGATACCGATACTTTGAACCTTGATATATATATATATATATATATATATATATATATATATATATATAGGCATATAAGTAATTTATTAATAATATATATATATATATATATATATATATATATATATATACACAGACACACGTCGTGAAGTCTAGTATATATATTTGATTAGCTAAGGTAGAAGTTTAGCCTAATTAAGGTTAGTTTTGACAGAGTTGACTTGGACTCCTAATTTGACCCAGAACTAGTCTAGTATACCATCTGCTCCTCCTTTCTTCCCTTCTTCTCATTCGACTATCTCGGCCTCCTATTCGGCCTACTATTCCGATATGCGTTGGATATTAAAGGAAAGACGAAGGACAATCCAAAAGCAAGACAAGACATGGCCGAGATATGCAAACGTCATAATCTAAACTTGATACAAAGGGGAGCTGGTGGACAAGTAACTAAGCCGATAGCGCCATACGCATTGATCAAGGAAGATAGATTAATAATCTGCAAGTGGATATCTACTTTAAGATTTTCCGACGGCTATGTGTCGAATTTGTCTAGATGCGTTGATCTCAATGAACGCAAGCTGACAGGAATGAAGAGGAGAAAGAGGCGTCTTGTCCCAAGTATTGAGACTGAAGAAGAAGAAGAAGAAGAAGAAGAAGAAGAAGAAGAAGAAGAACTTTATGAGGATGAGGATGAGGATAGAGATGAATTCGACGATGAGGATGATGATGATGATGAGGCCGAGGCTGAGGAAGAGGACGATGACGATGATTATCGCTATATTTCAGTTGTATCTTGAAGCACCCAATATCTAGTCTCGAATCCTAAATTACCCTATTACATTTGGATTTACAATTACAAGTCTAGTGGAACACAAGATGCCCTTTCATCAAAAGTTACAAGAATTGTACTTTGTTGTATTGGTGCGTGATTTTATCAGATTTTGTGTATCTAGCTTTTATTCGTACTTCACTTCTGATTGTAATATTTATTTCAGTTTGGGATATTTGCGTATTATTGTATGAGTTTCTTTTTGCAGATGGCACTCCTAGGCCTACTAGTCTGGGCGGCACTCATCGCCCTACTGCTGGTATGGATATGTTTAGTTTTATATTCATTTATAAATCTATGTTGTCGGTATTTTGTTTATGTGTTCTATTTACAGGGCATGGTTGTGAGCACCCGTACTGGTGGTGCTGGCCGTGGTCGTGGCGGTGGCGGCGGCGGCGGCGGTGGTGGTGGTGGTGGTCGTGGGCGTGGGCGTGGGCGTGGTGGTAGCGGCCGTGGTCGCCAGCCGCCGCCGGGAAGAAGATACGGGATGCGGTGTACGACCTTCGTACGGCGCATACGAGGAAGGACTGGATCCGGGCGGAGTACTATGAGCAGATGTTGGAGAAGATGGATACTCCGCAGTTCAAGCTGAAATCGGAGAAAGCTAAGGCTAATCGACAGGTCGCGGGTCTGCATACGGGGGGATCAAGGCCCCACGCATTGACGCGTGCAGATTTGGTGAGATAGCGCAAATTCAAATTCATTCTATTATTTAATTTCGTACTGTTAATATACGAAGTTAATTAAATTCTACGTATGCAGGCCCAACGGGCGATAAAGCAGGGAAAAGAGGCGGAGACGGTCACCGCTCACGATGTATTCGTGCATACGCACAAGAGGCGGAAGGACGGGAGCTTCGTCGACGCGAGGGCCGAGGAGACTGATGTAAGTACTTACGTTTATGAGATTTATGTTAGAAATATAATTATTGTTAAGTTAATTAGATAAACTTAGGATTCAGACTATAACTTAGGGAAACATAGGATTTAGATTATAACTTAGGAAAACTTATAGTATAAACACATTTATTGGATAGGCTGCGTATCGTGAGGCACTTAGTCGGCTTGAGATCGAGCCCCCTTCCGAGAATGTCGGCGAAACGACGCCCACCCAGACGCACTCTTCTATGGCCGCTCGCTACGATGACGTGTTCGTAGAATCCGTCGGCGGCGTTAGGAAAGGGCGCGTCTACGGCTTAGGTTCCATGGCGCCCTCGTTGCAGCCGTCCCCGAGATATCCACCGCCTCCGCCTCCCCCTCCCCCAGCGCCCCCGGTTGACAATGTGAGGGCACAGCTTGCGACTCTGACCTCCACGGTGTCAGATTTGCGGGCGATAGTGTTGGGGCGCTATCCGTCTGCTCCCGGTCCGTCTGCTTCCGATCCGTCTACTGCTGCTGCCGGTGCTTCGGATCGACCTGGTCCTTCTTCCCCCGGACGGCTTTCATTTAACCGCTCTGCGGACGCCCGCATCGTATCGGATAACACCATCTTGACGCTCCTTGACATGATGTCGCCAGAGCAGCTACGCGCGCTTCCAGACCATGTTTTGTCCCAAGTGCTGGCACACACGGTGGAGGAGTACATACGCAAAGCGGATGCGGCGGCACGAGCACGAGACGATCCGACGGACGGGGTTTGATTTTGTTTATGTTGTTGGTTTTGTAGACATTTGGATACTGAGTATGTTCGGATATTTTTTTTATGTTTGGATAATTTAATGTTGGATATTGGATATATTGTGTTGGTAATATTTTGTTGGATATTGGATACATTGGATATTGGTGTCGGATATGGATATTTTGCATATGGATATATGGTGTTGGATATTGGATACGTTGGATATTCGTGTTGGATATGGATATATGGTGTTGTATATGGATATTTTGCATGTTTGATATTGTGTTGGATGTGTTGTATAAACAGGAAAGAGTCTGTTTGCAGTATTTTTTTTTCAAAAATTAGCAGTTAGCGACGGACTGGCGACCACTCCGCGACGGATAGTCCGTCGCTAACTGGAGAAACTGAGGTTAGCGACGGAGTGGCGACGTAAAATCCGTCACTACCTGGAGCATTTCAATAAAGCGACGGATTGGCGACGGACGATCCGTCGACCTGATGCTGTTTGATGTCCAAAAATTTTAGCTTTCGCGACGGATTGGCGACTAACTTACGGCGGACTGGCGACAAAGTCCCGACGGACTATCCGTCGCTAACTGTAGGAATTTAATGTATCGACGGATTTAGCGACGGAATGTCCGTCGGTAATTGGGTATCAGAAAATCTCTGATACGCTTTTGCCGACAAAGTTACGACGGATTAGCGACGGATATTGGGTATCAAAAAATCAGTGATACGGTTTTGCCGACTGGTTAGCGACGGAGTTTTCCGTCGCTAACCCTATATCCTGATACATGTTTTGACGAAAGCTAGTCGGTAATCCATCGCTATATATATTTAGATGCGCCGACGGGATTCCGTCGCTAAGTCGTCGCTGAGCGACGGAGTAGCGACGGATATGTTTTAGCGATGAGGTTATTCCCGACGGCTGTTTTACCAAAATATCCGTCGGTAATCCGTCGGTATTTATTTTTGGCGACGGATTACCGACGGATAAGGCCGTCGGTAAATCCATGTATTTTGGTAGTGTATGGAATACATCATGCATCTCACTTAACGACGACGGAAGAGCGAGACGATAGGATACATCTCCTACTCGCTCCAAGATATCGAACGGCCCTATATACCTAGGACTAAGCTTTCTCCGTACGCCAAAGCGAATGACGCCGCGGTTAGGCGAGATCCTAAGGAATACATGGTCGTCGATAGCAAACTCTAAGGGACGTCGATGAGCATCGGCCCAATATCGCTGGCGATCTTGGGCCATTCGAAGGCGATCTCTGACTCTTCTGACCATTTCAACTGTCTGGGCAATCATTTCTGGACCAAGCATCTGCATCTCTCCAACATCATCCCAGGCTAACGGGGATCTGCACTTCCTACCATACAGTGTCTCGAACGGGGCCATCTGAATACTGGTCTGGAAACTATTGTTGTACGAGAATTCCACCAGGTGCAGGTGATCCTTCCATGAACCACCGAAATCAAGGGTACAAGATCTCAACATATCTTCAAGAGTCTGGATTGTGCGTTTCGACTGGCCATCTGTCTGCAGATGATAAGCTGAGCTAAACTGAAGGTGAGTTCCCAAACTCTCTTGCAGGCTACGCCAAAAGTGTGATGTGAATCTTGAATCCCTGTCCGAGATGATACTGACCGGCACCCCATGAAGCCTGACGATCCGTCTGAGATACATTTCTGCCATCTACGCCGTAGACTGCCAACTCTGAACGGGAGAAAGTGAGCCACTTTCGTAAGCCTGTCAACTATAACCCAAATAGCATCTCGACCAGCTGGGAATCTAGGCAATCCAGTCACAAAATCCATGGTCACATGCTCCCACTTCTATTCTAGAATTGGTAAGGCTGAAGAAGTCCAGCGGGCCTCTGATGTTCAGCTTTAACTTGCTGGCAAACCAAACATCGAGAGACAAACCGGGCTATCTCTCTCTTCATGCCATTCCACCAGAAATGCTGACGAATGTCTCTATACATCTTCGTGCCATCGGGATGAATAGAATACTGTGAACTGTAAGCTTCTGCCATGACCTCCTGTTTGATATCTCTACTGGGTACACAAAGATGAGTGCCATGTCGAAGTGTACCATCTTCATGAATGCACAACTCTGGCCTTCTTCCTGCCTCACACTCTGCTCTGAGTCGCTGAAGCTTGGAATCTGCTGACTGCGCCCCCCCCGGATCCTCTCAACTATGCTGGACTGAACCTGTAGACTGGCCATTAATGCCACGTTGGTAGGAAGAACCACTTCAATTCCCATATTCTGAAGATCTGCCAATAACTCTGGTTGCGCCGTTAGGAAGTAAACTACGGCTCTCCTGTACAACGCATCTGCTACAACATTGGCCTTCCCTGGGTGATACTGTAAATCCACATTATAGTCCACCAGTAGCTCGAGCCATCTTCTCTGCCGCATGTTAAGGTCCTTCTGGATGAAAACATACTTCAGGCTCTTGTGATCTGTAAATATCTCCACCCTATCTCCGTACAAGTAATGCCGCCAAAGCTTAAGCGCAAACACTACCGCCGCCAATTCCAAGTCATGGGTCGGGTAATTCTTCTCATGATCATGAAGTTGACGTGATACATAAGCTATTACCTTTCCATGCTGCATCAAGACACACCCCAATCCTCTGCCTGAAGCGTCGCAATAAACTGTGAATCCTCCGGTCCCATCTGGAAGTATGAGAATGTGAGCCGTTACCAAACCTCGCTTCAACTTCTTAAATGATTCCTAGCACTCTACTGTCCATACGAACGGCACATCCTTGCGGGTCAACTGGGTCATCGGTGCCGAAATCCTTACAAAATCTGAAACGAATTGCCGGTAGTAGCCAGCTAATCCAAGGAAGCTGCGAACCTCTGCCACTGAGCTAGGTACTGGCCATGTCTCGATAGCCATAATCTTCTGGGAATCCACTTCTACTCATCCTCCGGTAATGATGTGACCCAAGTACGAAATACGATCGAGCCAGAACTCACATTTACTGAACTTGGCGTACAACTGATGCTCTCTAAGCGTCTGAAGGACGATTCTGAGATGCTGCTCGTGCTCTGCTTCGCTCTTGCTGTAGACCAAGATGTTATCTAGGAACACGATCACGAACTGGTCCAAATAAGGCATAAAAATGCGATTCATGAGGTCCATGAATACGGCTGGCACATTGGTTGCTCCGAATGGCATAACAAGAAACTCTCAATGTCCATACCTCGATCTAAACGCTGTCTTTGAAATGTCCTGCTCTCTGACCCTGATCTGGTGGTATCCTGATCGCAAGTCTATCTTCGAAAACACTGAAGCCCCCTTGAATTGATCAAACAAGTCATCTATCCTCGGGAGAGGGTATCTGTTCTTGATTGTCATCGAGTTCAAGGTACGATAATCTACACATAGCCTGGACGTACCATCCTTCTTCTTCACAAGAAGCATCGGGGCTCCCCAAGGTGATCCACTTGCACGAATGAATCCCTTGGTCCTCAGCTCTTCAATCATCTTGTACAAAATCTCCAACTCTGAAGGCGTCATCCTGTAGACTCGCTTTGATACTGGTGCCGTCCCGGGGATCAAGTCTATAGTGAACTCGATCTCCCGCTCTGGCGGCATCCCTGAAAGTTCTTCTGGGAAGACATCTGGAAACTCTTCAACTATCCAGGGTAACTGTACTGCTGCTACTGCCATCCGCAATACTGGGAGAGGTGGCTCCACTGCGCCTCTGGAAAATGAAAACTCTGGCTCGCCTGGAATACTAAAGACAACCCTGCCAACATGGCCGTCTATCCTAGCATACTGGTTCCTCAACCAATCTATGCCTAAGACTACATCATAGTCTGCCATAGAAAACTCTACAAATTTAGCGGGGAACTCTCTACCGCTAACTACGATCCGACACGAGAAAAATACTCGATCTACTCCCACAAGACCATTACCAGTAAGTATATTGAGCCTTACTGATAATGACTCTGGCTCCAATCCTATCCGTGTTGTGAATCGTGCAGACATGAATGAATGCGATGCACCAGAATCAAATAATACCGATGCTGTAGAGGAGTTGACGAGAATAGTACCTGCCACTACCTCACCTGGTGCAACCTCTTCTTCCATAGTCATCATCATTGCCTGACCATGTCCTCTGGCTGCGGATCCCCTCTGCTGGAAACCTCTCTGCCTGTTCTACACTTGAGCCTGGGTGTACTGCTGCTGGTTCTGCTGCTGAAATGCCTGGGCCTGAGGCAACAATGGTCTCGGGTACTGCTGCTGCTGCTGCATAGGTGCTGGTCCCCTAACCGACGGACTGGTTAGGTTGGAAGAGGACGAACTACCCCTATTCGGGCAGGCTCCTATCTTGTGATCTGTCGCTCCATAAGCCAGACATAATCCCTACGTCCTGCGACAATCAGCCACCACGTGCCCTGGCTTCCGCAATGAGAACATCCCATCGCGGAAGTCGGCTTCTGCTTCTGCTGCTGCGGGTACGTCGGGGTTGAATGTTGAACCGACGTCACTGAGGCCGCCCGCCTCGGAGTTCCAATGGTCAAACCCCTAGCTCCCGGGGCTGAAGCTGATGATTGGTGCATTGATTGTGGGACCGCTTCCTACCTCCGGTCTTATCCACGATCCTCTGGAAGGTGTACTCGTGCCTCCTAGCTGCCCTCAATACTGCATCGAACGTCTGGTGCTCGAACTGCTCAACTGCCAACAAGATCTCCAAATGCAGCCCCTGCTGGAACCGCTGGGCCCTATCAAACTCGGTCGCCACCAAGGTGGGGGCAAACCTACTGAGTCTAGAAAACTCAGATGCATAACCGTCGACCGTCCTGCCTCCTTGCTTCAAGTTGGTAAATCTCGTCTGTAGGTCGTACCGAGCTACAGCATCAAAATACTTCGTCTGGAATCTTTCTCTAAACACCGCCCAAGTAACCGGAGCCGCTAATCCTACGGCCTGTGCCGCCCACCAACTGCGAGCTAAGTCCAGCTACTGCAGGCGTACCATCTTCACCTTCTCATTCTCAGGTGTCCTAGCTGCTTCCAGAACCACCTCGGTATCCTGAAGCCAAGCGTCCGCGGCAATCGTATCTTCGCTGTCGTCGAAGAATGGAGGGTTCAAGCGCTTGAAGCTGTTGGCCGTGATGTTCCCTGGATGACCGCCTCTGGTCAAAGCATCTGCCACTGCCTAGTGCAAGGCGTCTCCTCTACGATCCTGGAAAGCTATCAAGGTCCTGATGAGACCTACCAAGGTGCCATCATCAGGCTCGGCAGGTCGAACGGGCTGAACTGGGGGCTCTCCTCCAGTAGGTACAACTCTGGAGGCTACTCTGAAATGCTGGGCTTGATCTCCGGGTTGCTGCTGGTCCACGAGAAGTGCTCCACCTCGCTGATCGGCGGGGCCAGGTACAGTACCGCTGAAGAAGACGACATAGGGAACAATAAGGAAGGACTAGGACAGATCAACGATACAAGCATATGATCAGGAAGAATTCAGGGATTCAGAGGATATGAACAAAGATCAAGGACGAGTACTGATTGAGATATCTATCCGATAAACCCTCACATATCTTAATTTACAAGACCTGCATGGGCCACCACTTAAACCGTGTGACATCCCAGAACCAGAATACTGGAGAGCGGGGGTGTACATAGCCTGCTACGTATATTGAAATGGAATCCACCTCGCTATACGGTCACGGCTGTCTAGATATATGAGGGTTTAACTACAAGCCAACAGTCTCCTATGGTCATGAACAAGCCTATTGTCTCAATCTCAAGCAAGCAATAATAGTTACAAGATGTCAGAGCACCAAATATATAATAGCAAGACGTCCCATACATTACATATTGGATGATCATGAAGCTAGTCGTACAAAATATCAAGACTAGCAAGAGTTTAGTCATACATGATCAACCCTAGGATTTGTTAATCATGTTACAGCCCGTAGGCAGATAGTAAGTAAATATGCATCGAGCTAACAAGTGCTCGTCGGCTAAATGCCTTAAAAGAATAATTTTACAATGTAGTGAGCGAATCAAAAAGGAAAATCCACTCGTAGCCCGGGTTCCGTCTAGTTGTCACCATTGGGCTGGAAGTTCGGTAGATCTTCGGGAGCTGCTCCGAAATCTGGCCACACAAAACCAGCTGGGTCAAACCCCAAAAAGAGCAAGTACCACAAAGGAGGTCACGAAATAAGAACAAAAGCCAGCATATCAGATCATAAGGAAAATAGAAGAAAAGTACCATTAATAAAGAGTACAACATGACAATAAACGACTAGGGACGTAGAACCATTCTGGGAGCCAGGTTACAACTCTTAACCAAACAAGGACCGGGGTTGTACCCTTCGCCTAAATAGCACCTTGTCTCTACCCATTTATTGTTAAGATAAGTAAAACAAACATGCTCAGGAGAAACCATGTACTGGGACTAGACGAGACTTAGACAGGGCTGGACACCATCCATTCACAAACGGCCAAACAAATACTATGACTTACTACTTAACTAACTAGGGTTATCATATGCCTAATTACTAACAAGGTGCAAATGAGAAATTCTCAGTCCCAAGCCCTGCAGACTATCCAGTTATCCTTCCGCGGGTTGAGAGTATGGTTGGGTACATTGCCCGGGAGACAATGTACCCTTAGGTGACTTAGAGGGTGCAACACATGACAGTGTGCTGGAAATGTGCCCTACTCGTCGGCAGACTACAAGTCCATTTAAAGTGCCCAGATAACGAGATCACCTGTGACTGAAAATTCTCCATGAACTATAGTTTGATCTAGTAATTAGCCTAATCCATATTCAATGCGAATCCCTGACCGTGGTAACCAGGAAGTCACGTCCTAGACATGATGTAAGACAAGACAAGACAAGTGGATTGCACGAAGCAGCAAGAATGAACACCCACGGTGTCAGAGTTGGTTATATGAGTCAAGTTCGCCATCGCAACAGCATCAATTATCAAGTCAAGTTACAAGTCAGGAGTGCGCCGCCACGGGCCACTATCAAGTTATCCAGTTACAGAGATTAATTATGAATCACAGTTACCAGTTAAGAGCGCACCCCATCGGGTCACTACTAAGAAGATCAGAAGTACTAGGATCATAAATCACATAAATCACGAAAACCGTACTAGTCATAAGCAAAACACCGAAAACTGTGCTAGGTCGTGTTAGGTCAAGACAGTCGTGTTGTGTGGAACAAGATCTCAGAACTCCAATCCACAAAAGAGAAGCCAAGCCCAAGGAAAATAAAACCAAACCACCATGGGCAAGTAGATTGTGCTTGGGTTCCTGGGGTCGGGTTGCGCTAGGGTCAGATTGCGCTAGGGTCGAGCTGCGCTGGGGTCGGGTTGCGCTAGGGTCAAGCAGCGCTGGGGTCGAGCTGCGCTAGGGTCAAGCTGCGCTGGGGTTGAGCTGCGCTGGGGTCGGGTTGCGCTAGGGTCAAGCTACGCTGGGGTTGAGCTGCGCTGGGGTCGGGTTGCGCTGGGGTTGAGCTACGTTGGGGTTGAGCTGTGCTAGGAAGTGAGCTGCGCTGGAGTCGAGCTGCGCTGGGGGGTGAGCTGCGCTGGAGCTAAAGAGCGCCAGCGAAGGGGCGCGGTTCACCAAAGGGCATCGAGCGCGGGTCCGCCCAGCGCTAAAGAGCGCTGGCCGAGGTCTTCTTCTCCAACAGGCTGAGAAGAGAACCCAAGAACACCAAAATTCCAAATCTCATAACTTGGCCAAATCAAAACAAAATTTAGATTTTCAAAGCTCTAACTTGTGTAAAATTGAATTCTCTACCACATGAAAACCTCAAAACAAGCAAAAATCTAAGTTGAATAGATCAAAACCAAGAAAATCTGAAAATGGTTAAAACTTAGATCTAGAAAAATGGAAACTCCAAATCATAAAATGCCAAGTTCTAATGTGGTTCACCATGGCCTAATCTAACTAATGGACAAATAAAATAGGGTTCCTATTTGGTGGCAAGGTGCACTTGCCTATGAAGGTTGGGTGTTGTGTGGAGGAAGGAAGAAGACGATGGAGAAAATTTAATGGAAGAGTAATGAGGAGAGAGAAAAGTTAGGTGGGGTTTTAATGAGGGAGGGTGTGTTGTGTTGAGGGTGGAGTTTAACTAAGGGTAGTCCAAAGCAAAGCAAACCAAATCCTCTCCACAAAGAATAAAACCACGTCATGTCCAAAAACTCAATTTACGAGAAAACCAAAATCCGCAAGTCGAGCCAAAATACAATTACAGGCCAAAATCCGAGAAAATAAAATACAAGTGCGAAATACATATTGGCCTAATCAAAATACGTATTCCGAAATACGGGCGTTACAATCCGCTATCTCGAGACTTGTATTGAGAGAGAGAGAGAGAGAGAGCAAAGTGAACTTGTAATGAGAGAAAAGTGAGCTTGAGAGACTTGTAATCTTGGCCTTGCGCCCTTTGTAATCTTTGTTTCAATATCAATAAAGAGCTTCTTTGAATAACTTGTGTTTGTTCTAAATTTCCGCTGCGTGTTCAATGTCTCTGCTTGGGACTTCTGTTCGACGATCCCGTCGCAGCCGCTGTAATCGACCGTTATGGAACCCGCCTTGCACGAGCGCAATCTAGGCTCGTGCGACATCACGCCTTAGCGAGGACGATCGCTCCTACGGGAGCGGGACGTGACATTTTAGGCTATATTTCGTCGTGTACGACGCACTATTTTCCTTCTCGAAGACTCGTGCAAGCATTCCCGAACTCGCTTAGCTAGAATGCTAAGAAAATTACGAAATATGGAGCAAATGGGACTCGTAAGAAATTCTTCTATTACTTAGAGAATACTTACAAGTTTTGGTGGTGAGGAGCAAATGAGGTATCTCCCTTATTTATAGTGCACATAGGGCTTACATGAAAACTTCTGGAATCGACATATTACAAAGATTATTCTAGGGACTAGGTCAGAACAAAGGAAGCTTCTAGTACATCCAGAAAGATCATGACACATCTAGAAGGGTCTTGAGTCTTCTGGAAGATTTTCGGGTCCTCTGGAAGTTTCTGGGACCTTCTGGAAGATTTTACAATCTTCTAGAACATTCTGAAAGATTTCCGTATAACCTTGGTCCGTGGAAGGCTATGCAACTTTGTCTCAAACGGGATGCAACATTTTGGTCGATACAGTAATCTCTCCCACCATACCAGGCCTAAGCAATTGTTTCATTGTTTGGGGGACTTGTTTCCAAATTATAATAAACTAGTGTGCTTGTACCAAAAACCAGGTCTAGAGTCTCCAGACTAGTAGTGACTACTATTCTTGCAAGGACTTGTTTGTAAATTACAAATAGAGCACTATCCTTGTAAAAAAAAGGAGAAAATAATCTGACAAAAGCCCTTGATCTCTATAAGTCTTGCTCTCTCGTCCGCTCTGGAGTCCATCTGGGAAAATTTTCGGAGGAGAGGGTTCGCTAGGTACGTCTCCCTTTCTTCCTCTCTCCTTTACATTGGAAACCCTAGAAAAACCCTAATTTTCTTACAAGGGCTCCGACTTCCCATCAATTTTCTTTTTCATGCGATTCTCCAGATCTTGTATCCCGATCCATAAGATCCGACCTAAATTAGGGTTTCGTCACGTTATGAAACCCTATAATTTCTGTTTTGGGAACTGTTTGCATTTCCCCCCTATCAAATGGAAACGGAGGGACCTGGTCGCAAATTATATTAGGAGTTCCTAGTAATAAAACGTCAGATGGAGTCGCACAGAAAGTTTTTGGAATAAATTTTTCAGAAAACCCCCACAAGTTGAAAGCTTCTGCAATTGCTGTAGATGACGAATAAGATCTATTCTACCAGAGGTCGCCGGAGGAAGACATTAGGAGATGCAGTAGGGGAAACTGGAAGTAAATGTTAACAGAAAACCAGACCGAACTGGCCGATCCGACCACGGACAGGACTCGTTCAGACCTATGAACCAGACCTACCCTTCGTTAGAACCGACATGGTTCACTAGAACAGAACAGTTTGTAAGAATAAATTTCCAACTCTGTATTTTAGACTCTGAAATTAAAATATAAAATAAAGTTCTAACCGAGGCTTGAACTTGGTTCAATGTTCTTAAGACAATATTCGTCCCGTACTGGTGCTTACGGTTTAATGTAGATTAGTTTCCCAGGATACAAAAGTTCTTCCTCTTAGACTTAATGATTGATCAATGTTGTTAAACTCGCGCGATAGATCGTGGGATCGTACGATCCTACGCGTTTTATACGGAGCTTCGAGGCAGATTGGTGGCCGGCGCGGCGAGAAAACGCGTGGGATCTTACTATCCGTGTTACGATCCCACGAGTTTGTGATTTATGATTCATGTATGACATTTTTATATTAAGGTTATTTTGATTTTTAAGGTTACTTTTTCTTATTTATGTTATATAAATAATATATAATATATATTAAATATAATTTTGTCTTTCTGGTGGGATCTTACGATCCGTGTTACGATCCCACGAGTTACGATCGTTCCCCTTCGAACGATCCTTGGTAGTATCTCGAGTTTGACAACCTTGTGATTGATGGATGAATGAGTGATTGAATTATTCAAACACTTATGCTTTTATAGATGACAAAGAGAGAATGGAAATGACACACCTTTTCAATAGATTCGTTGTTATAGATTCGTTGTCATAGATTTGTTTAAGCAAGGACACACCTTTCCAATAGATTCATTGTCATAGATTCGTTGTAAGAAAACAATTATTATTATTAATTAATATTTCAAATATACATTCACTTTTTCAACACAGTTCAATACATTTTTTTAGCCAGAATACCTAAATCACCAGTTTTGCTGTTTTGCTCTCGTTTGTGACTAGAACAAACTCTGGCATTATTTTTAGTTTAATTAAACTTTTAGTTGAAGCTAAGGCCAAGTTTGGTTCGCGGAGTGAGGGACTTGGAAAGGAAACTCATTTCTTTGATGTGTTTGGATACCAAGGAAAAAGGAGCAAGAAAAAAATAATTCTGAAGGAAAGAAAAATAGGAAGAAAATGGTCCCCACCCACCCAACTCCAAAGATTCACTTTTCCTCCGAATATTTATGGCATTTCCAAACACGGACCAAGTTTGGTTTGCGGAATCATGGCCATGGGAAAGGAAAGTCATTCCTTTTCTGTGTTTGGATGCCAATGGAAAGGAGGAGGAAAGGAAAATGACTCCCAAAGGAAAGGAAGATAAGAGAAAATGGTTCCCCACCCACCCGAGGATTCACTTTCCCACTCTAAGGGCTCGTTTGGATCAAGTTTTTGTATTTCTAGGAATATGTTTTCAATTCCTTTTCCATGGGAAATGAATTCAACATTCCCATACCCATGTTTGGTTAGGTTGGGAAGGTAGTTCAAAAATTTAAAATTTTTCATTCCTATGTTTGGTTCACACAGGGATAGGGATCTTAATTTATTTAGTTTTCCATAAATATCCTTTCATTAATTTCATGATGATTCACATGTTTGGGATAGAAGTTAAAAATTTGAAAATAAAGAGAGGGTATTACCGTGCAAACAAAATACCCAAACAATATTCCTAGGAAAGCAAAACTATTCTCAAGGGGGAGTCTTGGGAATAGCTTTCCCACATCAATGGGAATATGAAGTCCCTCCCATTCCCTCCTCATTCCCAATCCTAAACATACCAAACATGGGTAAGGAATTCAAAACTCATTCCCAAGTCTCAAAAACTTGAACCAAATGCCCCCTAAGGATTCGCTTTTCCTTCCAATTTGTTTGGCTTTTCCAAACGCCGAAAAGAGAAAATGATGAGAACTACAATTTCCCAAAAAGGAAAGGAAAGAGCAAAGAATTGATTTCCTTTCCTTTTCGCGAAGCAAAGTAGGCCGAAAGGAAAAACGATATAAATTACAATTTCCCAAATGAGACCAAAATATTTTATTATAAAAAGGAAAATTTTTCAAAATAGCATAGTTGTTTTTAGGATTTAACAACATGACATATTTAAATTTTATTTAACAAAATAGCGCATCTTGTTGTGATGTCACCATAATCTAATATAAAATTATCAAACCTTGCATGACTGCCGAGTTATCTCTCTCTCCGTTCAAGTAATATAATCTTTGGAAATGTTTTGTTAAGGTCCTTGATAAAAAATTGAATCCCATGTAGAATATTTTGTTTTACTTATCTTTGTACATAGACCCTAGCATTGATTTATGCTGACCATACTTAACCTTGTCCGGCCTACATGGATCTTCTGATATGCGATGCAGATGATTATATTTGGAACGTCTGCACACAAAAACATTCATTTTCGTCATTCAATGCTTCTGATATTATGTTTTGTCTTAGGTGATTACTCTTAATTTCTTGAGGTTCACGCCTATGACAACCCATGATAATGCAGGGTTTAATGAGGGTGATTGCTTGTACCAAAATTTAATTGATATTGAATATACAACATTCAATGTTCTGTATAATATGTTATCATACTATGGCTTGGACTTGGAACTTCTATGAAAACAAATTCACTTTAATTGGTTCTAATTTTAGCTTAAAAAGTTGTTTGTCACAACTATAATTAGTCATGTGAAGTTAATTATGTTGCACCCTGGACTTCAATTGACTAATTGAAGCCACAAATTAAACTAGATTCAAATAATTGAAACAAAATAAATTTGCCTAAAAAGTTGTTTATCAAAACTATAATTAGTCATGTGAAGTTCATTATGTTGAACCCTGGACTTCAATTGACTAATTGAAGCCACAAATTAAACTAGATTCAAATAATTGAAACAAAATAAATTTAAAACCGGTCAAGTTCATGCCAATCCTCTGAGTGCAACATAATTAACTCAACCTAAATAAAAGTTTTGTAGTTGCAAACCATTTTTTTTTTTTTTCTAAAGAAACCTAATTGAGTTTTCATTTATAATTGAAGTTCCAACACAAACCAGTTGGATCTGAACTAAGTTCCAAGTAAAATATGTAAATTCTATTTTGTCAACATGTATGTCTGAGCTGGGATCGGATAAGCTTGATCTAGGGTTTGGACTTTGAAATACACAAATATTTATCAAATTGAGGCTAATTTTGCCTAACCATTATTCCAACTATTACGTTTTATTGACGAAAAAAATCCAAACAAATAATTTATAATATTAGAACAATAACTCCATGAAACTTAATGTTACAATATATATATGTGAAGGTCCGAGTGTAGAATTGGTTAGGCTACAAAACCGATCCATTGTCTCTATTTTATCTTAGCAAAAGAAGAAAAACTTCCATTTGAAACTAATTATCCAAATTCTTAATCAAATATGGTCCTTCACCAAAATTTTCCTTGTTTTAAGCAACATGGAGAAAGTTCAACTTAACAAGCCTAGCGATTTAGAATGTTTGTTATGCACGGTCAATTTGGACCTTTTTGATTGGTTCATGATGTCAAGGTAAAATTCCGCTATTTTGTTAAATAAAATTTTAACTTTGCTATTATGTTAATTCATAAAGAAAAGTACGCTATTTCGAAACTTTTCCCTATAAATATTATTTGCTAGTTGATATCTAGAGACAAAGTATATGTAATATATAATATTTTTATAATAAATATTAATTAACATGTCATCCAGTTAGAAACAATTTGAACGACCACTTAGACGAGTAAACCACTAACCTATATGTGTTTGGTTTTTGAAACGCTGCGTTAGGTTTTATAGGTTTAAGAAGTTGAAGTTGATTATCTTACTTGTTTTATTTAATGTAAATTGCATGTGCTTAGGGGCACATAGAAAAGCCATTCCTCTGGAAGTAAGTGTGAATGCGAGTATCTCATGCTTGTGGAACTTGTTTGAATTCGTATAGTGCTTTCTTCAATCTATAGTACATACTAACTGGTTGTTCTAGACACACTTCCTCTTCAAGAACTCCATTAAGGAAAGCTGATTGGGACGTCCATATGAGGAATCTTCTATTGATTTTGCGCCACTAACACTAACACAATCGTCAAGCGAACTAACTCCAATCTCGCAATTGATGCAAACACTTTTTGGTAGTCAATGCAAGGTTTTTGCTTCCAGCCTTTGATTGCAAGCGTTGCTTTATGCTGACAAATAAAGCCATCTTGCTTGTACTTTGTATTGAAGACCTACTTGATGCCAATAGCTTCATACCTTCTTGGAAGTTTAATAAAGTCCTGTTTATCATACTTCTCAATTGCTTTGATATCTAAGTCCACGACTTCTTCTACTTTGTTTCTTTGGTAGCATCTTCAGACTTAATAGAATCACAATCGACAAACAAAATTTGGTGAACTAACTCATTATCATCAGCCTTATCATCCTAAGTAACAACGCAATCGTCAAAGTGCAAAGGCAATGAGACAGATGTAGGTGGATTCCTCCGAACTTTTGAGTAGACGATTAACCAAGACTCGGCGACTTCGGTGACTTTTAAGTGCTAGGATAGCTTGCAACATGAGGCTCTTTTCGGTCTTCTTCTTCGAACTCAACACTTTCCTTTTCTTTTTTGCTTCCAATCCCAACACTTGCTTCATCTAACTTTACATCTATGCTATTGATGGATTTGTTTAATACTATATCATAGAGTTTGGAAGCTTTCTTTTACTAGTTGTATTCAAGACAATTTTACTTTGTAGCTTTCTTATCTAACTTCTTCCATGCTGCTTCGGCTATGCAATCGTTCCCAATATGCGCAGCTGTTCTACTGCTATCTTCCATCCACTCAAAGCTTCTTTTGGAGTCTTCTTTGGCAAAGTATTTGTCGGGCATTTATTCAACACATAGGTAGCTCAAGAAACTCCATCGGCCCAAAACTATTTTGACATTTTCTTCTCGACAAGCATGCCATGGACCATCTCTACTATGATTCTGTTATTTCTTTCTGCAACGTCATTTTGCTGCAGCGGGTAGCTAGTTGTACATTGATGCCCAATTCCTTGATCTCTAAAGAACTAATTGAACTCTCTCGAGAAATTCTCTCCTTTGCCGTCTCTGTCTCAAGGTCGAGTTCATGGACGAGGAAGAAAGAAGAGCACTCGTAATGAAATAATTCAAAGTTTGAATTGCAAGAAAAGAGAAAAGCAAGCACCAAGGACAAAACATTAAAGAGCTTGTGGAAAAGGTTATAATAGAGGAAAACTTCATCGTAGAAGAGGTAAGCAATTTTTTATACCAAATTTAAAGACAAGATTAAAATCAATAAGTTAGCAGTGAATTTCTTGAAGAAAAGCTTATCGAAGAATAAAGATAGAAAACGGTTTTGAAGATAAAGATAGTTGATGTTGAAAAATATCAAAATGCTTGGAAGATATGGGAAAGAGAAAATCAAGTTTAAAATGGGTCAAAAAGTAAACTTGATTTTCATGGTTATCATGGGGTACCTAATACTAAAGCTGATCACCTCCATCTGTCATCATGCGTCTTAGTTTTGGAAGTAAGAGGCGTACAACAGTAGTCACTGAAGCAAGAAGAGTTCCTGAAGCAAACGAGATGTGTTCGATGTTGAAGGAATTGGATTAGGGGAGGATTTTGGAGATAGTAATCCAATTTTATTATGGTAAGGATGATTCCAATCCTAATTGTAGCATCATAATTAATTATATGTATTACATATAGATTAGCTAGTATTGGAGTCCTGATAGAAGTATGTATTAGATGGATATTGTATTCTAAGATATGATTGTTATTTTGGATATATATGGAAATAGTTATCCTATTTTTTGTTAGGATCATCATATAATGTATTAGATAATTTTTTATAATAGTCATTATTCTTCTGTATATTATTCTATTCTCCTCCGTATGACAGTTGATTATAGTCTATAACCATTACATAACACTATGTAATTTCTATAGATGTTAAAGTTCTCCCAAACATCTGTGTAGGCCTTGATAGTTAGTAGTGCAACTTTCCAATCTAAAGTTGAGAAGTGTCAATGCGATTGGAACCTGACCTATAGTTTCTTTCTGGTAATTAAAACTTTTCATATGGGTCCCTTGGAGTAAATTGTAAGGTGCATAGATGTTCAATCCACCATATCCATGGTGCAAACGCTTCCCCATTTATGAACTCTTTGCCAAACCCTCTTCTTTTCTACTACCATCCAACTGGATCCCGGGAACAAATTCTCCTACATGGGTTTATGTTTTGCATCAGAATAAATTATGTGTGAGGCTCATTCCTAAGATAACTATTTTGTGAAGAGAAAAAACCTCACCAGTTGGACTAGAGTTTCAGTTGAAGCCCTCGAGTCTTTTATCCTTTCCCTTTGGTTGCTCCGATGATGGAAGTTTTCTGTGATTCTCTTTTATGCAATTTTCTCTTCTTAGCATTTTCTTCTCCGGTTTAATTTCTCCTACATCTTTTAATATGCCATGCTTCTTGTTGTCATATTGATAAAGGTTATCATATTTTAAAGGGTAAATTACCGGAAATCACTGTAATGTTTTGGGTTTTACAGGTTTAGCACCTAATTTACTTTGTTATCATAAAGAGTTCTTGTCATTTTATTTCAGCTAAGAACCTTCAAGTTAACCCATGTGACTTGCACGGGGATTAAAATGTAACCATTATACCCACCACTTCTTTTATTTATTTTCCCCCCTTTTCCCTCCTCCCTAACGCCCATCGTCCATAATATCCGCTGCCCTTTTACGTCTTTCTTTCTTGGGCGCGTACGGAAGCGTTTGCCAACCCACCTGACCAAAATCAACCCCCGTCTAACGGACACCAAGCACAAGATGAAGACAAGTATATGACGGTGACGTACATCACCTGAATAAATTCCAATCTTTGATAACTCAGATGAAATTACAAGATTGATAGAACTCACGTTCAACCCTTTGTCCTAATAGGTTCAACCCCCTCACCACTCTCAAGAAGAAAAACAGAATATTACAATTGAGATCACTCACCAATCCGTAACAATCTCCCTAAACGAAGTTGATGACTCCTCGATTAGATCTTCTTCTTCCTTCTGTCTTGGATGACGAAGTCCTAAGAGCAAAGTATGGACTTTCTCTTAGATTTTCTTGTGGACAAGCACCCCGAATCTCCACTTTTGTGCTTTGTGCTTATTCTTTGTACCTCCACCCTCACCCCATGTATATAGGATGAGAAAATCATATTCTAGGTCATAATATGATTTCTTAATTAGGAAGCCCTCAAATAAGAATCCTATTACATCTAAAATAGTCTATCAATTATCCTATTACCTAAAATAGTCCATCAATTATCCTATTTTAGATCATAATAAGATTTCATAAAATAAGAATCCTATTATATCTAACTAGCACAACACCAATTATGGACATCCAAATTAATCAAATCAAATATTTAATAAGATTTGGATTCCACAAGTATGTTGCAACCAAATCCAGACTGAACTCTAACAATCTCTCTCTCCAGTCTGATAAGAGGGTATTGACCTCATGGGTCCTCAACTGGACTCCATGCCCTGTCGTCCCACGACAGAATTCCTGCTTTCCCATGCCACTGATTTTCGATCCCCCGAGTTGCTTTGCATCTTCCTTTGTCTCCAACTCCTCGACCGTCACGCCGACGCTAGCTGCCATGCGTAGCACCTCCTGCACCACTGGAATTCTGTCGATATCAATGACATGACCAAGACCGAAGTCCCTGACGATCAGCCTCACTGTAAGTCTTGGTTGCTTGTCCCCGACTTCCATCTTCCACCGGAAAGTGTTAACGTTCCGACGAGCTTCTTCACCATTGGCTGGCCCAACCAAGTGGACGGTGCGATTCTCACAAGATTCGAACTCCTGAACCTGTCCACCTTCGTGTTCGAACTTGAAGCTCCCCCATAGATATGCGTCCTCGAGCAGAACATCATGCACTGTGCATGCCGTCGATGACCCACAACTTCTTTTGAACTCTGTGAATGATGATACTCCCGTCTCAGATTGAGTTTGCTGTAAAACATGATCTCCTCCCAGGCTTCGAACTGCTGAAACTGATGTTGCTCCGTGAAGATTTGGCAAACCACCTGTCGCCAAATCTAGATCTGTAGAGCAACCCCCACCTGGAGACCGACCAACTGTCATGGGACCGACAGACTGACCCTCAATCTTTGACTCATTACCATCCGTTGTTTTGTCTCGACGAACCGAATCCTCAGTAACCCTCAAAGCATCTAGAAGCCCTTCCTCAGCAAGTTCTCGACGATCCACCTCTTGTCGAACACCCCTCGAGCCTCCATCCGGTGTCTGTGGCCTGCCTGTACAGTTCGGCGGCTTGAGCTTGTACATGCCACAACACAAATCTCCCCGAGCCAACTGTTGGGACCCTTCGCAAGCATCCAAGCTTTGCTCCCAAACAGACTGCGACGGCCATCATCTGCCAGCCTCCCTATCGAAACCAAGTTATAGTGCAAACTCAGTACATGTCGCACACCCCTGAGGATGAGTTTCTCACCAAACTCCGTCGTCAAGTGTACATCACCGATGCCTACAACTGCAGTCATTCCCTTGTCGTCCATCTTCACACTTTCAAACCTGCCGCCGCGATATGACGTGAAGATCCTCCTATGTGGAGTGGCGTGGTACGATGCCCTCGTGTCTATGATCCAGTCGCCATCATGACACATGCCACAAGGTTCCTCTGCGTTGGTCGCTACGATGATGATATCTCCCATTGCTGTGAGATCCTCCTGATCATCCTTGTCTTTGGCCTTCTCAACTTTGAGCTTCATGCAGTTCCTCTTGATATGACCCCTTTCGCCACAGTAATAGCAGTCCTCCTTGCGGTCCACAATCGCAAGATCCCGAAAACTCTCCTATCCTCGCATGTGACTTGAGTCTTCCCTTCCGTAGGAAGTCACCAGAGCGGACTCCTGCAACGATTCCATTTCCTTGCGTCGGACCTCCTCATTAAACAAGCTATTTTTGACTACCTCCATCGTGACAACTCCATCCGGCGCGGAGTTGCTCACCGACACCACTAACGTCTCCCAGCTTTCCGACAGAGAACTCAAGAGCAGTAGGGCCTGAAGCTCATCATCAATCATCATCTTCATCGCAGACAGCTGATTGATGATACCCTGAACCTCGTTCAGATGTTGTGCCACTGGGGCACCCTGACGAGTTATCGAATAAGAAACGTCTTGTTGCCAGCCGCCTTCCTTTCGTACATTGAATGCAGCTTCTCCCACAATGCTTTTGCCGAACTCTCCATGGACACGTGGTGAAATACCGAATCATCCAACCGTTGGCGGATGAATCCAACGGCCTTCTGATCTAGTCGTTTCCAGTCTTGAGTAGCTTTGTTCGTTGGCTTTGCGCTGTCGCCCTCTAACGGACCATGCAAGTCCTTGCACCAGAGTAGATCCTCCATCCTTGGCTTCCAAATCGTCCAGTTTTTTCCTGATCATACGAGTGTTCATTTGCTCTGTAGACATGGTTGCCAGAACCTCCAAAGCTCTGATACCAGTTGTTGGGTATCAGACCAGAACAAGGTTGTAAAAGGCGCTAGGCGTTAGGCGGACGGCCACCCACAACCTAGGCGGAGCCTAGGCGGCCTTCTAATATTAGGCGGTTGCCGCATAAAAAAATAATAATCTAGAAAATTAAAATATGCTTAAGTAGAAAATTATACCCTAAATTCAAAACCTCTCATAATAACTAAACATGGTCAAATTCTATGTCACAAGTTCAAGCACAATAAAAAATTGTTACTGTGCACCATAATTTTTTTTTCACTTTGTTCAATGTGTGATCAACAAGTGCACCATAATTTAATGTTCGCGTATAGATTATATATTTTTTCACTGTTCACTGTCAGTATGTTTAATGTTTCATATTAAAAAAAAACTTATTCACGTGACTTTTATGAGTCAGCATCAGCTGCAACACTCATCAGCTGCTCAGCAGCTTTTAAAAGAAAAAGAGTGAAGACAAAAAACTTGTGGCTGAAAAGAAGACAGGGAAGAAGAAAAAGAAGATTGAGAAGAAAAAGAAAAGGAAAGAAAGAAAAAGAAGACAGAGAAGAAAAACGAGAAGAGAATGCAAGGAGGAAAAAAAGACAGGGAAGAAGACACAGCAGCAGCATCCAGCAGCCGCCTAGGTTAGTCTTCTTCTCTTCTTCTTTTCTGTGCGTCTTCTTTGCTTTGTTCTTCTTCTTCTTTTCTTCTTTTCTTCTGAATCTCTAAAAAAAAAAAAATTAAAAATTGACCTAGGCGGCCGCCTCCTTCTCCGAGCGACTACGCCTAGGCGGCCGCCCCAGCGCCTCGAGCCGCCTAGGCGGGCGCCTAAAGCCGCTTTTTTGGCACGACCGCCTACCTGCCGATTCCGGCCGAATCTTGGGCGGCGACTGGCCGTCCAGCACCTAGGCGCCGCCTAAATCCGTCTTTTAGAACACTGGACCAGAATGAATCGAACCTTCGCTCTGATACCAATTGTTGGGCGCGTACGGAAGCATTTGCCAACCCATCTGACCAAAACCAAGCTTCGTCTAACGGACACTAAGCACAAGATGAAGACAAGTATATGGCGATGACGTACGTCACCTGGACAAATCCCAATCTTTAATAACTCAGATGAAATTACAAGATTGACAGAACTCACGTTGAACCCTTTACCCTAATAGGTTCAACCCTCTCACCGCTCTCAAGAAGAAAAATAGAAAATTACAATTGAGATCACTCACCAACCCGTAGCAATCTCCCTAACCGAACTTGACGACTCCTCGATTAGAT
This sequence comes from Iris pallida, assembly GCA_029216955.1. Lineage (NCBI taxonomy): Eukaryota > Viridiplantae > Streptophyta > Magnoliopsida > Asparagales > Iridaceae > Iris > Iris pallida. Next base: position 17,582,393 of record JANAVB010018998.1, read on the forward strand.
CTTCTTCTTCATTCTGTCTTGGATGGCGAAGTCCTAAGAGCAAAGTACGGACTTTCTCTTAAATTTTTTTGTGGACAAGCACCCCGAATCTCCACTTGTGTGCTTTGTGTTTATTCTTTGTGCCTCCACCCTCGTTCCATATATTTAGGATGAGAAAATCCTATTTTAGGTCATAATATGATTTCTTAATTAGGAAGCCCTTAAATAAGAATCCTATTACACCTAAAATAGCCCATCAATTATCCTATTTTAGATCATAATAGGATTTCCTAAAATAAGAATCCTATTATATCTAAAATAGCACACCACCAATTATGGACATCCAAATCTAATCAAATCAAATATTTAATAAGATTTGGATTTCACAAGTATGTTGTTACCAAATTCAGACTGGACTCCAACATTCTTCATGTTAGGTGAAGCAATTGTAGGATTCAATATATGAAGTCAAATTATAAATGGATTTAGCATTAATGATCTCACACAATGGTTTCCATATCATTAATGATCTTACACAACGGTTTCCATAAGAAATCTGAGTCCTGTACAATCTTAGAATTGTCTTTTTGTACAATAAGTTAGGCTAACACATCAACAAACAAAATAGTTGCAATTCTATTGTATTCATTTATGTTATTGTGTCGTTTATCTATTCTGGAGATTGCATTGATGTGGTGAACACTCCGACAATGAGTCTAAGAAGAGGTTCTACGCAAATAAATGTTTGGTGCTTTGCCTGCGGTCACCCTAGCTAGCTGCATTCCAATGCATAGCCTGGGTTTGTTTTTGGATGTTGTTTGAATGAAGTGTAACTAGGTGCAGATTATGTGTTTGGTTATTTATATTTTTCAGTGAATTTATAATAAAATTGGCAGATACTTTCTGCAGAGAAGTGTAACATGTCTGTAAATTAAGTTATAGATCAAATACAAATCCCAAAAACTAGTACATTGTTTTATATTTCACTGCATTCTCTTATTGAGCATCACTTAACCAAATAAGTATCTTGAAATCTATGTTGTCACAGGCGACGCCTAGGCGGCCTAGGCGTGCAGGTTGAAGAGGTCTCGCCTCGACCCGGGAAAAATTTTCCTGGGTGACATTTTGCTCGCCTAGGCGCCCGCCTAGGGTCGCCCAGGAGGAAAAAGGCCCGCCTACGGTCGTCCAATTATGCTTACTGTCTTTACTCGATGTTGAATATTTGTTATTTCATATTTGTTGCTTCTTATATTACTTTTATGCTTATTGCTTAATGCTTATTGCTTATTAGTTATACTACGTATTTGTTGTATTCATAATTGCAAAATTTATTGATTCAAAACAGCGGATCCTGGACGGACGCCTAGGCGAGGCGGGTGGCCTGTTGCCTTGCCCAATACAACATAGCTTGAAATAGAGTATTTAATACATACCTAGATTTGATCTTAAATATGGACCTAGAACAATAAGTAGTAAACATTTTGAGATGTTTAATGAATCTAATATGCTCTCTACTGATTCAAAACAGTACAAAGTTGAATTAATTAGGCTTGTAAATGTTGTCATGAGTACTGCTACAGCTCTTATGTTGATGCCAGGAGCCATTTTTCATGGACAATCCACCATGGAAGCGACAAAAGGGTAGTTATCTCCATTCTCCACTTTGAGGAATGATAATTTGGGAGCTTAACTGCCTCCCTCATTCTTCACTTCTCCACTATGCTTCTGTGTCTCCTTCTAGAAGAAAGAAGAAAGGATACGTATAATGAGGGAAGGGTATAATGCTCGCATTTTAACTCACTTGCAAGTCACATTGGTAAAGGGTTCTCAACTGGAATTAGATGGTAGAGACTATTTGTTAGGAAAAAATAATGCTGATGGTGGATGGGGAAGGGTGGGTTCGTGTAATCGGATTGTAAAAGGTTAGATGACTGCTTTTTTATCCATTTATAGAATAGAACCCAAATGTCTAAAATTAAATCCAACTCTAAATGCGATCTAGGGTAAGTAGTGAATCTTTATTTATTTATTTAAGTTTTGAAGCCTATTCTTGTTCTTGCTTCTTGGTTAGATGGAGAGATAATTGAGTTGTCCACTGATGCTATATTTGTGTTGGCTATATGGTTGGTTGAATGTGAATCAAATTAATTATTAGAATCATGGTGGATAGTGATGCAACTATCAGGATTTAAACAATTGAAATTTCCAATTGCAATAATTTGGGAGAAGGAAAGCTTCTTAAAGCAATCTTATTCCAAGCAACTCTAAATATGTTTTAACTAGAACAGGTAGGAACGCGTTCCCCTAGATCTTTTACCGTAAACCATAGCACCGCATTCTTATTCAAACTGCTCGTTTTTAATCGAAGGTTTGCTTTCTACATTTTCTTTTAATCTATTCAAAGGTGCCTTTGATGATGAACTTTTATTATCACGTAGAACCGTGACTGATTAACATGCTGACCTATTGCCTATACAACTTTCAGATTAGTTCTGTGCAATGAGTCAAATTTCTAGTCAATGCCATACATATGCATCAAAATATTTGAAGCCCCTGCGGATTCCACTCAAGAAATAGGAACCCTCTCAATATTTTTTTTGGTTCCTCATAGCTCAACCCTCAGTTTAACTGTTAAAAGTTCAGAACTGAAAAACCAAACTTACCTTTACTAACATATAACACATTAAGAGTATGTTTTCTAGGGAAAAAAGGTAGGGGAGATGTTTATATAAATAGTTTTACTAACACTTTTGGATATCTACAGTAGAAACTCTATAAAATAATACACTTGGGACCACCAAAATTTATTAATTAAAAGAGTTATTAATTAATCGATAAATTAATAATTATTAATTTATATATTAATTAATATTTTATTAATTTATAGTAAAATACTTACGTAGTTTACAAACACCTTTCAAGCTTCCACTTAATTATTGTATACAATGCATGTGTATATCAAATGAAGGGCCCAATTTGAAAGAAACCTTCAATCTCCCACCTTATTATGCTTCTTGTGTTCAGTGTATCACTTTATGGACATTAAAAATATTTTCAAGAAACCTTCAATTCTTGAGTCATTTTTCAAGAAACCTTCATAAATCATTCATGTAATATGCTATATGTAAGGAATTATTAATTTATATTTTATATGGGGTCTGAAGAAATTATCAAAAATGTATTATCTTATAATTTTAGCGAATTATTAATTTAGCACCCTATCCCCGAGTCGGGACCGGCCAAAAATATTATCTTAGAGAGTTTATTAAATAATCGAGTATTAATTTATAGAGTTTCTACTGTATATAGCGTGCTTAGGAGCTTTTTATTTTAAATGCATTCTAAATGTGTTGCATGGACATGAATACAACACGATAGGGTAAGGTCACGGTAACACGGACAACACTCCTAGTTTAGTGTGTTCTAATGTATTTTGAAGTGTCCAACTGTGTACAATACATGTGTGTCACAACACGGCCCACAGTTTTGGAGTGTCCATGCTTCCTAGATTCTAATCGACAATAGAGAGCAAAAAGAACGAAAACTAAAGTTATAGCGATTTTCAATTTGTGAAAAGCTTGGACGAGGTCTCCATCTTGAATAATTGTTGAGGTGATTTCATGTCTGACGTGGGACAAGATTATAGGGCTGACCTAAATGGGTTTGATTCATGGCTCTAATTCTGAAATAACATGGAAGCTAAATTATAAACAATAATTATTATTTATCTAATGACAAATAACGCAAGCAAATTGTAGAATCAAGCAATTGAATGAAAAACACAATTTGAGCTTACCAAAACCATTGTCAAGAATACGCATGAATCAAGACAAATTCAAACGAAATTCATAGGATGGCGAACGTGTACGTGTCAAACCTTCGTTCACGTGCTCCGGAATCAACTTAGGAACTCCATAGGATTTTTGGAAAGAGTAGAGGAACAATTCTGAATATTTGAGAATGAGTTTATAAAATCATTGGTTTCACACCATCAAAATTATATGCTCAATTCTCAATACATTCATTTCTTGCATACTATTTACAGTCTCTCGAGCAATCAAAAGAAGATAAAGCCAATATATAAATACTTATTGCTAAGATAATTCAAATCCCCTTAAACAACTAAAAAGGATAAAGTTCCCTTTATTTGGATTAATCATAATAAACATAAATTGAAAATCTACAGACGACGTGATAATATCAATCCAAACTATAAATTGGAATCGGATTCCGGTTGGCTCCATGATTGCTCCCACATCATTCTTCACCACCTGGTGGATGTAGTGATGACATCATGAAGCTGCAACCGGCCCAGCTACAACCAACGATGCTCTCTATTTGGACGTCATCGCTATTGCACTAGGTAGTATATGAGCTCGTCCCCATCAAAAGCTACTAGATCGCCATCCAACGTGGATGTAATCCTCAATATGAAATCCCCAGTCTGGCCACGATGGAGGAGGCTATACAAGAAATACATTGGAACTCTTTTGTAATGTTTTAATGGCAGTACTATTGGTCTTGGAGGTGGTAGCAGTGCTGGTGTATCTTGTACCATGATGTAGGACCCCGCAACACATGGTGAAGACATTGGTACTAATGTTGTTGCGGCTATAACTCCTCTACTGGAATAATATCTACAGTATTGTATGTTCCCTCCGAAGAATTTGTTGGTAGTCGAGATACAATCTCGGCAATGTCACCGGATGGCACATGGTAAGAGGGAAGTACCTCCAAGTCATGATCTCCAGTAGCTCCAACTCATAAGTATCGGGACTAATCATCATCATCTAAAATGGATTCGACCACTCCGCTGTAAATGCAATGGTTTTGTCCGCACCAATACTATGTACCAATCTACTAAGAAAATCTGTTGAAAATATACGATAATCATCACCCACAATAAAATTTTGACATATCTCAGTAGGTTGCAGTATAGTAACGGTCTCAACAAGATTACTAGATAGGGACACTAGGGGTGCAGGTGCCAACTCAACAAGATTACTAGATAAGACAAGGAACACTGGAGAACATCCTTAGCAGTTTCTGCCTCATCACCTTCTTCTGCATCATCAAATGGTTGTCTAGGTGGTTTCTTAGTTTGGGTGACTTGTTGACACCAGAAGTACTCAAGCTAATGTTTTGAACCAACCACTTATACTCATGACTAATATTATTCTTAATTCATCTTGACTAAAGTAGGCTTGTTCTTTAGGATCTTTGCTCTAACGGGCTGAGTGCGAACCTTGGGATGAGGTTGTTCAAGTAAATGGGTCTCATAGGGTCTGGATGTACTTTTCTGTTAAATATTTTTTCACATCATTATTTGGGTTGTTTCCATGAACGCTCAATATAAATCTAGCGGCTCTATGCAATTTTATACGGGCAAATCCTGACTCTATCCTATCGCACAGATTGTATCAGTCAAAATAGTAGCCCGATATAGTAGTAAAAAACGGACAACCACTCGCTGATAAACTCATGTATACTACACCATCAAAGCCAAAGTTCTAGATATGATTATCCTATCGCGATGGAAGTTTTTAGATAGTTTATAGCCCGTAACATAGAGTAGTCATACCTATCACCACACATTATGAAATTAGCCTATTTGTCGCATGACATGACTATAGGGCTGACTTAAATGGGTTTGATCCATAGCTCTAATTCTGAGATAATGCAGAAGCTAAATTATTAGCAATAATTGTTTATCTAATCACAAATAACCCAAGCAGATTGTAGAAGGAAGCAATTGAATGAAAATAAAAATTCAATTTTACCAAAGACTGAAGAATGCGCATGAAACGGGATGAATCCGTACCAAATTCATAGGACGAAGAACGTGCACGTCGAACCTTTATTCACATGCTCCAAAATCAACTTTGAAACTCCATGGGATTTATGGAAAGAGGAAGTAGGGAATTTTTTTTGAATAATTGAGACTGAGTTTATAAATAATTGGTTTCATATCAAAATGAACTCAATTCTCATTACATTCATCTCCTAATAATTCTGAATTTACAAACTATTGTTAGATCCTCGAGCAATCAAAATAAGATAGACCAAAGCTAAATACTTATCGCTAAGATAATTCAAATCTCAAACCATTTGAAAGGGTTAAAGTTCACTTTGTTTAGATTAATCCTAGTAAGAAGAAATTTAAACTGAAAATCTAGAGAATGATGTGAGAATATCAGCCGAGCTATAAATCAGACCGGGGTTCGGGTTTGGATCCCTGGCTTTAGAAGCCAGAAGCGGCAGCGGGAGTAGGGGAGCGCGACTATTTAGAAGAGTCTAAAGTTGGAAGCGTGCTGGAGACGTGGGCTAATAATTTTTTATGTTTGTTAATTATTGTTATCAAAAATTATAAATATTATAATATTTATTAGAATTTATAAAGTTCAGTTCATAGTTATAGAAAGATATTCGCATAGTGATTTTTATGATGTCAAGGTAAGTAATCCTTAGTTTTTTTTGTTACTTTGATAATGAACATGTATTAAAAAAATTCAAACTTTTTCCCTGAAATTTATCTTTTAAAATTCTGGTCATGTTATGGGAATCGCTCTTGTCGCTGGAGAAACGAGCTCCCATGTCACTCTTAAGTAAGAATCACTGAATCGCGGTTCTTATTGAGATTCATTGGCCTCCTAGGAGATTTTGGCTTCTAAGTTCCATGGATGCTCCCACATCAAGCTTATTCACACATATACACAGCCAGGGGCGGATCCAGAAACTGAAACTGGAGTGGGCTACAACAAATTCGGGTGGGCTAAAGGTGGATTAACCTATATAAAAATTCAAAAAAAAGAAAAAATATAAGAAAAAAAGAGTTAATTTTTTTTTTTTGGGTGGGCTGAAGGTGGATTAACCCCACCACAAGTGTGGATCCGCCCCTGTACACAGCACATATACATAAGCTGAATACTTTGCCCTTTTTTCAGGTTGCTCTTTTGTTTATATGATTCCGTATTCTATGGAGATGAAACTTTCCTTATAGTAAACCTTCTTTACCATCCTAGCTCTTATCATTGTAAGATAGATTGGCAGTATTTTCCATGGTTGCAGGATCTTCGATTGCATGACAAATAAGGTAGCTGGCAACTCAATTAAATTTTTAATGGTAAGCCTCATTCTTGTCAATAGTGTCATTGACCAAATCAATTTGATGCAAAGAGATCTGGTTGGTGTCAGGTTGACCTTATAGTTGAACATAAGGGCAGGGTATAAGGATGCCATTGGCTACTTTTCAGGCTTTACCATTACACTAGATTTGACTGGACTTCTGGCTTTAAGTATACAGAACTTTGGAATTATTGCCCAAGCCAGTTGTCAATGTTCTGTGTAATTTGTGATTGATCTTCCTATGCAGTCTCGTCAATTTGGAGTTTGTTTAGCATCCTATTGTGTTGCATGGACACGAATATGACCCAACATTGCCACAGCAACAAGGAATCAGTAATTGTTTTTTGATCTTTTTCGTGTATTTATTTCGGAGTCTGTCATGTCCGCATGTGTCAGACAAGATATGGAAACAAGAAGCATTTTGTACTTACTGTGCTTCCTGGGATCCCCTATTTGGATGATAACGTTTGTAGTTGTTAACAATTGTGTGTGTGTGTTTTTTTTTTTTGGGTGGGTGGGGGGGGGGGGGGGGGGGGGGGGTAGGTAGTGGGCGTGGGTTCAAATTCCTGCCTGGGCAAACTAAAAATGGTAGGGGTCCTGGTGCTAGTAACCCTGGACAGGGACAATCATTACTCATTAGTGACTGGCCTTAGCTCAAAAAATAAGAAAATAATGATGCAGTAAAAGCACATCACTTGTGCTAGAAACATTTTATACAGGGGGATGCTGATGTCCCTCTTTGTTGGTTGTAATTTATGTTACTGGAAATGATTATGTACTATATAGTGCATCTACTAGTTTTGCTAATATATCATAGTGTTGAAAGGTTGTGCTATTTTCATAAAACATTTATTAATTGCTCAACCAATAGGGGATTGTCATGGCTGGGGGGAAGGTTTTGGCTGTCTGCCAATCAGGTGGGGAGTTTGTCAAAAATAGAGATGGGAACATGTCCTATTCTGGTGGAGAAGCACATGCGATTGACATTGATCGGGACATGACACTCAGTGATCTTAAGGCTGAGATATCTAGTATGTTTAAGTGCAGAAATAGAAACTTCTCGATCAAATACTTCCTTCCAAATAACAAGCGAACTCCAATAACGGTGTCCAGCGACAAAGATCTACAACGTATGGTTGATTTTCATGGAGATTCACTTACAACTGATATCTACATCTTGAAAAATGGCGAGGATCGGTACATATCTTTTGCCATTGCTTGCTGATATCTATCTTTCAAAATTTAAATAATTGCCATGAAATGCTCTGAGAGTTAAAGAAAAAGCCTTTTTATATTTCAGGAAAATAATAAGAAGCGTAGTAGATGAGTCAGAAGCTGACTCAGATACGCCTACTGATACCACTGGTGGCACAGTAGCTACTCTTGAAGAAACCAAGCGGCAAAAAGTTTGCACTGATTGGGATAATCTGATTACTGGTGTAGGGCAAACATTTGATGGTCCAACAGCCATACGTGATGCACTTCACAAGTACGCCATTGCGAAAAGCTTCACATATAGGTTTGTTAAGAATGACAGCCGACGATTAACTGCCGAATGTACTGGTGAGGGCTGTCCATGGAGGATCCATGCATCCAGGTCCCAATCTAATAAGGAATTCACGGTTAAGAAATTGAATGACTCTCATACATGTGGTAGGAAGGCCAGCAAAAAGTATAATCGTTTGGCAAATCAAAAATGGGTTGCAAGTGTTATAAAGGAGAAGTTGCGGGCTTCTCCAAACTACAAGCCAAAGGACATTAAAGATGATATGCAACGGGAATATGGACTCTTCCTGAATTACTCACAAGCATGGCGTGGGAAATTTTTTGCTAAGCAGGAGCTTCACAACTCCCATGAAGAGGCATGCAGTCAATTGCCTTGGTTCTGTGAGAAGATATTGGAGACAAATCCAGGGAGCGTGGCTACAATAGAGGTATTAGATGATTCAAAGTTTAATTTGTTTGTTGCCTTCCATGCCTCCCTTAGTGGTTTTGAGCACGGGTGTCGCCCTCTCCTATTTCTCGATGGAATTTCTCTTAATGCAGCTAAGCAGTGGAAGCTGTTGGTTGCAAATGCAGTTGATGGAGAAAATTGTATTTTCCCCGTTGGCTTTTCAGTGGTAGATGAAGAGACGCGAGGCAATTGGTATTGGTTTCTAACACAGCTAAAATCAGCTCTTTCTGTGTCCCGCAGCATAACATTCATCTCAAATAGAGAAAATGGTTTGGAGGATGTAACACAAGTGTTTGAGGGCAGCTACCATGGATATTGTGTGCGCCACCTGACTGAGAATTTTAAGAAAAGGATGGAGGAGTCTTTGACAAAAAAAGTTAAGGATGCAATGCTTGATAGTTTTCAACGGTCGGTATATACTTGCAAAGTTGATGAATTCAATGATTGCATCGAGAGGATCACAGCTGAATCTAAAGACCTTTCTGAGTGGATTTTGGCTACTAAGCCAGAGCTTTGGTCAAATGCCTACTTCAAGGGTTTACGGTATGGTCATTACTCTCTGAATGCTTCAGAGACATTCAACAGTTGGATAACAATGAGATATGAGCCATCAGTGGTGCAAATAGTTGATATGATTAGATGCAAAATAATGGAGATTATATACACTCGGCGACAATCTTCAAACACTTGGAGAGAAATATTGACGCCATCTACAAACAAGAAAGTGCAGGAAGAGATTGTCAAAGCACGAGATCTCGATGTGATATGCTCTACCAGCAAAGTTTTTGAGGTGCGTGATGATTCAGTTCATATTGTTAATGTCGAAACTTGGGAGTGCACGTGTAGAAGATGGCAGGTGACTGGTTTCCCATGTGTGCATGCTCTGGCTGTACTGGATGGGACGGATGAATGCATATATGATTATTGCTCAAAGTACTTCACGACGGAATGCCACCGACTGATATATGCTCTGTCTATCTTCCCAATACCTGATTCTGGGAGGCCTGCAAGCATGACAGGCGCAGATAGCATGACTGAACAGTCTACTCATATTCGTCGTCCTGTTGGTCGACCAAGAAAAAGGCCTGCTGATCCGCGTATTTCACCCAAGAGAGCAATACACTGCACCAATTGCAAAGGTTTGGGACATAACAAGAAAACATGCAAGTCGTCTCTTTAACTGTATTACTATTATTCTCTTCTGTACATGAAGATGTAAAATGGCTACATTCGGAAAGTTATTCCAGTAGTTCGTTTTATGTAAATGTAAATATGAACTTGTGGTTGGTAGTTGAAGGAATTGCTTGTTTAGGTATGCTGTCTTGCAAGTGCACCGAGCGTCTGCTGTCGTACTGGAGGAAATGCCGGACGGGGGCTTCTCTTGAACAGAAGAATTAAATGAGACCTCAAGCCAATTAGTCTGCTTCAGAAAGGCACTATTCTTTACCAAGAGTTGCTTGATTTATATAATTTCTTGTAGGGTACTGTTCTTTACTAAGTGTTGAGTAATTTATATAATTTCCTGTAGAGTTTGTTTTTTTGTGGATTGCTTTAAGCAAAACTTTTTACAGGTGATTGTGAGAGAGGCAAGCAACTTTTTTCAAATCCATTTACACAACTAGTTCTCTCTTGGCAAATCCATTTAAGCAAAAATTTATATAATACTCCCCTACGAGTTCTCTCTTGGCAAAACATAGTGGAGCATTATTTACTGGAACTTTCCATTTATTACTGATAACTATGCGATTCTTTATTCTTCATCCTTTTTTTTCATGCATCAGTTATTCGTATGTAAATGCTCCAAGTCTTTGGTCTTTTGGTCATGAAACCATTATTGAAATGAATCCCTTATAGAACTAAGCCTAATAGTTGATTATTAAAGGAGAGGATTTTGTACAGCTGCAAAAATATACTAAACTTCCAAAGTTCCACTACAGAAGTCCGGTGCTTGTAGCAGCAGTAGGCGCGGATATCAGGTGTATTCTGCATTCTATGCACGAACATTGCACAACCATAACAATGAGCACATTTACAGTGAGTATTCTGCATTATAAAGTTCCACTACAGAAATTAGTGGGACCCGCCGGCCGGCAGGGTCCGAGTATCGGCCGCTAGGGTTAGAGTTGTCCGGACGTGTATGTGTGTGTGGGGTTTGTAAAAAGGAAAACAAAAAAAAAAACCTTCCACTACCGTAACAATGAACACATTTTACAGTGAGTATTCTGCACTGTGAAGTCAGTCCTCCAAACCAAAGCCATGAAAATAGGCATACTTTGCGGTGAATATTTTGCATTATGATGAAGAGCTCCTTCAAAACGGCATTCCATTTTTCTTTCACAAATAAAAGTGGCTGAAAGATGATCACTAATTTCGAACTTAATTAACATGCATATGATTTAGTAGTATATAAGACTTCTACTGGTTTGTACCAATCTATTATTATTTTTCCCAAGTTATGATTTAATATTTTCCAATATATAATCTATTACCTTTTGTTCAACCTTAGAATTTGGCACTTCTCAAACCTTTTGTTTGTTGGTTCATGTATGGTTCTATAAATAAAAAATGACAAAGCCGTTGTGAAAAAGAGAGAGAGAGAGAAGAATTGGTAGTCGAATCAAAATCCACACGAAACTTTCTCATTGATAATATATATAAGAGGGAATATGATAGGATTTGTTATGTATATTTATAAGGTCTTTCATTTTTGGGTTTATCCAAATTGTAACACTATCCCTTGGATGCCCACCTTAATTATTGTCTCATTAAAAAATTTTCTAAGAAGAAACTTATCTTTGGGGAAAATCCATAGAAAAGAAAATAATAATAATAATAATACTCTTTCAGGAATATGATTATTCAGGAATCCAAGTGGGTGCGACTTACATTGCCTTCCTCGTTAAAAACCTTTCTAAGAAAAAACTCAGTGGAACAAAAATTTCATCGAAAGAAACGAGTACAATGCGCAAAGATATGCTTCAAGATATCTTCATTAGTATCTTCAGGATGCTTGCATCTACAGGATTCTTTCCCTAATTTTTTTTACATTCTTGTTCTTACATCAATTAAAAATAAAAAATTAACCCCAATACAATTTGAATATTACATCTCACCCCAACACTTTATTTGCTTATACATTTATATATTCATATCCATATGAAGAGTTTGTAGGCTTTATTTTTTATTCCTGAAAGCTCATAACTTCCCATGATATGTTGAACTGTTGAAATCATAGCCTTGCACATCCTTTTAATTATTTGCTTCATTAAGTGTAAGAAAGATTTGAGGAGATTGTCGCAGTATTTGCTCTATTATCTCCGAAACACCTACAACATGTTTTAAAAGACATACCTTGTTTGTGGTATCCTTTTAGGAGGATCAGATAAATACCATTCATCTGCATATCTCATAAGATGAAAACATTCATATGAATTAAATCAAGAATAATTTATGTGCCTTATGTCATTCCAATGCACGTGTAAGTGCATGTCAGCAAATTACATAAATATATTGTACTTAATGAATGACTAAAGAGTTTGTATTTATCTTCTTTAAATATGGTACTTCAGGACCAAGAATCCGTTCTTCTTTCGATTGTTACGGACCCCATTGATCTGACCATTACAGGTATATTGAGTAAATGATAACTACTTATATTAAATTTCTTCAGGGATTTATCTCTACGAGAGATTATTTTCAGGAGATTAATATTATCTCTTCGAAAGATTACAGTAGGTCTCTTTTGGAGATTTATCTATTCTAGAGAGTATATGAGATCTCTTCTGGAGTTTTATGCTCAAATATTCCGAACCAATAAATGAATTAGACCTACTCGAAGCCTACTATTCAACGACACTTGTGTCCTACTAAATTGAACATCTACGTGCTACCTACACATAATTGATCACCATGATGCATTTCGTAGTCATATGACTCATCCGAATCAAACAAATTGAACTTAACTCGAACCCAACCTAACTAGTACCTAATCTAAGTTAAATAAGCTAAGTTTGACCATCCATATTGGCCATCAATTCAGTTTTGGACAACCATGGGTTGATTAAGTCATAAAAGTGGAATGTGAATAGGGAAGGGTTAAAACTTGTAACCTTTTCTTTACCCCATTAGGAACTCCTCATCAAAAGCCTTAAACCCCCACTTAATACCTCTATCTTCCTCATTTCTCCAGCCACCCTTCACCGCTACATCTCTTCTTTTCATCTAACTCTCCCTCTCCATCATTCTAGGCCGACCAAGCGCCCGAAACCCGAGTCCTTAGCAGCCGCACCCTACTGCTGCCACCCTGCTATTGTTCGCTGCCTTCTTGACCTCCTACGACCTTCCGAGAAAGTTCGTTGCGAAGCCAAGACACCCCTTTCGAATCCATCAAGCCCCCAAGTCGCCACAACAACTTTGTTGGCTGGGACAAGGCCAAATCTGAGCACAAACTTCAGGTTACTCCAGATATCCAAACCAGTAGGTATGTATATTTCATGTCGTCATTTCATATGTTTCCAGCGACCAATTTTCATAACCCGATCCTAACTTGTACCTCTACGTGTCCTACACCTTCTAACAAAATTTCAGCCTGTGGTTCAACACCGTTTGGCTGTGGCGGACGATACACGACAAGGTGTCCAGACTGAAACCAATACTGGAATGCGGCTGTTTATGCTACCTTGCGAGGCCCTACGACAATGAATAACCACTTGGTAATCACCTTAACACCTTCCTCTAACACCCCATTATGCCCAATATTCATCTCATAAGGTCTGGAGTATATTTTTGCTTGCATCTTCATAATTTTCGTCATCATAACAGGTTGAATCTCAATAGGAGAAATTATATTAAATGGATGCCCAAATTGTCGTAGTTTTTCGGGAAGATTAAAACCATGATTCATATATTATTAATCTATGAATATTTATTTCTTTTATGTTAAATATTCAGTTTATATAAATATTGTTTGTATGATTTTAGATAGGTTTCATAATCGGATAAATTGGTGAATGTTGCACCTATGAATTGTATAGTTTCTTGATATGCATAACCATGCCTTTATGTTTAAATAATTAAAAATTAGCTTTTATTTTACATTTTACAGAATTATATAAATATAATTATTGTCATACTTTCTGAGAATTTTTAGGAATGATTAATTGGTTTTATACTCAGACAAGTTGAACGTTGGGACCCGCGACGAAAATCATGCATAAGCCATGTTAATGATTGTTTAATTATTGAATGTTATTTCATGTCCTATTTTGTAGTTAATTAAGTAAATTAATGTCATATTATTATGTCCAAGTAGGAGCCAATGGCTTATACATAAATTGCTGCTAGTCTAAACTAGTGCCATGTGACCTAGTTATGACTATCAATAGTTAATATACTTAATACATAGCATATCTTATCATCAGAGCTGACAAGTAGTTGTTATGTATTCATAGGAGTTCGTGACTACCCGGGGGCGATTGTAGAAATATCGTTACTAGCTCATTCCGAATTTCTAGACAAGATACCTTGTCATCTTTTGTTCTGTTTTAAGTCTCTGAGTTGTTGTGTTTACTAATAGTAGTATTAGTAGTGTACGTCAAAGTATGACTTGAGTGCTATCGATAGTGGTATAGATGTAGTAGTGTGTATGTATGATTTAGAGTGTATAGAAGACGTTTTCGAATAGTGTGAAGTTATGCTCAATAACTTTTATGCCTTGTCACGTTTCATACGCGGTACTATGAGTGAGTTTCATTGTGTGGCACGAACTTACACACATGACTGATCATCAGTGTGAGCGGTTCATATGTCGGTACATATAGTGATCAGTTTGAGTCTAGTTAGAGACTTGCATAGAGATATAGGTTGTCCGAGTCATGGATATGACTTGTGCAAGTCTATGGACGGGGAAGACTATTAGTATGCTCATTGGACACACTTGCATTCATTTAGCCTCAGTGTTGTCCAGTTACGAGTTATGGATTCCCGGTTGTGGGGTATTGCTAGAGTATATATCCGGCAATAGCCACTGACTGCACGTCAGAATATGGTCGGAAGGTATTATAGTATATACATAAGTCTCTAGTGGATGCTATGATTTATTTCTTTGACCTACCCATGCGTGCCAAAGTTGTCTTCGACGTACATACACATAGATGGTTAGATTACCTTGTTACAGTTTATATATTTATTCATTTCATATATGGCTTGTTCCTTTTGTATCTTTGTTATGTCCCTTTGAGGACCTGGTGATCTCTCCAGTTTATGGCGGAGCGCTTATAGATAGATAGATGGACGGTATGATTGTGTTTGCATGATTCAGATATTGTTTGTCATATTATTTCACCGTTCTTCTGTGTTTCATATATTTCTTATCATGAAATACTCTGCTAATTAGCCTAGCTTTGCAAACTTAATTCATTCTTGAGTTTGCTCAAACATATGTTATATAGGGCGGCTGACTATATTACATGTTGTTCATTCTTGTTTTATTTATCTATATGTGGATTAAGATGTAGTTGGGATAGCGTAGGCTTAGTACATTTCTACAACGTAGTACATCTGGGATAAGTTCATTAAATTGGGTAACTTATTCCAGATTATATTAGCTGGCATACTTACGTTTCGTAGTCCTATGTATTTTGGGACTGTGGTGCGACATAAAGAATTTTTGGAGAGATATTGTGGGCTTCAAAAACTAATTTAGATTGTATAAAAGGGCTAGAAATCATGAGGAAAGGGAACAACACACAACTTTTTTTCTTCGTCTCAAATTTTTCTTTTGAACTTTTCATGAACATGTGTGTCTAAAAGTCTTGCTGGTCGAAGAAAATGGAAGCCTTGGAATCAATAAACTTGTGACATATGAATTATTTTTATATGTTTGATTTATACTTGGAGTATTGAATATTTTTCTATTGTGAGAGTCCTGAATTTTAGGGTTTATTTTAAATTTTCTAATTGAATTATTTTCAATAAATATTTTATCATAATTATTTTTGATCATTAAATATACTTTTCCGTGCCTTTGATTTTTGGAGCGTCAGAGATGTCCATCCCTGGAAACTTCCTTCATGAGTTTGTAGTAGACAAGATTATCTTTATTTTGATATATCATGTCCCACTAGAACTTGTTCTCTTGTATTCTTTTTGCATCACATAACTTTCGGGTCAATTTAGGCCAATTGATCATCTACAGTGAAATATGACCTAACTTTCAATTTAATTTCGGGACTCGACATCAATCCAACCTAATCGACCCAATATGCGCATGCCACTTGCATGCCACTCAATTGATCTCCCCCATGCTCCTACTTCATCAATCATTATAAATGACTTAAATTTGTAGTCATGACCAAACCTAGCCCAAACTTAACCAAACTTGATCCAACACCCAACCCAAGAGCATGCCTCTCCTTTAATTCTACTATTCCTATCATTAATTAAATTAGACAGAGTAAATTGTAAGCCAGTATATACATTTATAAATGTAAGTATGCTTTAGAGTATGTATATTTATGTATATGGGGTATATGGTATATATATATATGTATTTTTTTACATATACAATTAAGAGTGTGTTTAGTATTTTTGAGTATATATTATATATATAGTGTATAGGTTATTGTGAGGTGCTGCTATAGGCATGTAGGGAGCAAACCCAACCCTAGCCACAATATCCCTATATATATATATATATATATATATATATATATATATATATATATATATATATATATATATATATATATATATATATATATTATTTCTGTTATTAAAAACTAAATATTTTCTCGAATTTGATTGGAAGCCCATCTATGTATAATCCTTTCTAAGCCCAAACTAGTGGCCCATCAAACAGCCAAGCACCCAAACCCAACCCTAACTTAGACCTGTCAACGGATGCTTATCGATACGGATAGGACAATATCCGTATCCGTATCCGAATTTTTTTATAATATCCGAATCTGATCCGATATCCGAACGGATATCTCTTTTGACACTTCGAATTCGTATCCATCTAGTTTAACGGATATCGAATAATATACGATCCGATAATCTATAAGAAATTCGAATTTATCTTGTTTCTTGTTATTATCCGAATATCCGAAATCCGGTAAGTTAAAAAAAGTTCGAATCTATCTTCCGAATATTCGAAATCTGAATATTATAAATTCAGTTATTATCTGAATATCCATAATTCAAAATATTCAAAATTTGATTGTGATAATTACAATCCATAACATAAATATTAATGAAAATGAAAGTAACCAAATTAAAATTCAATATGTAGAGACCAAAGCAATAGTCAATTGAACTAGCTACACAAAATGATTTACACTCAAAATTGCAATTGGTCAACCAGCTTCACAAAATGATGTATACTCAAAATTGCAGCTTCAAGTTGCTACACAAAATGAATTACACTATATATTGCATTTGAAACTTCAAGCGTTGATTCAGTCAGCCACCGGTCAACCAACAAAATAATCACCCATCTTCAATACTTTATGCTACGTACAGTATTTCTTGATGCAATAATGGCAAACAGTTGTAATTTGTTGTCCATATGTACATAAATAAAAACATAATAATATATTAATAAGTATTCAGACACAATTGTTGTACAAAATCTCTATACATGATCTATGTGTCCTTATAAACATCTGCAATAGTACATATAGATGAAGAAACAAATTTCGTTGCATATTGTTATGGAAATAGTGGTGCCCTTACTTGTGAGTACATTTCAGCTAGGCATCACCAGCAATACCATTCATAACAATAGCAATCGGCAAAGGCTTCAAAGGTCCCAAATAATCTTTCATGCCCAAACTAATAGCATAAGACAAGAAAAAAGGTAATTAACGACCGTGATACATGAATCACAGTTCGTAGAAGACTCTTTTATCGTCGTAATATACTTATACTAATTCAAAACTGTAAAACATGATAAAAGGGATAGATGGTCCAAGGTTAAGACCAATATTAGAAAAATTAATTAGTCCATCCACCATCAGGATAGCACATAAGCAGATAGTTTGCTTCAATTTTATCATTGTGTTAATTCACATATATTTCAAAGCAAAAAAGGCTTACCAAGCTAACTTGTTGCAGGTGAAGAAGTATTCAAATGCATAAATTCTGACACATCAACCAAGTCACTATCTGTTATAACTCAAACATATATAGGAAAACAAAAAAGAATAATAAAATTAGAGTAATAATGATATAAACATTAAAATTATAAAATTTCACTCAAAAATTAAATAGTTTACTTACTTTTAAGTGACGACAACCAATCCTTAATGCAATTTAGTGCTTCCACTATATCAGGGGCCAATGAAGATCTATGCTCGGTAATTACTCTTCCACCACAACTAAAGGCCGATTCTGAGGCTACAGTTGATACTGGAACTGCTAAAATATCACGAGCCATACTTGCAAGTATCGGATAAGTGGGGCTATTAGCTTTCCACCAAGATAATATATCAAAAATTTTCTGACTTATTGGAACACAATCATCTGCCAAGTACTTTTCTAATTCTGTTCTTTTTTTTAGCTTCTTGTGAATTGCCCAATTTCTGCATCCTTAACTTCTGGAATTTTTCTTCCATCCTTGAAGTACTTGAGTTCATATTATTACTACTCTCACAGTAGGTCTAGATAAATCCAAATTAGTAACAAAAGAATTGCTACAACTGTCCAGTGGAGGACTAGATGACACTGCATATGAAGTGTAAAGCTCGTTCAAATGTTCACGAATCTTGTTGACATAGGGCTGGCAATAATCTTCACCATAAATTTCTTCAAGACCAAATTCAACAAATTCAAACTTATATCGAGGATCTAATACCACACCAATGCACATCATTAAATTGCATGCATCCCAATATTTGTTAAATTTTTCTTTCATTACCTTTGCCATATCTCGAATATAATCTGTTTGACTAGATAGCCAATCAGATATTCTCCCATAAACATCTAAAACTCCTTTGAAATAAAAATTAACAGAAGGATACTTAATCATGGAAAATTGAAGTGTAGCTTCATAAAATACTTTTAAACAATCACAAATCAATTGACCTTTCTTCCACTCTTCTAGTGTAGGCAAACATATGTAATCAGGAGCTAATTCCTTTAAACGAACAAATGCTAAACGTACATCTAATGCACTCTCAAGCATAAGAAATGTTGAATTCCATCTAGTTGAAACATCACTTGCTACTCCCTTACCAACCAACATCGTATGAGACAATGCATTTTCAAATTTTTGCTTTCTACTTTGAGAGGATTTGCAAAAGTTAACACTATCTCGAATTTTTTTAACAACCCATCAACCACCTCCAATACATCTTGTACAATGAGATTTAAAATGTGTGCACTGTATCTGATGTGGAACATATTGCCATGAAGAAACAAAGCCTCTTTATCATTAAGCCATTCTTTAAGATGTTGTACCATAACATCATTGCTAGAAGCATTGTCAACAACAATAGAAAATAGTTTGTTATCAATATTCCATGAAAGCATTGTAGATTTGATGAATTCACTAAGTGCAATACCAGTATGTGGAGATGGGATCATGTGATATGCAATTTTTTTTTCTGTAACACCCAATTATCATCAATGTAGTGACAAGTTACATAACAATAACCTTTATTTTGATGCTCGGATGTCCACAAGTCTGTCGTGAGGCTAACTCGGGATGAAAATTGATCAAAGATCTTCTGCAACTCATCTTTCATGTCATTAAAAACTTTTAAAACATCTGCCCTAACTATATTTCTTGTATAAAATCTCACAATTGGATTGATGGTCTTCATATAATCTTGAAAATACTCATGCTCAGTCATATTGAACGGATAATCATGCTTCGCAATCATTCGAGCAAAAGCTAATCGTGTTTTTTCTGCATCAAACTTCCAAGTTCCTAATTTTGGAGGTTTGTTAGGAATAGTTATAGCAGACAAGAGTTTTTGACCTTGGCGATTTGCTGGTTTTCTTGGACATGTATTCGCATGATTTTTCAAATGAGAAGTTCCTTTTGAACTAGACCCATCAAATGATTTTTTGCAATGCATACAAATAGCACTAATACTACCATATGCTAAGCGTTGTTCTTCAAAATCCTGCCACAATAAAGACCTCCTTTTTCTTTTTCTTTTCTATTCTTCTACTAATTGAATTTCTTTCTCCCCAACACCACTAGGCCTTAAGTTTTCATCAGGAACATTATTAGTGCCCGTGCCACTGACAGGTGAGGTGTTTGAGATAAAACAGGAACAGGTGCACGAGCAATAGTAGCACTACTATCGACAATAGTAGATGATGGTTCTGACATCATTATCAATCTACAAATTTTAGAAAATGAAACCAACATGAACTTCATTGTATACAAATAAAATCCCCCCAAAAAAGTTGAACCTAGTATAAAAAACTACTTTTGAAAGAAAAAAAAAGGAGAACAAAGAGAGAAAAAAAATATTATTGCAGTTTTGATTGCAATGAATAGTCTATAATGGTTTGGAGTCTGATTATTAAAATACTGAATTATAACATCAATTGCCACAGTTTTGATTGCAATAAATAGTCTAATGGGATTAAACATGTTAGATATTTTCTTGCTACTGATCGAGAGAGAATGTTGGGTATGTATGTGATTATGGCTTCTAGACTTCCAGTTCAATTACTTTGGGTGTTGGGTTAAGGGAAGCAAAACAAACCTTATCACTGTAAAATTATTTTTCAAACTTTGAACTCACTAAAGAAAATGATTCAGAAAATAGAAAATACAAGGAAGAGAATTTGGAAAGACATTTGTTACTGTTAAAAGTCTATAACTTTATGCAAAATTATTCATCATAACTATAAAATTATCCATTACTGTTCCCAGAAAGCTTATTGTTCTTCCACTCTAAATAAACCCAAATACAAGCCAAATAATTCATTACAACTATAAACCTATTCTAAAAATGTTAATGTAACACAAAAAAAATTCCAAAAAAAACAAAAACTTACTTTTGCTCCTTTTCACCTTTTTGCTCGTTACTGAACCTAATCAGGAAACAAAATTTACACAAATTAGAAATAAAAGAGGAGAAACCTCCAAACATGAGTAGATAGTTAAGGCTATTTAAGAAAAAAAATTGAGATCATACCTTCTTCAATCGAAAGAGGAGGAGAGAGTTGGAGAACTTTAGAATTTAAGAAGTAATAGAAGCCGTGGATTAGGTGGGTCTGTGGTGGGAAATAAGAATGTCTAGAGACTAGTAGAAGAAGAAGAAGAGAACATGAGAAAGTTGGAAACTGTTGAACAAGTCATATGGTCTTTATATAAGAACTAAAGTATCATCTAACAAGCCAATTGTGGTCCCCACCCCACCCGTGATTCAAAATACTTGCATCTTCTTAATGTTCTGCAGTTGACTTGGAAAAGGAAATAAAGTTGAAACTTGAAATATTTAACATAAAGTAGAAGTACTGTTGGAGAGTAATAAAATAAGGCCTTTCATCTACCAATTCACTTCCTTATTAAATATCACCCATTCACTTATTCAGGATCCAAGAGTCCTAGCCTCTATGGTCCAATCGTGTAAAGTTTAAGAATGTTTAGCTATAAAGTTGGAACTTGGAATATTTAATATAAAGTAGAATTGTGCTGTTGGAGTCTTGGAGAGTAATAAAATAAAAGCCCATTCATCTTCAAGTTCACTTCCTTATTTAATGTTAGGCTTCCATTCAGGCTCCTTGACCAAGACTAGTTAGGCCCTTTCATCTTCTTGTAATTATTATGTCCAGGGTCCACCAACCAAACATTGATAGTGATATAACCTTATAATACATAGGTAAAACCGTATAAAAGAAGAAGTAGAATTTGAAAAGTCACACTCAAATCAAATTTGAATCACAGAGAAATAAGTTCTAGATTTGAGAATAAAACTTTCCATCTTCTCTTACAATATATATATATATATATATATATATATATATATATATATATATATATATATATATATATTCGGATATTCAAATTTGATATTCGAAATTCGATATCAGAAATTCGCGATTTAATATCGGATCAGATATTAACGGATTCTAATACCTTAATATCTGAATTCGTATCCGAAAAAAAATAACAAAAAAATAGTCGGATATCCGAATCCGTTATCCAAAATTTTGAATAATATCCAAAAATTTGGATACGGAAACGAATCGGATTCGAATTTTTGACTATCCATTGACATGCCTACCCTAACTATCCCTATGACATCTCTCCCCACACCTACAGAATAGTAGCCGTAACAACACCACCACCACCTCATTTTTAAACTCCATCACCATTGTTATTCCTTCATCATCTCTTCCTCCTCCCCATGGTACACTAGCTCGTGAGGCTAGAAGGAAAACCCCCCTCGTCAACAGCACACCGTGCGCCACACTGGCCGCATTTCCTCGTGTGCCACAGCCGCGTGCCACCCTAGCCGTGCCTCATTCCCACGCACGTGTAAAACTTTGTGGCCGCCTGCGACCACCAGGGCACCGCACGACCACCCTGGCGATGGCACATCACCGCCAACGTCTGCCGCGCCAGCCAGGCGAGGCCAGCAAGGTCGCCATACAGCAGCAGCAACAGCTAAAACCGACCGCGTACCACCTCCAACCGGCGATGACGCCCCTCCCCGACACATGCGTGGCTCCGGCGAACCTCTCCGACGTGGCCAACGTCCTCTCCGACAAGCCACATAGGCGATTCGTGCGTTTCGTACGAAATCCCGTCGTAACGTACAAGTTTTGAACTCAGAATTCGTATTTCATCGCAGCGACTTCGTACACATTTTCTGGACAATCCGACCGTTGGATCGATAAACGCTTTCCTCTGTCACAATTTTGGGATATACCCCTTCACTCCCGTTAAGTTTCAGCTGTTAATTCGATCATTTGATAGATCAAAATCGGCCGCCAAGTTGACCATTTAAATTGTGTTATTTTTGGACAGTTTCGTGGAGCCAACTTCGTGGAATCGTATCTCTGCCGTCGCAGCTCCGTTTGACATGCTACCAGTTCTTGTGCATAGCTGGTATAACCATCTTCTTGCCCCTCAAGTTTCGTTTCATTGTGAGCTCGTTTGATTGGTTGAATCTGATGCCAAAGTTGGTCGTCTGAATTCGTAATTTCCAACTTGTAAAATTCTAATTTTGGGCCCGGGACTCCGGATTCAAATTCTAACACCACCAGTAGACGCGTGATATCGTTCTGCCATGAATTCATATAAAGTTTGTTAGATTTGGAGGACGTAGGCCCTGACACATATTTCGGTGTAAAACAGGCCCTGCAGTCTGAGTCAACGGACCATTTTGAGATCGGGTCATCGAAATCTAATTCCGGATATACCTTTGGGTTCGTATCATCATTCTGGATCCATGGACATATAATTTGTTAGGTTTAGTGGACCTTTATCCTGACATATTTTTCGGTGCAAAGTAGGTTCAACACGGACATTATTTTGACCTAAAATTACTATTTTGCCCCTGTATCCAAATTAGACTTATGGATAGGCTATCCTATCTAATTTGACCATTTTGGACACGTTGGTGATATTTGTTTTATCATCCGACGACATCTGTAGATTTTCCTTATGTATCACCCTTAAATTATAATTAATTCTTATTATGTTCGTATTTCGGAATCCGTGCATTAGAACCGAGATCAGTCAATTCATGGGATCTTACATCGCTGAAATTGACAAGATGACCATGTGGACCGGTACGATACAATTTTTAACCTTACGGTTGATTGACTTGCCTCGATTTGCGTGTCGTAGTTCTCGATGTACGAATAACGAGGTACAAACTTGATATTTTAATAATCTACAACTTACAATTCATTATATATATATATATATATATATATATATATATATATATATAAAATTGGATTTTGTAAAACTCTAAATGATCTTTGAGTTTCTAAGGACTCTAAGTGTTGGTTATAGGCTTAGTATCACCCCAAATTGGTCTTCTTTGCTAGGTCATCACTTAGCTAAGTGTCCCAGTTAGAAGTCGTGTCGCACCACTAGTGTTAGAGTTTTGAACATAGAATAGGAACTGAGATTATTATACCCTTTTTGACAGTGACAGGACACCAGACTTCTTCCTCTGCATTTCCATTTCATTGCCTTGCTTGAGGCAAGTACCACTACAAACTTTACTTACTGCATATGATAATGAATTGTGTATGAACGAGGTTAATACAGTTATTTAAACTGAAAATCATATCTTACATATTTTTATGTACCTACCGTATGCTTCACATGATTTAAACTGCTCTCAGTATCTTTCACATGATTTAAACTGCTCTCGTATCTCTCACATGATTTAAACTGCTCTTGTATCTCTCACATGATTATAACTTGGGTTATGGAAAACTGCTAGCTGAGTATGTGATCATGCCCCCCCCTCTACAATACGTATGTACCGAGCGAGGTCACATTACATGCAAACATTGCCGTAGGCCTTTATTCCGTATTTCTGTACGTATGTACACCTATGCTTGTAGACTTGTACGTACTTATATTTTATTACATGTAGACTTGTACACCAGTATATTTTATACCTATTGACCGATCACGTACCTACTACAGTTTCAAACATTAAATATACATATGTCGCCATGAGAAATGTATCTTCTACATGATAGACTGTGATATGACATGATTCTTATTTTATTACATCTCTTTTTATTCCATGTTCAGTATATTTAGTTTGTAGAACCAATACTTGTTCCCTTCCTGATAGAAAAACTTTGTAGGCATACTTTCTGAGGAAGAGTTGCTCTGTGATCTTTACTATGGGCCCACTGCAGAGGACCATGTTATTGCTCCCGAGGAAGTTCCCGCAGGGAACCTCGCTTGGTAGTCTCACTTAGATTCTTTTTGGCTTAGTTGTTAAACTGTTTAGACTCTATCTTGTGGTCACTGGACTTTGTCTCCAATTTAATACTTTAGAAGTGTAATAATTAAATCTGAACTTATTGTACTTTCGCTTATAGATGTTGTGTTGTGATAAACCTTTAAACTGTGACATTAGAACTGTTAGCAACTTAGATCCTTTACTGTCTATTTCTTAGAACAGCTTACTACACTATAACCAAGAGTAGGCTGGACATGGCTCGGCCCGGCCCAACAATTTGGGTAGCGGGTTGTGACATCTATGCCCACTTTCATGGTTGTTTTGTTTAATTACTAGGAGGCATACTAGTTTATTATTCATTTAACCTACTGCTAAATTAGATATCAAATCTATAATTGTTTTATTTCTCTAATTTGTGAAGCAACCAAGATTTAATGAACTGCTTTATTTTATTAGATCTTAGGAGAAAAACTTTTGACAAAATTAAATGCAACCTCTTGTGCTTGTGTTGTTTTGCTTCATCAATCTCTTGCTTCTTTAAGAAATTGCTAAATTAAATCTTCAGTGCTCGTCTTAGATTATTTAGTATCGCTTGTTTCCAATAAACTTCCAACGGTGAATATTTAAAGTATGAGTTAATTTATGCTTACATCAATGATCAATTTTAAGATCCTAATGGTGGATGTTGACTGGGACCAATATTTGTTCCATTGATTGATTTCAATACTTTAATTATTTCTAGCTCTTCTTGACTTACTTCTATTATATTCAAAACTCTCTCTACACCCCTCCTTGTGCACATTGCATGAAAGTACACTAATTACTCTCCGTGGGATCGATCCTTACTCTCACTACTACATATAGTTTTAAGAGTAAAAGTTTTATTTTTGGGTGCCTGCGGCAACACACCAGTAAACCTCCCTAAATCTTTCATCCACTTCTTCCTCTCTGTCTTCCCTTCAATCTTGTATGTTCACCAACAACTTCTTGGTGTTTTTCAATTATAATCGTCGTCACACCGAGAAGGCGCATTGCTGGAATTTTGTGCATGAAGGAGGACTTGTAGGGACGTGTACACATTAGTCTAAGAGGAAGAACTCTCTAAAACTTTTCTTCTATGTATCTATAGCAATTGTCCATTTCCTTATACATTTATCCACATGTTCCTTAGCGATTTCTTCTGAGAAAAGGAGGAACCCAAGTGGACTGTTGGGACCTCTTAAGTGGTACCGTTGTCCGTGCCCCTTGAATAGGTATGTACGCTATGAATTCTTCATTTTTATGACTCATGACTTAGGGTACAACTAGTCACTTCAATAACCTAGGGAGAAACCGTAAAATAATTGAGTAAAATCATGTTTAACCATGCTAAACGCTCTTAGAACACAAACATTCAGTCCTTGACGTTCACATACTCATTTTCACATGTTATGCCCCTATTTTGTGCTCAAAACATTCATGAAAATGTAGCTATAATTACCCCCCATATAATTGTATCATGTTAGAATCACCATTATCTAGGGGGAAATCATGTTTAGCCCCATTTTTTGTTAATTTCAGAACTGGACATTTATTTGTGCTCATCATTTCATGTGTAAATTTTCATATGCTATGCCTGAAACCTATGTGAACATGTCCCTATCTCAACCCCTACAATGCCATATAATTAAACTATGACATATCCATGATTTAATAAGGTTAAACCATTTGTTTTTCTTGTTAAATTCTGAAATTCAAAATTTGGTTTTGACATAATTTCACCACTGAGACTATCATTTAATGTACAAATTATCCTCGGTATGGTACCAAACTTTAGAGACGGTATTATCACTCAAAACTATATTATTTTATGATTTTCCATCCCTAACATTAGGTGGTTTGTCACGACCCGATCCCAATATACTGGGTCCAGTCGAATCATGCCCAGCCTGCACCATTGTGGGACAGCGGCAGTAAGCTGTATCAAGCGGTAGAATACAAGCAGATAATATCTAAAGCGGAAAAGAAATAACATTTTATTGAATCTGGAAATTAACTAAGAGTCTGAAATGAAAAACACAAGCAAAACAACATTCAATTATTACATCAGTTCTTATTACAACTGGAAAGAAAATAAGTAAACCGATGGCACAACTAGTAATCTGGGGTTCCCTGGTCAGGTTCAGCTACCTCGTCCGGGCTCGGACTAGGTCCGTAGAATGAACTAAAAGCAAGATCTTCGTCGTCGCAGTCACCTAAAAATGTTGGTCTCCAGTCAGGAGGGGAACAAGAACATATATCCACATCTAACATTCTAAATAATAATAAATGATGCAAGACAGTTTAAAAATATTATATAATTTTTCTAGATAATAATAAAAAGAGACAACAGGCAATAATCTCAGAAGCTACAATAATGCAATCTACAATGATTCAATAGTATTTGTGAGTATATAACAGATATGTGACCGGCTGGTAGAGGCAATGTGTATACTAACATTTTGGCCAAATGATAGTATACGATATGGCTCAACCCCTAGTACGGTAGGGGTTAGCGCGAGAGAGACAATATTCGGTAACAATGGCTTTGGTCACAGATATTATACTACTCCCCCAATCAATCCCCGAGTCAATGAGTCAATCAATCGATGTGGAGTCCGAGAAGGATCCACTGTGAATCAATGTTGCTATAATATACATGTTTCTACAGATGTAGCACATTTAATTATTAAGTAAAACATAGACATTAAAGATATAAAACTTGCCTTGGATGTTCCTCAATGTGAAAGGTAACGACAAGAAAGTATAGGTTAGGGTCTGGGATCTGAACCTACATTAATCATAATCCGTTCTTAGAACTTATTCCAAAGGTTAGCTAATAAAGCCACTAAACATATCTACGTTTAATTATAAACATTGCCCTTTTTATTTGAGAAATAATAACTTAATTATATATAATAATTTGGTAAAACTATTTTACTAGTATTTTATAAATAGAGCAAAAATTAATATATTTTGGAATATTATTAAAAATAATAGCGGTTTTATCGTAAATCATTTTAATAGGAAATATCGCTTAAACTCAGAAATATTCAAAATCTAATTTAATATTTATTTAAATAAAACTTTACAAAATATTTACTAATACTATTTCATTTAATAAAGAATAACCATTTTAATAATATAAATACGAAAACCTAATTTAGTAAAACTTACAGTTTTATTAGAAATGACATTAAAATATCTAATTTTGATACCATAAAATTTATTAATCAAGATAATTGTTAATTATGAAAATAAACCTCCTTATAAAAAAAAACATAAATATATAGTTTTTGGCCTATAAAATACTATTTTCTATATTAAAGTATATTTTTGTTGTATAATTATTTATTTTGAGACTAAATTTATCAATTACTAATATTTAGTGAAATTATGGCAATAATCCTATAATTATTAATATAACAATAACTCTACGTTATCCGTAACGCAACAATAATCCTAATATCCACTAAGCTAACAATTATAATTAATCGTTCTAATTAAAACACTACTAACATTAATACAACGCCTAAAATAGGAAACTATTCTAAACTATCTATCCTGGAATTGACAGAGCTTCATTATGTTAATTTCGGTCGAAAGCAGATTGGTTTATGGGTTCTGTGAAATAAACAGAAGGTAGGGAAAATACCAAAAGTTGTGACGGAGCGCCTAGGGGATGCCTCGGACTTGGAACGCACGCGGGCACGGACACGTGGGGGGCTCACGTGGACACGCAGACGGTGCACACGGAAACACACGGGAGGTCTGGCGACGCATGGGAGGCGCGGGGCGCGGCCACGCGGCAGCGGGGGCGCTGCGCGTGCACTGGCACGCTGGATCGACATGCTGGCGCGGGCAGGGACGCGCTGGCGGTTGCTTGCGATGGTGGAGGCGTACGGGATATACTGGCGACGGTCGTCGGTACGGCGGGGACTGCTGGCGGGGGTCAGTTGGCGTTGGACTGGCCGAGAATGGTTGTCGGGCACCGACGGAGAAACGGGGCGAGTGTGGTGTCGAAGCGACTGGGGTGTCGCGGGGAGTATCGGGGCGAGTTCGATTTCAAGAACGGAGGAGCGAGGAAGGAGATAGGAGGAATTTGAAAAATGGAAGATTTGCGAAGTTCTGTGCAGAGGAGATGGGTTTCTGAGTGTTTACATTATGTGAGGAAGAGGGAGTACGTGGGGAGGGGGTTCCATGCAGAGGGTAGATCTGAGTGAGAACCGGGGAGAGTAGGGACCGCGTGAGTCATGTGTTAAGTGTGGGTTCGGGTTTGGGTTTCCAATGGGCTTAGGTTATGGGTTTAAGTTATGGGCTCAAGCAATTTACTAATAATAAAACATGAAGAAAAATATAATACAAAATTGTGGATCTTCACAACCTTCCCTCCTTAGAAAATTTTGTCCTCGAAATTTTTACCAATAATGAAAAAGAGAGGTTTAGAACATACTTATAAAAGATGAGGATAATTCTCCCTCATCTCGTCCTCTCGCTCCCATGTAACCTCGTTTGGGGAGTGATGACGCCAAGCTATCTTGATTAGTGGAATCACCGTGCACCCCAATCTCTTTTCCATGCGATCTATAATCTCCCATGGCTGCTCTGGCACGGTGAGGCTAGGTCCAACTTCCAATTCTGAATGATCTACCACGTGGCTCGGGTAGGGTACGTAATGCCTCAGTAGCGATACGTGGAAGACGTTGTGCACGCCTTTGAGACTGGGTGGGAGAGCCACGTTGTATGCTACTTCTCTAATCCTGCTCAGTACCTCAAACGGCCCAATGTAGCGGGGATTCAGCTTCCCATCTTGGCCGAATCTGATAGTGCCTCTGGTAGAAGAAATTCTGACAAATACCTGATCTCCTGCCTCAAAGTCCAAGATTCGACGCCTACTGTCCGCCCAATGCTTTTGGCGGTCTTGTGCAATCCTCAGCGTCTCTCTGATCATCTTCATCTTCTCAGCGGCATCTGTAACCATCTCTGGCCCTAACATGACTCGATCACCAACGTCGTCCCATGCTAGTGGAGTGCGACAATGACACCCATATAATGCCTCAAACGTTGTATCTGAATGCTGGCCTGGTAGCTATTGTTGTAGAAAAACTCAACCAGGCGTAGTTGATCTTTCCAAGATCCTTCAAACTGTAAGACGCATGATCTCAACACATCCTCAAGCGTCTGAATAGTCCTTTCGGACTGGCCGTCGGTCTGCGGGTGGTACGTCGTGCTGAACTTCAACTGTGTGCCCAAACTTTCCTATAACTCCTTCAATAATATGAAATGAACCGGGTATCCCTGTCGGATACAATGCTGACTGGAACTCCATGAAGTCGGTATATGTTCCGCATATAGAGAGTTGCTAGCCTTTTGGTGGTTAAACCAACCTTGAAAGGAATAAAATGGGCAGACTTGGTCAGTCTGTCCATAATTATCCAGATGGTATCCTTTCCTCCTTGGGATCTGGGTAACCCTGTTACAAAATCTATGGTAATATGCTTCCATTTACATTCCGCAATGGAAAGCGATTGTAACAAACCTGCTGGCAGATCAAGCACTTGGAGACGAATTCTGTCACGTCTTGCTTCATTCCAAGCCACCATATATGTGTCCTCATGTCCTTGTACATCTTGTTTGCTCATGGGTGTATAGAATATTGCGACTGATGTGCCTCCTTCATCAGCTCGTTCCTCAATTCGCCAGTCAGCATACGAAGTCTCGTGCCATGCCTCAAAGCTCCATCTTCAGCTATAGAAAATCCTTCGAGTGTTCTAGCTAACACTCAGTCTCTCAATTTGTACAGTGTCTCATCCTGGAACTGAGTCTCCTTGACTCTGCTGATTAGGCTGGACTATACTTGTAGTTACATCATGGACGAGTTCACTCCTGGTACAATTGCTTATTTTCCAAGCTTCAACATTATTTCTTCTGGTAGCACAATCTCCAGTCCGAGCTTCTCCATGTCTTCTAGCAGGTGTCGGTTCTTTGTTAAAAATATAGCCATCGGGTACCTGCTAAGCGCATCAGCAACGACATTAGCCTTACCCGGATGGTACTGTAGGTTGATATCAAAGTCCTTTATAAGCTCCAACCACCGCCTTGGCGTATGTGAGCTCCTTCTGAGTAAAGACATACTTGAGACTTTTAGGGTCTGTGTATATGTCTACCTTTTTGCCATAAAGATAATGCTTCCAAAACTTCAGGGCGAAGATGACTGCTGCTATTTCTAAGTCATGCGTCGGGTAGTTCTTCTCATGGTTACGTAATTGCCTGGAAGCATAAGCAATTACCTTTCCATGTTATTATAGCATACAACCCAATCCTTTACCTGAAGCATCGCTGCTGGGTAGGTAGTTGACCTTTCTGCTGTCCAGCTCTATTTTCTATTGAACGCAGTGGCATAGTCCCTGACCTGATGGGTGGCAGACCCATAAGTAAGGCAGTATCCTAGCTTCTTTCTACAGGTCTTTGCTGTGTGTCCAGGCCTCTTGTAGTAGGTGCATTTGGATGTCTTCAATTGGTTCTGCTGGGGTGCTTTGTGCTGTTATTGATGGTGAGAGGACCTGTTGTTGTGTTGTTGTTGTTGGGCCTCTTGAAGTTACCCTGATGATTGCTGCTGGATCCTGGGTGCTCTCTCTTGGATCGGGTAGACGAGCTGGCCTCCACATCTTGGGCCACCTTCAGCATCTTGTCATATGTCCTTGCTCCATTGGCGGAAACCATGGTGCGGATTTCTTCCTGCAGTCCGTGCCGGAACTTTTGGACACGCTCCACTGGGTCTGCTACCAGACCGGGTGCAAACCTACCGAGCCGGTTGAACTCTGTTGCGTACTCCTCTATGGTACGATCCCCTTACTTTAAGTCATGAAACTGCCTTTCCATGGCTTCTAGGGCAGCTTCCGGGAAGAACTTCCTCTTAAACTGTTTCTTGAAGGAACGCCAGGAGGTTCCTCCAGTCTGGAATCTGGGCTCATTCTTGTACCATATGTTGGCCAGATCCTGAAGCTGTAGGGCTACAGCCTCTACCATAAGGTCGGATTGGATTCGAGCGATGCTGAGGAGTCGCTCCATGTCGTCCAGCCATTCGTCCACGTATATGAGGCCCTCGGTTCCTTTGAAAGGACGCGGATCCATCTTCTTGAAACTTTCAATATTTCTAACTTTCTCCTGGATAATAGACTGCTAGTCAGAATTATATTTTTCCAATGAAACATAAAACTTATCAATTACACTTATCTTACCTTGGCAGGCCTCTGTTCCGTCTGTGATGAGTCTAGCACTGCCATAACGACATTATGGGCATTCTCCATACCCTCCCTCATGATCGCGGTCTGTTCACGATTTGCTTCTGCTTGAGCCGTCTAGGCCTCAAGTACTCCTCGTAGCAGGCCTACGAGCTCGACGGGGTCTACTAGCACTGGTGGAGCAGCTGAAGGGTTCACGTCAGCAATTGATAGAGTGGGACTCGGGGGAATCGGAGCAGCTGTATGTACAGTGGAGGTATATGTCACGACCCACACCCGTATTATTTTTTTAAACGGATGCGAGCGCGTCCAAGCCAGCCTACATCGCAGAGTTGGCGGTAGAACGCTGTATAGCCACAATGCTCAAAATCACAAGTAATGCTCATTCACAAAATTAATTTAATTTACAATGATCACAAGTTTTATATTTGCAAAAAAATATAAACTTGTACAAATATTGAATGACTATAACTCGACTATCTAGCTAGTCTCTAGGCCTTTGTCTGCAAGTACTCCCGTATCTCCCATGCTAAGTGAATCCACGGCTAACCTGAAAAATATTAGTTTTCAGTCAGGAATGGAACGAGTATAATTCACTGAATACAGTTTCAATATATGAAAATGACTATACGACAGAGGTTAGCCTTTAGACATATGATTTAAAAAATAAAGAAACACAAAATAAAACTAAACAAAGGAAAACAGTGAATAAATACAAAGACAACACTCACCGACTGACTGAAGTACCTTTGATATGTGATCGGTCTCGGGACAATTATGCGACACGGTCTACACTATCAAAAGCTACACAGTCTACACTGTATAAAGTTACACGGTCTACATTGTATAAAGTAATAATGAAATACTGTCTACACTGTATAAAGCAATAATGATCACGGTCTACACTGTATAAAGCAATAATAATCACGGTCTACACGGTCTACAAGATATAAATACAATAATAATTACGGTCTACACGGTCTATAAGATATAAATATAATAATAATCACGGTCTACACGGTCTAAAGTCAGATCACACATCGTTGGTACTTCGCCCTCCCGATACAACAAGGAACAAAATCAACATAAAACTGAAATCACATATCTATCGACTAACAATGATGCATAGTAAAGATCAATACTAAAAACAAACAATAAACTGTACTCGCCTGTGGTCCTTTGCTGGTGAAACCGATAATCCAAACTACTCAGTGTGCCACAATAGTCAAAACTCGTACAATAATCTCCGGATGCTGAAATAAACATTACCAATATTCTCAGAATAGTCAAAATAGCTAGGATTGCCTATCCTTAAGTCCAATTATGGACACAAGAACAAAACGGTAATTTCGAGTCAAAACTGTGTCCGCCGTTAGACCCGCTTTACACCGAAAAGCGTGCCAGAGTCAATGGTCTCTATAGTCATCAAACTACATGTCTATAGATTTGTTTTGATGATACAAACTCAACCGTATGTCCAAAGTTGGATTCCGGTGGGCCGTGCACAAAATTGCCCGTTGAGTCGGACCGTAGAGCCCGTAAAATGGAGATCCGATCAACTGTCTTAGAATCGGACCAAATTTGGCATACAGGACCAGAAAAATGATACGGTCCTATTGGCATAAGTTTTGTCTCGATCTGACGAACGTGCACAAAGTAATTGAGAAATTTGTACAGAGGCCGATACGGTGAATTTCGACGGATACACATCAAATTCGTCGCGCACACGCAACCAATTTGAATTCTGTCAAAGTCCATACGTCCACGAAGCCGTTACACACCTTTCAATGCTTTCAGTTCGCGACCACGTCATCCGGATTGGCGGGACGCACGTCGTATCGAGGATTTTTATGATTTTCTAATATTTTGAAAACGAGTTTTTGGTCAATTTGAGACGCCAATTTCTCGACGCTCAGTCGATCAATTCGACTTCTGCAAAATGGATTGCAGAGCCCTATAGGTTCTTTAGGACTGTCTTTAAATATTTTTCTAAAAATCCTAATGGTTTGCCAATAGTCGACCTTCCAAATAGGGTATCGGGACTGTTCTATGAACTGTTCTAGAACAGTTTTTCGGCAAAGTTCGTGTCAACTTTCTGGACGACCTAATTCGTCTAAATAAAAACTAGCTGAAGAGATTAGAAGGCGTATATGTTGTCATCATACCTGAAGTGACCGATCGAACAATGATCGGTCGAGCGCCGAGAAAATGTGTTACGAAGTCGTCTCTTCGCCCTACCATTGCTGCTGTTACTGTGTTCGTGGTTGATGTCGTTGCGTGTGGCCGTCGGCCTCGCCGTGCTAGCGGCCGCGGAGGGTGGCGCACGTTGGAAGGAGGCCGGGGGCGCACGCACTCGTGGTGGTGGTCGGCGTTAGGGTTTAGGTCGAGGGAATTCGATGAAGTCTCGTTCATATATATATAAGCATAGCGGTTTTACAACTGAGCGGTGCTCTCGGGTTGGCTGGCCTGGGAACATATATGCACGGGTTTGGGGCCTGTCCAGTGCTGGGCTGTTTCGGCTGAGCTGCGTTTGTTTAGTAATCCCTCTCGGTCCTCATGGCCCCATCGGGTTAGCTGCTGTTATTATTTTTGTTAACATTTGTTTTGTTTTCCTTTTTTTTTCTTTTATTAACCTATACATATATATATATATATATATATATATATATATATTATATATATATATATATTATATATATATATATAAATATATATATATAGTCTACCCTAGGAAAATAAGTTAGGTTATAGTTTGGAATATATATCTATATATATATATATATATATATATCTATATATATATATATATATATATTATATATATATAGAGTATATATATGATATATGGATAGATAGTATATATATATATATATCTATATATATATATTATATATATATATATATATATATATATATAGTAATATATATATATATTTATATATATTATATATATATATATAATATATATATATATATTATATTATATATATATATATATATATATATATATATATATATATATATATATGTATATATAAAAAGAAAAAAAAAAATATATATATATATATGTATATATCTGTATATAAAAAAAAAAATGTATAGATATATATGATATATATATATATATATATAATATATATATTATATATATATATATATTATATATATTTATTTATATAATATTATATATAGATATATATATATATAGATATATATATATTTTAAAATATAATATATATATATCTATATATATATATATAATATATATCTATATATATATGTAATAATAGTCTATAAAAAAAAATGTATTATATTATATATAGATTTATATATATATATATATATATATAATATATATATTTTAATATATATATATATATATATTATATATATATATATATTATATATATATATATATATATAATATATATGACAATATATATTATTTAATCGCCAAAATAATATAACCAATAATAATAAAATAAATATATAACAATAAACTCAATAAAATAAAATAATAATAATAATAATAATAATAATAATAATAATAATAATAATAATAATAATAATAATAATAATAATACTAACGAAATTCAATAAAACAATAATGGTGTATATATACCAATATGTACGGTCTAAAAATTCCCAAAATATGCAAGGACCTATTTTATACAAATGTCATTGACTATCGACTAATAATAATATCTATAATATTTAATTATGAGTACTTAGAAAATATTCATTAAATCGTTAAAACGAAATACAACGCCCTCATACCAATTTCCATCAGCACGAATGTCATTGGACGTGTCGCATAACTTCATGGGCTTGGGCTCAGTTCGGGTCTAGTCCGGGCTAAAATGGCATAACCGATTTCCCCTAAACTCAATAATATAATTAATAAATAAATAAATCTTCGGTAATGGTTAATTCGAAACTTGGCATGATTTTCCTAGTTAAGACATCACTATGGCTCGGCCTTCCCTACCGGGGCTAATACACTAGCCAAAGCATGCCATGGCACTATCCGTGCCACGATTTCTAGTCACCATGTACTCCAAAACTCCATCATGGCTAAAATAATCTACCGTAATAATTAACTAAATAATTATTTATAATTCTAAAAATCACTATTTAATTCAAATAAATAAATAAAATAAATTATAAAAAATTCTAGGAAGAGGGGTTATAGTATATGCAGCATGGGGAGTCTGTGCAGCACGAGAACGGGTGTTGGGCTGCATCAGAGAGGGGTCTGATTGAGCCTGAGTAGGGATATTCCCGGAGGAAGAAACCTCTTCGTCAGCAGGCCCAGAGCGAGTCGTCTTCCCTTTCGCCATCTTATGAAAGGTTTGGGTACAAACATAAGCAAGGTAGCCTATAGGACTATAAGCAAGCAAAAATAGATATTTAAATAGATAATTTTGGCCTTATGTTGTAACAGGGTGAATATAATCTAGGTGTTCTAGTTGTTTCTAGAGTCTGTTATTCTAGAGTCATTCCTAGACCTAGGTCAGATTGTAGGACTGCATGCTGGTCTAAACTAAGTTGACTAGACAAATTTACAAAACTGGGCCTGCGTGGGCTACCACTAAAAATATGTCATAACCCGATACCAATTTACATAACTGGGCCTGCGTGGGCTACTCCCCCAATCAATCTCCGAGTCAATGAGTCAATCAATCGATGTGGAGTCCGAGAGGGATCCACTGTGAATCGATATCGCTACAATATACATGTTTCTACTGATGCAACACATTTAATTATTAAGTAAAATATAGACATGAAAGATATGAAACTTGTCTTGGATGTATATCGGTGTGAAAGGTAACGACAGGAAAGTATCGGTTAGGGTCCGGGATCTGAACCTACATTAATCATAATACGTTCTTAGAACTTATTCCAAAGGTTAGCTAATAAAGCCACTAAACATATCTACGTTTAATTATAAACATTGCCCTTTTTATTTGAGAAATAATAACTTAATTATATATAATAATTTGGTAAAACTATTTTACTAGTATTTTATAAATAGAGCAGAAATTAATATATTTTGGAATATTATTAAAAATAGTAGCAGTTTTATCGTAAATTATTTTACTAGGAAATATCGCTTAAACTCGGAAATATTCAAAATCTAATTTAATATTTATTTAAATAAAACTTTACAAAATATTTACTAATACTATTTCCTTTAATAAAGAATAACCATTTTAATAATATAAATACAAAAACCTAATTTAGTAAAACTTACGGTTTTATTAGAAACGACGTTAAAATATCTAATTTTAATACCATAAAATTTATTAATCAAGATAATAGTTAATTACGAAAATAAACCTTATTATCAAAAAAAATAAATATATAGTTTTTGGCCTATAAAATACTATTTTCTTTATTAAAGTATATTTTTGCTGTATAATTATTTATTTTGAGACTAAATTTATCAATTACTAATATTTAGTAAAATTATGGCAATAATCCTATAATTATTAATATAACAATAACTCTAAGTTATTCGTAACGCAACGATAATCCTAATATCCAATAAGCTAACAATTATAATTAGTCGTTCAAATTAAAATGCTACTAACATTATTACATCGCCTAAATAGGAAACTATTCTAGACTATCTATCCCGGAATTGACAGAGCTTCATTCTGTCAATTTCGGTCGGAAGCAGATTGGTTTATGGGTTATGTGAAATAAACAGAAGGTAGGGAAAATACCAAAAGTTGTGACGGAGCACCGAAGGGATGCCTCGGACTCGGAACGCACGCGGGCACGAATACGTGGGACGCGCACGTGAACACGCGAACGACGCATACGGACACACACGGGAGGTCTGGCAATGCACGGGAGGCGTGAGGCACGGCCACGCGACAGCGGGGGTGCTGCACGTGCGCTGGCGCCTGCGGGGACGTGCTGGCGGCTGCTTACGACGGCGGGAGTGCGCGGAATGCGCTGGCGGCAATCGCCAGCATGGCGGGGACTGCTGGCGGGGGTCGACCGGCACTGGCCCGGCCGGGAATGGCTGTCGGGTGCCAGTCGACGGTCGGGGACCGGCAGGAAAATGGGGCGAGTGCGTTTCGAAGCGACCGGGGTGTCGCGGGGAGCGTCGGGGCGGCTTCATTTCAGAAATGGAGGAGCGAGGAAGGAGATAGGAGGAATTTAGGAAATAAGAGATTTGGGAAGTTCTGTGAAGGGGAGATGGGTTTATGAGTGTTTACAATACGTGAGGAAGAGGGATTACGTGGGGGTGGGGGGTTCCGCACAGAGGGTGGATCTGAATGAGAACCGGGGAGAGTGGGGACCGGGTGAGTCATGGGTTAAGTGTGGGTTCGGGTTTGGGTTTCCAATGGGCATAGGATATGGGTTTAAGTTATGGGCTCAAGCTATTACTAATAATAAAAACATGAAGAAAAATATAATACAAAATTATGAGCTTCACATGGTTGCAACGTTAGTAATTGTCCAAATATTGTGTTGTAGGCTGTCATCCTGTAGGAATGGTTTATAACTTGACTTGGGCTTATAGTTAACACATTAAATATGTTAGCATGATGTTTAATAGAATAGAAGACTCTATGGTTGATACATAGGATTGGTATAGTCACAATTAACAATTTATAGATATTGCCGTTAACTAGTCATGTTATTGTTTATTGATTAACCCTTTATTTATGACCAATTTTAGTAGAAGAATACCTAATATCATATGTTGGTTAGTAATTTAGAGACTATGACAATCTAGGGATTTATTAGATTAATAAATTGCTAGGTGACCGGAAGACTGAATACAATTTTCTAAAAACTAGTTACCTCTTACTTGTATGAAAACCCTATTTATTTTACATAACAACATATGTGACTCTATTTATGTTGCATGGAAAGTGTAGCAAAACCCTAGAAATAACTAATTATTATTAATATTAATTTATAGGTGTTCGGGATGGAGCAGACGAGAGTTCCGGTTCTGACTTGTTGTACTTACATCTTGGACTTCCAGGAAAGTATAACTTGCCTTGTTTTTACTGTTTAAACTTAATTGACATTGTTTGTGTTTCTGTTCTGGAAATAGTTAAATAAAAAATAATTTCAAGCCAGAAAGTACTTAATTTATATCCTTCGAAATATTTGAAAAACTATCGAAACTAGCATAGAAAAATGTTTTTATTCAAATTGTAGAAAAGAGGGGTTACAGAACTAATAACATAAAAGATTATGGTAGGATTACAAAGACACAATATTAGACTACCTTAAAGTCTATTTTCTTGCTGTGTCCTAGACGAGCTGACGCTTGAGGCCTTTGGTGAACGGATATGCCAGATTCTCCTAGCTCTGACTATCAACCACTGCAATGATGCCATCCTTGATGTGTTTATTCAGTTCCCTATGACAAATTTGCATAATACTCTTCTTACTATTGAGGAGGCCATTTGATGCGGCTGTCTAGTTGTCACAACACATCATTATTGCTGGGATCTGTACATGATCTCTCGTTCCGCTTTATCCTCTGCAGTTGATAATCAGATTCCATTGATGAGTGAGAGGGCAAAATCTGCATCGTCGACTTCAATGATATAGTAGTACCTTCCATGGGAAAGATGTATTCTCCTGTGAACCTTTCGTTCTCTTCTTCTAAACACCAACTGCCCTTACCGACTTCCACTACTGTCGAGAACCCCTCATAGTACAAAATAAACTCTGAGTCCTCTTGAGATATCCCTATGATTCTCTTCACAGTTTTCTAGTAGCCA
The DNA here is from genome assembly GCA_029216955.1 of Iris pallida. Lineage (NCBI taxonomy): Eukaryota > Viridiplantae > Streptophyta > Magnoliopsida > Asparagales > Iridaceae > Iris > Iris pallida. The sequence goes on from JANAVB010018998.1 coordinate 17,622,381, forward strand.
ATACCTAGATTGCTCATGAACCAACTCAACATCTCTATGGCAAAAGCTATGTCAAGTCTGAGGCACTCATTGCATATATCAGACATCCGACGATACTAGAGTACTTCAGCTGCCTAACGCTTTCCTCTGGATTTGGATTCAGATTCATATCACACATATAGGGAGTATCGATCCCTAGAAGATCTTGATATCCATAACGTATGAGCATCTTTTCACGTTATGAGCTTGTGAGAGACCAAGCCCAACTTTTGACTGGATCATCTTAATCCCCATGATGACATCATATCCTATGTCCTTCTTACTAAATTTAGACTAGAGGAACATCTTCGTCTTTGTGACACATTATAAATCCATACCTAGGATTAGCATGTCACCCATATAGAGACACATGATGACTCATCTATTATCAGCGAACTTAGTGTCAACACATTAGTCCATCTCACTGACCATATAGCCTAACTACTTTGTCAAACATCTCATGCCACAGCTTGGGAGCTTGCTTTAGGCTATACAGAGATTTCACCAACCTGTAGACTTTGTCTTTAAGACCCTGAAAGATGAATCCTTCTAATGTTGCATGTTAACCTTTTCTGTCTATACTCCATTAAAAAAATTATTTTTTGACATCCAACTGGTGAATAATCAGCTTATAAATAGCACCCACAACAATTAACATCCTGATAGTTGACATTCGAGCCATTTGGCATACGTGTCAAAGTAATCAATCCCCTTCTTCTGAGAAACCCCCTTGGCTACTAGCCTTGAACTTATGGAGTCAACCTTGTCATTGACTGGTTCCTGCTAGAAGACTGCATCTCTGGTTTTTATCACCTCGTCATAGGTAAACGACTTAGCTTCTACATGATAGGTAATAAAGTCATCTCCGAAGTCCTTCGACCTCCTTACTTGCTTTGCTAATGGCTTAGTGAGTACTAATTCAAGAGTTGTCTCTTTAACGACAACCTCTACCTAGACTGCTTCTTCTTTAGAAATGTCTGTTTCTTCGGCTAACAGCATTATCTAGAACATCCGTAAGACTAATATTCTTCTCTATAGAAAACTCAACTTGAAAAAACTTCGCATAATGAGACTCAATGATATGATTTGATTCAATATCAAGGAACCTCTGACATCACTTTCATTAGCAAGTCCTAGAATTATGGTCTTTGTAGTCCTTGTCCACATCTTCTGAATCTTGATATCCGGAAGCTTAACGCATGCCAGACACCCCGACACTCGAATGGCATTCAAGTTGGGTCTGACATTGAACCAGAGTTCATGAGGAGTAATGTCAGAAGTTGGTATGAAAATCTATTGAGAATAAAAAATAGCCATAAGAACAACTTTTCCCCAGAAGTATTTTGGAAGAACCACATTCAGTAGCAGAGAGTTCATCAACTCTGTTACCATCATATTCTTCCTTTCTACAACTCTACTGGATTGAGGAGAATACAGAGTAGTCATTTTTATTAACAATTCTATGTTCTTAGCAAAACGATACAAATTCGAGAGAACGTTACTCTCCGCCACGATCATTTCTGAGTCTCTTGAGTTGTTTGACCGGTTTGATGCTCAGCTTCAGCCAGAAGACTTTGAACTTCTCGAACTCTCCATCCTTCGATATATATATATATATACCATATTTGGAAATAAGACATAGACTAGACATTTTTGTTACTCCTTTATAAAGCACATGTCCAAATCTAGTATGCCATAATTCAATAATAAAATTACATTTATATATTCAGAAGGAGTTATAAACAGAAGTTTGAACATTCCTTCAATACTGAAGCCTTTTCGAAGCACGTTCATTGCCATGACATCACCATTTGCCTTGCATGGATATCCATCCTCAAGCCTCCATAGGACAACAGACATTCTGAGATTAGGTGCTAAGTTGGTATGTGATATATGCACTCCAGTGTCAATGACTTTTCGAAGGTCCAGAACCATTGTCCCGGTCCTTTGATTTTTTGCTTGAGACTTGTTCGCCATCGAGACCTTCTATAAAGATAGCTCGTCCTTGGTAAATAGCTCCTTCTTAGAGCATACACGGGCAGATGTACTAATGTGCACCCAACAGTTAGCAACCATGCTATAACTCAATTTGCGCAATCATAGCGACCAAGTTAAGTAATCATAGCAACCAAGTTAAGCTATACCTGGCCATTTTGGTTTGGAATTGGATTTGCAATCCTTCTTCAAATGGTCCTCCATGTTACAGTTGTAACAAATCCCGTCAATCTTGGGCTTAAATGAAGTTGACTCCGGCCTGGACGGTTATATCGTTGGAGCAACTGAAGAGACATGCACAAAGATGCAAAAAACCCTACAAGCATATAGTGATAGTGCATATACCATGCTCAGAGACTGCCATGCGCAAAAATCTGCCAAGCATAGAGACCTGCCATGCACAGAGATCTATCATGAGCAAAAGCTTGCCATGCATAGAAGACTTCTATGCGCATAGATCTGCCATGCGCAGAAGCCTTCCATGCACGAAGATCTGCCATGCTCAGAGACTACCATGCAAGAAGCCTGCCATGTGTAGAGATCTGTCATGCGCAAAAACTTGCCATGCGTAGAGACTGCTCATGTATAAAGCCGATCTACAACTGCCTTAGACATCTTCTATGCAACAACTTGCCCTAGTTGTTCTCTCCATCCACTATTGTTGTTTGATCACAGGGTCTGCTAGCTTCTGTGCAACATCAGTTCTAGATAAGTTGGCGTAGGATTTGACAACACTTATCAAACATTTGACAAATAATTTTTTCCTCATCTAATACTTGAAGTGTTGTCCGTCAATCTTCTTAAGTTTGTTAAAACATGTATCAAGAAGGATTGTACGATTGTTTTCCATCTTTATCGGATCTTGCTTTGGGATTTTAGGATTTTTAGTCTCGAGGTAGATCAAATATGGATTACAGAGGTCAGGAACATAGATTCATGCAAGACTTTACAGTCTACTCTCTATTTGATACTAATGTTGTTGGGATTCACACAAAGTTTGCTTTATGAAGAAACTCAACTCCAACGAGATTCCTTTATAATTGATCAAATTACAATATTACAGATTTTAATAATCAAAACTTGTTCTTCCTTCCAAATGCAATTGCAATTGAGATAAAATATTACAAGATCGTGGAAGAAGGAAAATAAGACTAAAAAAATTAATCGTTGCTCAAAGTAAGATTTGTCTTCTATCGACGATCTGCTCCCAGGAATTAGCAAGTTCACAAGAGAATTTCTGGAATGCTTGCAGACACCTCTGTGTTGACTCGAACAGACTTACTAGACCTCTTTCTCTTTTTCGTAACTCTACCAAAAGGAGGCATGAAGAGTCTATTGATAGAGAAGAGTGAAAGCCCCCCTCTAGTCCTGGCCAATATGGGACTAAAATATGATCAAAAAATTAGGATTGATATCCAAATCCCACAATCTGCACATATGTGCGTGATCAGCGTAGACCTCACATAAGCGCATACACACAACAATATAGTAGCAAATGTGCACATATGCACAGTAGTTCATGCGCTCATCCATGAATGGTCACACATGCAAGTCGTGTTCGATACGAACGTGCAAAGTGCACCATCAAAATGCCATTTTGCACCCTTCGCCTGAGCCCGACTTCGAATCGCTAAGCCCCTATGGAAATTTTCCAAAGAGAGTGACAAAAAAGATTGTTCCCTTGAGGTTTAAACTTGAACCCTCTAGAAAAATCACCCCACATGGGCCACCATACCCCTTGTGCATATGTCAATACAAAACATGGCTATATATTAGGATATATACTTTGCTGGTTTTTCAATGTCAGACTAAAGTTCCCAAATCCAATTTAGAAAACCCCAACTGATATATAGATTTATATATTGGTTGATAACAATGCATGCTGGAGTTGGAAATAGAAACGTAATATAGTGGGTTAGGACAGACACATAATGACAAAAAAGAAAGAAGACGAAACAAAATAGGCTATTTTTCTCTCAAATTCTCTAATATCTATATTAAATTCTAAATTCTAAATATTATTTGGCTTGGGTCAGATTTTAAATTCAAAAATATTCTAATACTTCTTTCATTTAAGCCAATAAGGGTAAATATGCTTGAGGTTGCCTAAGCTGCTCCAAGATAGTTTAAGTTATATGCCCCTATTCCAAGGTGGATACCACAAGATCTTGCAAACTAAATTTTAGTTGCCTAAATGCAAAGATATCAGAATGCCAAGATGTTACGCCCCGCTCCCAGAATACGACGAGCCGAGTACGTAACTGTAGCTCCCCTTCCCGGATAATTTTGCTCGAAATATTTTTTTGATTTAAATAGTGACTTTAGAATTTTATAAATGATTATTTAGTTAATTATTACGGTAGATGATTTTTAATCATGATTAAATTTGGAGTACCTAATGACTAGGAATCATGGTACGGATAGTGCAGTGGCGTGCTTTGACTAGTGGTTAGCCATGGTAGGGGAATACCGAGCCATAGAGTGTCCTAACTAGGAAAACCAAGCCAAGTTATAGCATGACCATTATAAATAAGTTTAATTAATTATTATTATATTTATTGACTTTGCAGGAACCCGGTTGTACCGAACTAGTCCGGACCGGACCCTGACCAAGTCCTAGCCCTAGTAGTCGGGTAGTACGTGTAGAGACGACCATATTAAGGTACGTTGTATTGGCAGTGTTACTTTAGTGATTTAGGAAGCAATTTTGGAATCGGTGGATATATATATATATATATATATATATATATATATATATATATATATACATATTAATGTGCTTGCTATTAAAAATAGTATTTTAGTTGATAATATAGTAAATGAGTTCTTTAATAAATATTTTGAATATTATGGAGAGTAACTAGGTTATATATATACTTGTACATGTGTCTATGTATAGAAGAGTATTTATAATATATGAAAATTAGGCTTTATACATATATGTATATATTAATGTAACTGTATTTTATTATGTGAATTTTGGAATTAGAAATTGGACTCCAATATTAATATTACTTAATACTTTATTGCTTGTATTTGTATTTATGGTATATGTGCGTATATCGTTATACGTATATATATAGGAATATATCTAATTAAATGGTATTTATAGAATAATGTGTATATATCATTATATAAGTATATATGCATGTGTGTATGTATATAAATATATATATATATATATATATATATATATATATATATATATATATATATATATATATATATATATATATATATATATATATATACATATTGTGTATATGTGTAAATGTATCCATAAATAAATATAGATATACATGCATGTATACGTGTGTATATGTATATATATATATATATATATATATATATATATATATATATATATATATATATATATATATATATAAATATGTAGGTGTATATGTGTATACATATTTGTGTGTATACATATAACTATATAGAAACAAAACAAGGCAAATAATTGAAAAGCCATAGCAGTTAACCGGCCCACCCAACTGCAACAGTTGTCCCCACAGCCCAAAGGGCCGATGAGCAGAACACATTCCCCCCCTCGGCTCTGTAACCGCACAACATACGTATATAACGAAAACGAAAAAGAGAGGAACAACCATCTAACCCTAGCCGCTCTCCCAACGCCCCAGCCCTGGACGACGTCTCCGCCACAACGCGCGCCGTCGCACGTCATCGGAGGTGGGCTGAAGGCTGGCCGCGCGCACCGCGTGCGCGAAACATGGCGTTCAGCAACAGCAGTGATCGAAACCGCGAAGGTAACTTCGAATCCTCGTTTCTTTGTGAATTCTCGACCAAAATCCGATCTGTAAAGTCCTATGTAGAACCCATATAACCCTCTAGGAACCTATATAACTGGTTGTGTAAGCCCCCTGAATTTCAGGGTTTATTTTTATTTTTCTGAATAAAATATTTTCTCACAGTATCGGTATTTATATACGGATACGTATTTTGTAGTATATTTCGTATTTTTTTGATTTTCGTAATGCTTTAAAAATGTTTCCTAACTTATAGATATTTCCTTGGCCGGCATACCGCCAGTATACCGGAGTATACCGACGACATACCGTCCAGACAGATTTTCTACATTTTAGATATTTTCCATTTCAGATATTTTGATGAATAGTGTTTTAAATATTTTGATGAATAGTGTTTTGGATATTTTGATGAATAGTATTTAGATATTTTCGTGAATAGTGTAGATGCACCCTATTACCCAATGGACATTTGGTTTTGTTTGAATGGCCATGATTGACTTAGATTTTGACATGGATCACGATCCAACGATTAAGATTAATTCCCCCTTCTATATAAACCCTTTCACTTTCTCTCTCCTCTCTCTTTTCATTCTCTTCACTCTCTCTTTATTTCTTCTTCCTTTCTCTTCCCTTGGAGCTTTGCTAGGAGCTTGGCCTTGAGGTCTAGAGTGTGGTTTCGTACCCCTCTTGGTGGTGGACTAGAAGATTAGGCTTGGAGCTTAACCTAGACAAGTGTATCTTGCTCAAAAGTGGCATGACCATACTTTATTTTTGTTTTCCATGGAAACTAGAGTTTTATTGGCCTATAATTTGCTTCTTTAAATTGTTAACATGTTTAGTATATAGCACTTTTGGTTTTGATTGACAGTATTTGCGTAGATCTGAGTTTCTAGATATGATTTTCGAGTATTTTGAGGTTTTGATCTATCAAATGTTTTGATTTGTGAAAACTAATACTTCCATGTTGTTGGAAATTCAATTCTATTCAATTTTGACTTTTGAAAGTCCGAATTTTGATTTAAAATGAAGTTTTTATGGCCGAAACAAGTTTTAGCAAAAATCTGGATTTGTTGCTGTTTGGAAAAACGGTATAACGTCGGTATGCCGCAGTATACCACCGGTATGCCATTTTTGGCACCAGAAACTTACTGTCTTTAGTCCGGTATACCGCCGGTATGCCGCAGTATACCGCCGGTATGCCGTTTTATGCTGTTTTAGGCTGTTTTTGTCCTTTTTGTCCGTTTTTGATATTTTCTCGATTGTAATAGACTCTTAACATGATTAGATGACCTTGGATAGTTAAAGAATGATTGTACACTCTATATACATGGTACATGCTTATGTTCACGTATTGTTCTATGTCCAAATTATAGATAGTGGCCTGTTATGGTGCACTCCAGATTACTATATATGCCTAGCTCGATATAGTGGCTCGTAGTAGCGCACTCGTGACTTGATTTTCTTATTGATTTCTAGACCCTAGAAAGTTAGTTTGAGTATAGTGTCACCCCACATTGGACTTGGAATTGACCGGAGTTGACCAGTTGACCAAAGTCAACTATAAGTCAACCTCTGACCCAGTTTGTCTTAGTTTGCCCTAGTTAACCAGACATTATAGTATGTCTTTTCATCCTGATTAGCTATTGTATTATCTCATCTTTAGGACTGTGGCTTCACTCCGAGCCTTGATTCATATTGATAGCAGGATCCCAGGCAAGTACATCTACAAACTCATTTACTGTCTTTTAATGCTAGAACATGTATTAACCCTGTTAAAATACTGATCATTGAGGTGGCAAGTTAAATCTTCATATATTGTATTACTTCCAGTACCTGCCATGCTTATACTGCTTCCAGTATCTCCCACATGTTTTTACTGTTCTCGTATCTCTCACATGTTATATATATATGGGTTGTGGGGAAACTGACAGTTGAGTACGTGATCATGCCCCCATTATCGTACCGAGCAAAGTTCATTCTATATGATACTGTGCCGTAGGCCATTATCCCGTATTTCTGTACGGATGTACACCTATGCTTGTGCACTTGTACGTATGTACATTTTATTTACATTGTGCCTCAGTACATTGTACATCTATTGGCCGATCACGTACCTGCTACAGTTTTAAACATTACATATACATCTGTCTTTATGACATATGTATCCTTGCCATGATAGATTATGAGATATACCATGATTCCGGATATGTCATGTTCCTTATGTTACTATGATATTGTGATCCCAGTTGTACCATGATGCCATGTTTCTAGTATTTCCTGTTTTATAGATTTATTACACCATGTTTCTTGTTGTATATCTATTTCATTATATGTTCAGTATTTTAGTTGTAGAGGTTGTACTTGCTCCCGTCCTGACAGGATAACGTTGTAGGTATACTTTTCGAGGAGGAAATGCTATGTGTTACATATTATGACACTGATTTTGAGGACCTGGTCTTTGCTCCAGTAGAGGCCCCAGCGGGAAACCTTGCTTAGTTATCTTTTTATTTTTTTGAGACTTAGACTCTGTCTGTACTTGTATTTGGATACTGGACTTTGTCTCCAGTTAGATACTTATAAAGTGTATTATCAAGTATGTGCTTATGTTACCTTCGCTTATAGATGCTGTGTTGTAATGAACCTTAAATGTGATTTTAGAACTGTTAGCTGCTTAGATCCTTTATTGTTTATTCTAGAACAGCTTACTGCGCTTTAACCAAGCGTAGGCTGGACATGGCTCGGCCTGGCCCAATAATTTGGGTATCGGGTCGTGACATGTTTTTAGTGGTAGCCCATGCAGGTCTCGACTTAAGTTGTTTGGTTACGTTATTGTACCAAGCATGCCTGCAATTAGGATCTAGGACAACTTGATAACACTAGGACAACATTTAGAACACCTAGAGGATATCTAGGATTACAACATAGGAGAACTCGTCACAGCATAGGACCGTTAACTGTATTTAGTCTCTTATTTGTATTTCAGTGGGTCAATTTAGACCAAGTTTGTACCCTTGGGATGACCCCTGAGGATCTCACTCTAATCTTATCTAGAAATCTGTTTTCACTTATTTCTATTTGTTCTTCCTTAAATTCGTTGTTGAATGTAATTTCTGATTTTTGTTGTTGACGTTGATCTTGCATCGTGATAAATTTTGTGGATTAAATTGTTATATATCCTGATAAGGTAAATGTCTGCTTTAGTTATGAAGTTTAGAATTTATCGCAGCCATATTAGCTGGTATGACAAAAACATAGAGCCTGATTTTGGATATACTATTCTATTCATAGAATTTAGATTTTTTTGCAGCCATACCGGTTGGCGTAGCGAGGATTCTAGATAACATGATTATAGGGTGTATACCATAGTTATGACTCTATCGTTTATTGCATCTAAGCATACTGGTGTGGCAAAAATTCTGGCAACATGATTCTAGATAGATGTGTATGGTTATCAGAACATATCTTAAATTGATTCACTTCTTTTGACCTAATGAACAAGAATGATTCCTACTATTATTTCTTGTTTCGTCATTGTTTCTTTCCTTCTCATCGTATGATAATTTCCTCGCCTTACCATTATTTTCTTCGTCTTGATTAACTATGTCCCGATTTCACCAATCATCTATCTTGTACCTTTTTCTATCAACTACACTGTTAAATCATTTAAATTCTTGTATCTCTTCACCTTGAAAAAGTTAAAGAAGTGTCGTAAATCATCTAGATCAGAAGGCATATTTTGTTATCAAGTGATATCTTCGTAGGAATATGAGATTTTGGAAAAAAAAAGAGACTTCGTGGATAATTTTATTTAAGGTGGATAATATTTGAAAGTGTACGATGAAGAGAATATGAAAGCTGGTTTTATAATGGAGAATAAATTTTGTAAGGCCTAGTAGTATTAGATTCGATTTGGAGGAGCGTGATTTGAACAAGTTCAAGGATTTCATAAACTTGATTTAGAGATTTCGGATCAATTTATGACAATGTGGAAGAATTTGGAATTAAAGATGATTTTAAAGATGATTAAGTGGATAGTTTTGAGTTATATGTTTTTGGAAATTAGCAATTAGGCCTATGGTAAACATATTAATGTTTAATCTTTATGACAGAAGGGTACAGTTTTGGTAGTAGTCATATAAATGTTGAATTTCACATTGGACTTGTGAGATAAAGGTATGAATGGCAATTAATGATCAGATAAATTTGATAGTATCAGAGAGATGATTAACTTGACTTCCTTATGAAACTTGTCTTTTTCTATCATAAAGGAAATTTGACTTATTCCTTATCCTTGATTTGTTTCTCAAATTTCAATATCTTTAAGATTTTGATCCCCTCTAATTATGACCGAATGAGCAGGAATAAATTCTTATTATCATTCTTCCCCGTCTTGATTAACTCTGTTCTATCTACATCTACAATTAGGATTATAGGTTCTCTAGGACCCTCCAACAGGATTGCTTTCGTGTTATCTTTTGGACATAATTATCTTTGTGTTCCGTCTTTCCTATGACTTGACTAAACTCTTTTTTTAACCTCTTGGATAATTCTTTTCGTTATGTATTCCATTGTCTTCGTACCATTCTTGGAGATATTCTGACGAACTTTCCGTCTTGCTTGACCTTTAACTTGTTTGGACACTGTTATGGATTGCTTGACCCAGTCTTAGGCCTTGTTACCTTTTATTTGATAGACGACCGAAATAGCCAAACCTTGTTAACTGATTTTGTAGTATAACTATAAATGTATTGTGTGTTTGTGATAAATACTTTTCCTAGGGATTGGTTAGATTAAGCTTATAGGACAAGTATGGGTGACTGACTGTAGTAGACTTGGAAACCATTAAGAACGATTGTATTGATAGTATGACTTGATGACAGGGTATCTAAGATGGAGAAATGAAATATTATATTATTGTGACTACGGATTAAAGATCCGAACCCTGTACTTATGAATTGAGGATTTATCATTTGTAGAATTTTGGTGGGTTATCTATAGCTAATTATATGTGATTATAGGGTATATCGATATGTGGAATGATATAGAATAAGTTAGAATGAGATATAATATTGCGTACGAGATCGGGAAGATATCAGTTAAAACGACAAAGAACGAGACAAAGACATATGTACATTGGTAATTAATAAATCGGGAGTTTTGAAATCGAGGATTATATTCAGAGGACTTGTTGAGTAAAAAGAAGAAGGCTCTACGCCAAGGATAAGAATTGAACGTATAATTTTAAGAGAAGCTGTAGAAAAGGATTGACGACAAATAATGCAAAGGGCCTGTGGATTGATAGAATATGGATACTTAGGATGCAATAAGAAAATCCAGTATTTACAATTGAGGTTGAAAATATGGTTGATGATTAAGCATTGTTTGCTTATGAACATATACCCAGAGAATGACCTATATTTTAGGGTACATAAATGTTTCATATTAGTATGGAAGATTCTAAAGGATATATGACGTAGTTTATGATAGAAGGACTTTGTTGAACCTGAACCAAAAAGATTGTAAAGAGAAACGTAAGAGATGATTACAAGGGTAGCAGATTGAGTATCGTAGCCAGAGCAGCTATATGTTATAGTTTGACCTATTGGGTGATTTTTAATTTCGAGGACGAAATTTTTTGTAAGGTGGGTAGGATGTAAGCCCCCTGAATTTCAGGGTTTATTTTTATTTTTCTGAATAAAATATTTTCTCACAGTATCGGTATTTATATACGGATACGTATTTTGTAGTGTATTTCGTATTTTTTTGATTTTCGTAATGCTTTAAAAATGTTTCCTAACTTATAGATATTTCCTTGGCCGGCATACCGCCAGTATACCGGAGTATACCGACGACATACCATCCAGACAGATTTTCTACATTTTAGATATTTTCCATTTCAGATATTTGATAAATAGTATTTTAAATATTTTGATGAATAGTGTTTTGGATATTTTGATGAATAGTATTTAGATATTTTCGTGAATAGTGTAGATGCACCCTATTACCCAATAGACATTTGGTTTTGTTTGAATGGCCATGATTGACTTAGATTTTGATATGGATCACGATCCAACGGCTAAGATTAATTCCCCCTTCTATATAAATCCTTTCACTTTCTCTCTCCTCTCTCTTTTCATTCTCTTCACTCTTTCTTCATTTCTTCTTCCTTTCTCTTCCCTTGGAGCTTTGCTAGGAGCTTGGCCTTGAGGTCTAGAGTGTGGTTTCGTACCCCTCTTGGTGGTGGACTAGAAGATTAGGCTTGGAGCTTAACCTAGGCAAGTGTATCTTGCTCAAAAGTGGCATGACCATACTTTATTTTTGTTTTTCATGGAAACTAGAGTTTTATTGGCCTATAATTTGCTTCTTTAAATTGTTAACATGTTTAGTATATAGCACTTTTGGTTTTGATTGACAGTATTGCGTAGATCTGAGTTTCTAGATATAATTTTCGAGTATTTTGATGTTTTGATCTATCAAATGTTTTGATTTGTGAAAACTAATACTTCCATGTTGTTGGAAATTCAATTCTATTCAATTTTGACTTTTGAAAGTCCGAATTTTGATTTAAAATGAAGTTTTTATGGCCGAAACAAGTTTTAGCGAAAATCTGGATTTTGTTGCTGTTTGGAAAAACGGTATACCGCCGGTATGCCGTGGTATACCGCCGGTATGCCATTTTTGGCACCAGAAACTTACTGTCTTTAGTCCGGTATACCGCCGGTATGCCGCAGTATACCGCCGGTATGCCGTTTTATGCTGTTTTAGGCTGTTTTTGTCCTTTTTGCCCGTTTTTGTCCGTTTTTGATATTTTCTCGATTGTAATAGACTCTTAACATGATTAGATGACCTTGGATAGTTAAAGAATGATTGTACACTCTATATACATGGTACATGCTTATGTTCACGTATTGTTCTATGTCCAAATTATAGATAGTGGCCTGTTATGGTGCATTCCAGATTACTATATATGCCTAGCTCGATATAGTGGCTCGTAGTAGCACACTCATGATTTGATTTTCTTATTGATTTCTAGACCCTAGAAAGTTAGTTTGAGTATAGTGTCACCCCACATTGGACTTGGAATTGACCGGAGTTGACCAGTTGACCAAAGTCAACTATAAGTCAACCTCTGACCCAGTTTGTCTTAGTTTGCCCTAGTTAACTAGACATTATAGTATGTCTTTTCACCCTGATTAGCTATTGTATTATCTCATCTTTAGGACTGTGGCTTCACTCCGAGCCTTGATTCATATTGATAGCAGGATCCCAAGCAAGTACATCTACAAACTCATTTACTGTCTTTTAATGCTAGAACATGTATTAACCCTGTTAAAATACTGATCATTGAGGTGGCAAGTTAAATCTTCATATATTGTATTACTTCCAGTACCTGCCATGCTTATACTGCTCCCAGTATGTCCCACATGTTTTTACTGTTCTCGTATCTCTCACATGTTATATATATGGGTTGTGGGGAAACTGACAGTTGAGTACGTGATCATGCCCCCATTATCGTACCGAGCAAAGTTCATTCTATATGATACTGCATCGTAGGCCATTATCCCGCATTTCTGTACGGATGTACACCTATGCTTGTGCACTTGTACGTATGTACATTTTATTTACAATGTGCCTCAGTACATTGTACATCTATTAACCGATCACGTACCTGCTACAGTTTTAAACATTACATATACATCTGTCTTTATGACATATGTATCCTTGCCATGATAGATTATGAGATATGCCATGATTCTGGATATGTCATGTTTCCTGTGTTACTATGATATTGTGATCCCAGTTGTACCATGATGCCATGTTTCTAGTATTTCCTGTTTTATAGATTTATCACACCATGTTTCTTGTTGTACATCTCTTTCATTATATGTTCAGTATTTTAGTTGTAGAGGTTGTACTTGCTCCCGTCCTGACAGGATAACGTTGTAGGTATACTTTTCGAGGAGAAAATGCTATGTGTTACATATTATGACACTGATTTTGAGGACCTGGTCTTTGCTCCAGTAGAGGCCCCAGCGGGAAACCTTGCTTAGTTATCTTTTTGTTTTTTTTGATACTTAGACTCTGTCTGTACTTGTATTTGGATACTGGACTTTGTCTCCAGTTAGATACTTATAAAGTATTATCAAGTATGTGCTTATGTTACCTTCGCTTATAGATGCTGTGTTGTAATGAACCTTAAATGTGATTTTAGAACTGTTAGCTGCATAGATCCTTTATTGTTTATTCTAGAACATCTTACTGCGCTTTAACCAAGCGTAGGCTGGACATGGCTCGGCCCGGCCCAATAATTTGGGTATCGGGTCGTGACAGGTTGGTATCGAATCAATCCAGATACGAAATGAAATCGACACGAAGTCGACATAAAACCCTGTCGCATTGACAGAATTGGGATTTCAGATGCTCCTGTTTGAAGGCGATTCCTGATCGATTCGTCGAGAATTCTAAAAATCCACTTAAACAGATTTTTAGACAACATATAGGTCTTCAAAACCCTTTTTATAGTTCCTGATTTCATCGCGTATACGCGAAGTAATTCTTTTCCCAAAATCGAGAAAAAAAACCCATTTTCAAAACTTGAAAAACCATCCACACGACGTGCGTCCCGCCATTCCGGGCGACGTGGTCGCGAACCGAAAGCATCGAAAGGTGCGTAACGGCTTCGTGGTCGTGTGGACTTTGGCGGAATTCAAATTGGTCGCGTGTGCGCGACGAATTTGATGCGTATCCGTCAAAATTCACCGTATCGGCCTCTGTACAAGTTTTCCAATTACTTTGTGCACGCTCGTCAGATCGAGACGAAACTTGCGCCAACAGGACAGTATCGTTTTTTCTGGTCCTGCATGCCAAGTTTGGTCCGATTCTGAGACAGTAAAATCGGAACGCCGTTTTGCGGGCCCTACGGTCCCACTCAACGGTCGATTTTGTATATATATATATATATATATATATATATATATATATATATATATATATATATATATACATACTTCGAGAAGACATTGATAAAACTAATGAAAACGTCATCTTGGTCTTTGTGGAGAATTGCTAGAAGTAATATATGTATCTAAGTGCATCAACTCCAAAAGATCTGTACTTCGGTTTACTCGTTTGAACAACTTTTTGAGAATCTTCGTCCATGCACATACATCACATTTCTCCACCTCCTTGCCCCATATTTGGAAATAAGACATAAATATAAAAAAAATAAATAAATAAATAAATAAATAAATAAATAAATAAATATATATATATATATATATATATATATATATATATATATATATATATATATATATATATATATATACTTCGAGAAGACATTGATAAAACTAATGTAAACTTCATCTTGGTCTTTGTGGAGAATTGCTAGAAGTAATATATGTATCTAAGTGCATCAATTCTAAAAGATCTGTACTTCGGTTTACTCGTTTGAACAACTTTTTGAGAATCTTCGTCCATGCACATACATCACATTTCTCCACATCCTTGCCCCCATATTTGGAAATAAGACATAGACTAGACATTTTTGTTACTCCTTTATAAAGTACATGTCCTAATCTAGTATGCCATAATTCAATAATGAAATTACATTTATATATTCAGAAGGAGTTATAAACAGAAGTTTGAACATTCCTTCAATACTGAAGCCTTTTCGAAGCACGTTCATTGCCATGACATCACCATTTGCCTTGCATGTATATCCATCCTTAAGCCTCCATAGGACAACAGACATTCTGAGATTAGGTGCTAAGTTGGTATGTGCTACATGCACTCCAGTGTCAATGACTTTTCGAAGGTCCAGAACCATTGTCCCGGTCCTTTGATTTTTTGCTTGAGACTTGTTCGCCATCGAGACCTTCTATAAAGATAGCTCGTCCTTGGTAAATAGCTCATTCTTAGAGCATACACGGGCAGATGTACTAATGTGCACCCAACAGTTAGCAACCATGCTAGATAACTCAATTTGCGCAATCATAGCGACCAAGTTAAGTAATCATAGCAACCGAGTTAAGCTATACCTTGCCATTTTGGTTTGGAATTGGATTTGCAATCCTTCTTCAAATGGTCCTCCATGTTACAGCTGTAACAAATCCCATCAATCTTGGGCTTAAATGAAGTTGACTCCGGCCTGGACGGTTATATCGTTGGAGCAACTGAAGAGACATGCACAAAGATGCAAAAAACCCTACAAGCATATAGTGATAGTGCATATACCATGCTCAGAGACTGCCATGCGCAAAAATCTGCCAAGCATAGAGACCTGCCATGCACAGAGATCTATCATGAGCAAAAGCTTGCCATGCACAGAAGCCTGCTATGCGCATAGATCTGCCATGCGCAGAAGCCTTCCATGCACAAAGATCTGCCATGCTCAGAGACTACCATGCAAGAAGCCTGCCATGTGTAGAGATCTGCCATGCGCAAAAACTTGCCATGCGTAGAGACTGCTCACGTATAAAGCCGACCTACAACTGCCTTAGACATCTTCTATGCAACAACTTGCCCCAGTTGTTCTCTCCATCCACTATTGTTGTTTGATCACAGGGTCTGCT
This sequence comes from Iris pallida, assembly GCA_029216955.1. Lineage (NCBI taxonomy): Eukaryota > Viridiplantae > Streptophyta > Magnoliopsida > Asparagales > Iridaceae > Iris > Iris pallida. The sequence continues at coordinate 17,638,738 of JANAVB010018998.1, forward strand.
AGCTTCTGTGCAACATCAGTTCTAGATAAGTTGGCGTAGGATTTGACAACACTTATCAAACATTTGACAAATAATTTTTTCCTCATCCAATACTTGAAGTGTTGTCCGTCAATCTTCTTAAGTTTGTTAAAACATGTATCAAGAAGGATTGTACGATTGTTTTCTATCTTTATCGGATCTTGCTTTGGGATTTTTAGTCTCGAGATAGATCAAATATGGATTACAGAGGTCAGAAACATAGATTCACGCAAGACTTTACAGTCTACTCTCTATTTGATACTAATGTTGTTGGGATTCACACAAAGTTTGCTTTATGAAGAAACTCAACTCCAACGAGATTCCTTTATAATTGATCAAATTACAATATTACAGATTTTAATAATCAAAACTTGTTCTTCCTTGCAAATGCAATTGCAATTGAGATAAAATATTACAAGATCGTGGAAGAAGGAAAATAAGACTAAAAAAATTAATCGTTGCTCAAAGTAAGATTTGTCTTCTATCGACGATCTGCTCCCAGGAATTAGCAAGTTCACAAGAGAATTTCTGGAATGCTCGCAGACACCTCTGTGTTGACTCGAACAGACTTACTAGACCTCTTTCTCTTTTTCGTAACTCTACCAAAAGGAGGCATGAAGAGTCTATTGATAGAGAAGAGTGAAAGCCCCCCTCTAGTCCTGGCCGATATGGGACTAAAATACGATCAAAAAATTAGGATTGATATCCAAATCCCACAATCTGCACATATGTGCGTGATCAGCGTAGACCTCACATAAGCGCATACACACAACAATATAGTAGCAAATGTGCACATATGCACAGTAGTTCATGCGCTCATCCATGAATGGTCACACATGCAAGTCGTGTTCGATGCGAACGTGCAAAGTGCACCATCAAAATGCCATTTTGCACCCTTCGCCTGAGCCCGACTCCGAATCGCTAAGCCCCTATGGAAATTTTCCAAAGAGAGTGACAAAAAAGATTGTTCCCTTGAGGTTTAAACTTGAACCCTCTAGAAAAATCACCCCACATAGGCCACCACACCCCTTGTGCATATGTCAATACAAAACATGGCTATAAATTGGGATATATACTTTGCTTATTTTTCAATGTCAGACTAAAGTTCCCAAATCCAATTTAGAAAACCCCAACTAATATATAGATTTATATATTGGTTGATAACAATGCATGCTGGAGTTGGAAATAGAAACGTAATATAGTGGGTTAGGACAGACACATAATGACAAAAAAGAAAGAAGACGAAACAAAATAGGCTATTTTTCTCTCAAATTCTCTAATATCTATATTAAATTCTAAATTCTAAATATTATTTGGCTTGGGTCAGATTTTAAATTCAAAAATATTCTAATACTTCTTTCATTTAAGCCAATAAGGGTAAATATGCTTGAGGTTGCCTAAGCTGCTCTAAGATAGTTTAAGTTATATGCCCCTATTCCAAGGTGGATACCACAAGATCTTGCTAACTAAATTTTAGTTGCCTAAATGCAAAGATATCAGAATGCCAAGATGTTACGCCCCGCTCCCAGAATACGACGAGCCAAGAACGTAACTGTAGCTCCCCTTCCCAGAGAATTTTGCTCGAAATATTTTTTTGATTTAAATAGTGATTTTAGAATTTTATAAATGATTATTTAGTTAATTATTACGGTAGATGATTTTTAATCATGATTAAATTTGGAGTACCAAATGACTAGGAATCATGGCACGGATAGTGCAGTGGCGTGCTTTGACTAGTGGTTAGCCATGGTAGGGGAATGTCGAGCCATAGAGTGTCCTAACTAGGAAAACCATGCCAAGTTATAGCATGACCATTATAAATAAGTTTAATTAATTATTATTATATTTATTGACTTTGCAGGAACCCGGTTGTACCGAACTAGTCCGGACCGGACCCTGACCAAGTCCTAGCCCTAGTAATCGGGTAGTACGTGTAGAGACGACCATATTAAGGTACGTTGTATTGGCAGTGTTACTTTAGTGATTTAGGAAGCAATTTTGGAATCGGTGGATATATATATATATATATATATATATATATATATATATATATATATATATATATATATATATATATATATATATATATATATATATATATATACATATTGATGTGCTTGCTATTAAAAATAGTATTTTAGTTGATAATATAGTAAATAAGTTCTTTAATAAATATTTTGAATATTATGGAGAGTAACTAGGTTATATATATACTTGTACATGTGTCTATGTATAGAAGAGTATTTATAATATATGAAAATTAGGCTTTATACATATATGTATATATTAATGTAACTGTATTTTATTATGTGAATTTTGGAATTAGAAATTGGACTCCAATATTAATATTACTTAATACTTTATTGCTTGTATTTGTATTTATGGTATATGTGCGTATATCATTATACGTATATATATAGGAATATATCTAATTAAATGGTATTTATGGAATAATATGTATATATCATTATATAAGTATATATGCATGTGTGTATGTATATATATATATATATATATATATATATATATATATATATATATATATATATATATATATACATATTGTGTATATGTATAAATGTATACATAAATAAATGTAGATATACATGCATGTATACATGTGTATATGTATATATATAAATATGTAGGTGTATACGTGTATACATATTTGTGTGTATATACATATAACTATATAGAAACAAAACAAGGCAAATAATTGAAAAGCCATAGCAGTTAGCCGGCCCACCCAACTGTAACAGTTGTCCCCACAGCCCAAAGGGCCGATGATTAGAACACATTTCCCCCCCCCCCCCCTCGGCTCTGTAACCGCACAATATACGTATATAACGAAAACGAGAAAGAGAGGAACAACCATCTAACCCTAGCCGTGCTCCCAACGCCCCAGCCCTGGACGATGCCTCCGCCACCACGCACGCCGCTGCACGTCGCCAGAGGTGGGCTGACGGCCAGCCGTGCGCACCGCGCGCGAAACAGGGCGTTCAGCAACAGCAGTGATCGAAGCCGCGAAGGTAACTTCGAATCCTCGTTTCTTTGTGAATTCTCGACCAAAATCCGATCTGTAAAGTCCTATATAGAACCCATATAACCCTCTAGGAACCTATCTAACTGGTTGGTATCGAATCAATCCAGATACGAAATGAAATCGACACGAAGTCGACATAAAACCCCGTCGCATTGACAGAATTGGGATTTCAGATGCTCCTGTTTGAAGGCGATTCCTGATCGATCCATTGAAAATTCTAGAAATATACTTAAACAGATTTTTAGACAACCTATAGGTCTTCAAAACCCTTTTTATAGTTCCTGATTTTATCGCGTATACGCGAAGTAATTCTTTTCCCAAAATCGAAAAAAAAAAACCCGTTTTCAAAACTTGAAAAACCATCCACACGACGTGCGTCCCGCCATACCGGGCGACGTGGTCGCGAACCGAAAGCATCGAAAGGTGCGTAACAGCTTCGTGGTCATGTGGGCTTTGAAGGAATTCAAATTGGTCGCGTGTGCGCGACGAATTTGATGCGTATCCGTCGAAATTTACCGTATCGGCCTCTGTACAAATTTTCCAATTACTTTGTGCACGCTCGTCAGATCGAGACAAAACTTGCGCCAACAGGACTGTATCATTTTTCTGGTCCTGTATGCCAAGTTTGGTCCGATTCTGAGATAGTGGAATCGGAACGCCGTTTTACGGGCCCCACGGTCCCACTCAACGGTCGATTTTGTGCACTGCACGCCGGAATCCAACTTTGGACATACGGTTGAGTTCGTATCGGAAAATCGGATCCGTAGACAAGTAGTTTGACGACTTTAGAGACCATTGACTCTGGCACATTTTCTGGTGCAAAGCGGGTCCAACGGCGGACATCATTTTTGCCCAAAATTACCGGTTTGCCCCTGTATCCAGAATTGGACTTAAGGACAGGCAATTCTAGCTAATTTGACTATTCTGAGACTGTTGGCATTGTCTGTTTCAGTATTCGAAGATAGTTGTGAGGACTTGGACTGCATGGCTTGGCAGTTGACTGTATTTTTGTTGGATCTGCGTGCAACCTCCAGGCAAGTATACCTTGTCTTCCTCTACAGTTTATTTACATGCATATTTATATTATTAAACAGTTTTATTAGTTGATTATTTGTAGGTGGTTTGTATATCATGCCTTCTAGTTTATATATAGCCTTGTTTATAATTAGCTTTATAGTTCATATTAGATTGGTTTTCTCGTGTATCATGATTGGGTCGTGTCGTGTCATCTTTTGTACTTAGACTGAGTCGCATCGTGTCATAGGATGAATAAGTCATATCGGAACTGCTTTACCTCCTTGTCTTGAAATCTTGATGCTAATCCGCGAGCCCACATTAGGGGCGAGGGTTAGTAGTTAAGCTAACTTGCGAGCCCACACCAGGGGCGAGAGTTAGTAAGCTAATCCGCGAGTCCACATTAGGGACGAGGGTTAGTAGTTAAGCTAACTTGCGAGCCCACACCAGGGGCGAGAGTTAGTAAGCTAATCCGCGAGTCCACATTAGAGACGAGGGTTAGTAGTTAAGCTAACTTGCGAGCCCACACCAGGGGCGAGAGTTAGTAAGCTAATCTGCGAGTCCACACCAGGGACAAGGGTTAGTAGTTATATGTCCACACCTGCGAGTCCACCCAAGGGACGAGGGTGATGCTAGCCTGCGAGTCCACACCAGGGACGAGGGTTAGTAGAATATGGTTCACACCTGCGAGTCCACACTAGGGACGAGGGTGATGCTAGCCTGCGAGTCCACACTAGGGATGAGGGCTAGTAGTTGTTCAAACCTGCGAGTCCACACTAGGGACGAGGGTTTGAGTATTCGATTTGGTTATCCGTTGACATCGTGATATCGTAATATCGTGTTCCCTTGTTCTTCTCCAGCAGTTCGCTTAGGCGTAGTGGTTCTTCCAGTCGTGTATAGTCGTGTTTTCGTACTGATTGGTCTTTCCCATTATTTTCTGTATTTTCTTTATTGCATAATAAACTGCTAGATAGGCATGTTTTTATGTATCTTGCTATGTCCCCTGAGGACCTGATGATCTCTTCAGGTTAGTTAATACGTGGAGTTAGTTAGCAGCTCTGGATGGCAGACGTGATGATACGCTTGCGGGATTCAGGTATCGTATTGCATTATTATCAGCTCGTGCTTTCATACCTATCATGAGATATTCTGTTTCCTTGTTTTAGTTGTAGACTCTTATTATATTTCTTAGAGTCTTATCGGACATTTATGTTAGTGGGCTGCAGACCATGACCCATACTTGTTCATTCTTGATTATTATTCTTATTGTGGATTGAGATATAGATTTGTTTGCCATGATTTGGCAGTATACCATAGCCTTGACAGCGTTTACGTATTCGAGTCGGGCTGGAGTCCGCTTGATGCGTAGCTGGCTTGCTCACGCTCTCGCGTCCGAAAAGCGGGTGTGGGTCGTGACAAGTTTTTTTGGTGGCCCATGCAGGTCAGAGCATATCGTATCGGTTACGTAACTGTACTGATACGAGCTTGCGACGAGCCTGCTATCTTGACTAAACCTTAGAAATCTCAATCCACTCTGCCTTGAAAATTCTCCTAGAAATTCTCCACCTCCTTGAAAACTCTATATTTTCTCTCGATTATACTTTCTTGCTTCTTGTGCCATTGATTCTCGTCCCTTTTATTTCGAGGTGACGAATGATCGTGCTATCTAGGATTTATCAGAATTATTAATTTATAGTATAATACTGCTTGACTATTGAGTATTTGGTTGTCTGATAGATATGTGGGGATTGTAGAAGCCATATGTCTTAGATATCTAAGGATAATGACCCTAGCGACTTGATGGAAGGTTGTACGTTTTAGTGACATACCTTTGAGGGAGTAGTATGACCAAAGGTGGGTAGAAGTCCTCACGTATTCGAGGTTATAAAATATTTTTGAGAAATTAAGTTTGAGGAGATTAAGATAATAGTAGACCTTGATTTTAAGACATAGTCATGAATTAGAATTTTGAGGACGAAATTATTTTTAAGGTGGGTAGATTTGTTTCTCCCCTTCCCGGAGAATTTTGCTCGAAATATTTTTTTGATTTAAATAGTGATTTTCGAATTTTATAAATGATTATTTAGTTAATTATTACGGTAGATAATTTTTAATCATGATTAAATTTGGAGTTCCTAATGACTAGGAATCATGGCACGGATAGTGCAGTGGCGTGCTTTGACTAGTGGTTAGCCATGGTAGGGGAATGTCGAGCCATAGGAGTGTCCTAACTAGGAAAACCAGGCCAAGTTATAGCATGACCACTATAAATAAGTTTAATTAATTATTATTATATTTATTGACTTTGCAGGAACCCGGTTGTACCGAACTAGTCCGGACCGGACCCTGACCAAGTCCTAGCCCTAGTAGTCGGGTAGTACGTATAGAGACGACCATATTAAGGTACGTTGTATTGGCAGTGTTACTTTAGTGATTTAGGAAGCAATTTTGGAATCGGTGGATATATATATATATATATATATATATATATATATATATATATATATATATATATATATATATATATATATATATATACATATTAATGTGCTTGCTATTAAAAATAGTATTTTAGTTGATAATATAGTAAATAAGTTCTTTAATAAATATTTTGAATATTATGGAGAGTAACTAGGTTATATATATACTTGTACATGTGTCTATGTATAGAAGAGTATTTATAATATATGAAAATTAGGCTTTATACATATATGTATATATTAATGTAACTGTATTTTATTATGTGAATTTTGGAATTAGAAATTGGACTCCAATATTAATATTACTTAATACTTTATTGCTTGTATTTGTATTTATGGTATATGTGCGTATATCATTATACGTATATATATAGGAATATATCTAATTAAATGGTATTTATGGAATAATATGTATATATCATTATATAAGTATATATGCATGTGTGTATGTATATAAATATATATAAATATATATATATATATATATATATATATATATATATATATATATATATATATATATATATATATATATATATATATATTTATATATATATATATATATATATATATATATATATATATATATATATATATATATATATATATATATATATATATATATATGCATATTGTGTATATGTGTAAATGTATACATAAATAAATGTAGATATACATGCATGTATACGTGTGTATATGTATATATATATATATATATAAATATGTTGGTGTATATGTGTATACATATTTGTGTGTATATACATATAACTATATAGAAAGAAAACAAGGCAAATAATTGAAAAGCCATAGCAGATAGCCGGCCCACCCAACTGCAACAGTTGTCCCCACAGCCCAAAGGGCCGATGAGCAGAACACATTTCCCTCCCCTCGGCTCTGTAACCGCGCAGCATACGTATATAACGAAAACGAGAAAGAGAGGAACAACCATCTAACCCTAGCCGCGCTCCAAACGCCCCAGCCCTGGACGACGCCTCCGCCACCACGCGCGCCGTCGCGTGTCGTCGGAGGTGGGCTGACGGCCGGCCGCGTGCACCGTGCGCACGAAACAGGGCGTTCAGCAACAGCAGTGATCGAAGCCGCGAATGTAACTTCGAATCCTCGTTTCTTTGTGAATTCTCGACCAAAATCTGATCTGTAAAGTCCTATGTAGAACCCATATAACCCTCTAGGAACCTATCTAACTGGTTGGTATCGAATCAATCCAGATACGAAATAAAATCGACACGAAGTCGACATAAAACCCCGTCGCATTGACAGAATTGGGATTTCAGATGCTCCTGTTTGAAGGCGATTCCTGATCGATCTGTCGAGAATTCTAGAAATCCACTTAAACAGTCTTTTAGACAACCTATAGGTCTTCAAAACCCTTTTTATAGTTCCTGATTTTATCGCGTATACGCGAAGTAATTCTTTTCCCAAAATCGAGAAAAAAACCCGTTTTCAAAACTTGAAAAACCATCCACACGACGTGCGTCCCGCCATTCCGGGCGACGTGGTCGTGAACTGAAAGCATTGAAAGGTGCATAACGGCTTTGTGGTCGTGTGGGCTCTGGCGGAATTCAAATTGGTCGCGTGTGCGCGACGAATTTGATGCGTATCCGTCAAAATTCACCGTATCGGCCTCTGTGCAACTTTTCTAATTACTTTGTGCACGCTCGTCAGATCGAGACGAAACTTGTGCGAACAGGACCGTATCGTTTTTCTGGTCCTGCATGCCAAGTTTGGTCCGATTCTGAGACAGTGGAATCGGAACGCCGTTTTGCGGGCCCCACGGTCCCACTCAACGGTCGATTTTGTGCACGGCCCACCGGAATCCAACTTTGGACATACGGTTGAGTTCGTATCGGAAAATCGGATCCATAGATATATAGTTTGACGACTTTAGAGACCATTGCCTCTGGCACATTTTTTGGTGCAATGCGGATCCAACGGCGGACATCATTTTTGCCCGAAATTACCGTTTTGCCCCTGTGTCCAGAATTGGACTTAAGGACAGGCAATCCTAGCTAATTTGACTATTCTGAGACTGTTGGCACTGTCTGTTTCAGCGTTCGGAGATAGTTTTGAGGACTTGGACTGCATGGCTTGGCAGTTGACTGTATTTTTGTTGGATCTGCGTGCAACCTCCAGGCAAGTATACCTTGTCTTCCTCTACAGTTTATTTACATGCATATTTATATTATTATACAGTTTTATTAGTTGATTATTTGTAGGTGATTTGTATATCATGCCTGCTAGTTTATATATAGCCTTGTTTATAATTAGCTTTATAGTTCATATTGGATTGGTTTTCTCATGTATCGTGATTGGGTCGTGTCGTGTCATCTTTTGTACTTAGACTGAGTCGCATCGTGTCATAGAATAAAATAAGTCATATCGGAACTACTTTACCTCCTTGTCTTGAAATCTTGATGCTAATCCGCGAGCCCACATTAGGGGCGAGGGTTAGTAGTTAAGCTAACTTGCGAGTCCACACCAGGGGCGAGAGTTAGTAAGCTAATCTGCGAGTCCACATTAGGGACGAGGGTTAGTAGTTAAGCTAACTTGCGAGCCCACACCAGAGGCGAGAGTTAGTAAGCTAATCCGCGAGTCCACATTAGGGACGAGGGTTAGTAGTTAAGCTAACTTGCGAGCCCACACCAGGGGTGAGAGTTAGTAAGCTAATCTGCGAGTCCACACCAGGGACGAGGGTTAGTAGTTATATGTCCACACCTGCGAGTCCACCCAAGGGACGAGGGTGATGCTAGCCTGCGAGTCCACACCAGGGACGAGGGTTAGTAGAATATGGTTCACACCTGCGAGTCCACACTAGGGACGAGGGTGATGCTAGCCTGCGAGTCCACACTAGGGATGAGGGCTAGTAGTTGTTCAAACCTGCGAGTCCATACTAGGGACGAGGGTTTGAGTATTCGATTTGGTTATCCGTTGACATCGTGATATCGTGATATCGTGTTCCCTTGTTCTTCTCCAGCAGTTCGCTTAGGCGTAGTGGTTCTTCCAGTCGTGTATAGTCATATTTTCGTGCTGATTGGTCTTTCCCATTATTTTCTGTATTTTCTTTATTGCATGATAAACTGCTAGATAGGCATATTTTTATGTATCTTGCTATGTCCCCTGAGGACCTGATGATCTCTTCAGGTTAGTTAATGCGTGGAGTTAGTTAGCAGCTCTGGATGGAAGACGTGATGATACGCTTGCGGGATTCAGGTATTGTATTGCATTATTATCAGCTCGTACTTTTATACATATCATGAGATATTATGTTTCCTTGTTTCAGTTGTAGACTCTTATTGTATTTCTTAGTCTTATCGGACATTTATGTTAGTGGGCTGCAGACCATGACCCATACTTGTTCATTCTTGATTATTATTCTTATTGTGGATTGAGATATAGATTTGTTTGCCATGATTTGGCAGTATACCATAGCCTTGACAACGTTTACGTATTCGAGTCGGGCTGGAGTCCGCTTGATGCGTAGCTGGCTTTCTCACGCTCTCGCGTCCGAAAAGCTGGTGCGGGTCGTGACAGTAACTAACATCCTAGGCTACGCGTCAAACAAATACATGTACATGTATCGTGCTTGTCGCCTGTAAAGTTCTAGAATAAAAATATCGGCAAACTAAATCCATAAATAAACTAAAAAATTTTATTTACATCTAAAAGTATACACCACCAATATTTATATCTCACATGTCTGATTTTTCTATCTCAAAAGATAATACATGTAAGGAACTAAGAACTATACAAAATAAAACTAATGATCTAGCATCTTCCTGTACTACTCTTTTGGTCCTTCTACAATATATACCAGAAGTGTATCTTCCTCATCCCTGCTTCTATCTAGTGAGCAAAAACTAGGTCATCAAAGACATACAAGTCCTGGATTCAATAACAATGAAATAGTAAAGTATAACAGTTATATGATTGAAATCATGATATGATATTCAAATAGAAAAATGATATAAATAACATAAAGAAGTATTACAGTGTTAACTCGGCATAAGACTTAACTCAGATTTATGACTCTATCGTGATCATAATTCTAGTGATTCAAAAGTGTCCAAACACAATCATCCCCTAATAGTCACTACCACAATCACAATACAATTTTCCTACACTATTTTCTCAGCAATAATCCTGTTATCAGGGATCAGGTTGTGACTGGTAGGCACGATGCTTAGTAGTCCGACCACTCCTCTCCGGGAGTAATATCATATATCAATTAATAACCTAATTTGAATTTTTAATCGAATTAGGGTAAACATTTACAGATTCATGAGATTCATGTTAGGTAGGTGATCTAAGCATTCACCCATTCCTCGCATGGCCTTGCGAATGAATTACAAGTACTGATCAGTTTTGTTAATTATATTGCAAAGATTCTATGAGATATAATCCAAGATGTTCTCCCCCGCCCAATGCTCTATTCTACAATCACAAACAAATTATTATTTTATTATAGCTTTCTTTCCTGACTCAAATATATATCTCGATCTGTGTACCATAGGTATCACAAGAATACGAGAATATAAACCAGCAAAAAAATGTCCATACATTTGAATAACACAGGTAACTATCTCTATATGTGCCAAACATCACGTATTAAATATCTTTCAACATGATATTGTAGCAGATAAAGCATAACAGAATATGAATCTTAATATAGGTAGCAAGTATCACGTAGTATGAGTATACAACTCACCATGATATTCAATATGCTGGAGTAGGACATGAATAATTGGGTTCAATATTTGTTACTCATGCTTATCCGTGTGTCTGTATCCTATGAATCTCAAACTTAGATGATTCGACCCCTAACATATTCGAAGTTATTGAGAGTATGTCTCTAAAAGATATTTATATAAAAATCTAGGTTGGGGTTTACTATAATATAAAGGTGCTTAATTCGAAAATGAGTCATCTCCCAAAATTCTTAGAATTTCTGGCAGAGTCTCTTTTGTATTTTGAGCTCCAAACACAATAATATAATTCCACCGGGAGCAACAATCTGTAGAATTTCCCCTGGGTTAAAGCTCTATCGGTGGAACAACTCAACATCGGACGCACACAGTTATAATCAAGCAGGAAATACATAAGTATTAAGAAGAATAAAATACCTTGGCTACTTAGCAATAACATAAATCTTGCTAGAATTGTTCTTCCTAATAAAGAAAACACACAAGTTAGAAACATATGAAGTTTAAACTAAACTTAAATACATGCTAATACTTGAACTGGTAGCACTATCACATAAACATGAAGGTTTGCAAAGTTTTAGTACTTTGCCATAATCAGTCATTTAAGCATCGATAAAACTAAATACAGATACATGCTTATGTTATGAACTCTAATGCCTATCAAACATAATTAAACAAATTTAGAATTCAATATTATATAAGCAAACTTTCCATCGATATTTAATGGTGATCTCTCCAGGTTATTGATGAGCTGCTGCATAAAATAGGGAGGTAGTTGATGACTGTCTGTAGGATTCAGGTATCAATAGTGGTACTTTTTGTTAATCTTTCGTATTTTGTATTTATTACCATATATTTTACTGCTGTTAAGTCTAGCTTTATAAACCTATCTTATTCTTCAGATCTAATCAAACACATATGTTAGTGGATGTCAACCACGAACCATATTATTCCTTCTTGATGTTTACTATTTATGTGGATTGAGATATAGTTTTGACTTGCCATGATTAGACCTATTACCGTAGTCTAGGTGGCTTATATGTATTCTGGTTGGACTGGAGTCTACTTGATACGTAGCTGTCATGTTTACGTATCCTATTCCTAAGTATTTGGGACTGGGGTGTGACATAGTATTTCGTTATACATGGCTCAGCATATTTTTGATATAAATCCAAAAGAGGAGAATGGGTCCATTACTCCTATGTACACGCCTTCTTGCTCCTCTTCGATGGTGAGCGATGCCAGTTTCACCATTACAGTCAATAATCATTCCATCTCATGCAAAAGATGATATATGACTTTCAAAAAGCAAAAGGGCTGAATAAAGGACGACATATTACAACCTCATAGTTACTACAACAGAACTCATTATGGGCTGGGATATGAGATTGTTGATACACAAAGTCTTTCTAGCATAACTAAGAGGACCTGTAATGTGAAAAAAGGGCAAACCTTATGGTTCTCCTCTCTCCAGTTCTTGAAGAGGCAATGACCGAAGAAACCAGATCCAGCAAAAACTATTTGCAGACATATGAGCACATCCAGGAAGATGCTCCTCCTTCATCTTCTACTCCTGCTGCCCCAGCTGATGCCTAAGCAGGCCCATCGAAGCCTACAAGTCCTTGAAGAAGAATCTACCTCAAGGGCTTGACAAGCCATATAACTTCGATATATTAGCACATTTTGCCAATACACTGGCTTGGCTTTCCATCTTTGAGTTACTTCACCTCTCGAAGGAAACTCGTAATGCGTTGAGCGAGGTACTGACTCATGTAGATTCATACTTAACCCAGCTCAAGACACCAACTGAAGAACTTGTGGCATGTCCTCATTGCCATAGTGTTATGGAGAAGATTCCCAATATTACGTTTTTCCAAGAAGATATGCTGCTAAAAAACAGTCATCATGACAGGCTACTGTACTACACTAGTTACATTGGCTCTATTAAAGTAAGTCGGATTCACATCGATCCAAGTTCTTCACTCAGCATTATCCTTAGAAGTTTGCTATTAGCATTGATGATCCCGAATAATTTGTCAACGTGTAATACAACAATTTCAATCTTTAATGCTTGAAAGAGCCACCTCCTCAAGAAGATACACATAAAAATTCATATATGCGATCTTAGAATCGAGGTTACATGTTATTTGATTGACTTAGAAGTATCCTATAATATCCTGCTTGTACGTCCATAGATACACGAGAATAAAATTGTACCATCTACCTTGCACTAGTACTTTAAATATATGGATGGTCAGGGAGAGGTCAAGATAGAGTTTGCTGATATCAATCGGTTCAAGGGCGTCGAGGCATATTATTATGATTCTTTTCTCTATACACCAAAATACCTGAAAGAGGAGACTAATGAGGCCGATGATGAGGCTGAAAGCACTCCAAGTGAAGGTCCCATCATGATTCGAGTTAAAGAGCATACTACTCACAAAGATCCTCCGAAACCTTTTGTTATCAATCTTCATAAATCAACTCGTAAGGAGGAAGCGAAAAGTCCAATGGTGGTAGACATCACCAAAGCAAAACAGAAAGAGCCACCACTTGTTATCAATCTTTGCCAAAACAAGCAACTTGCTCCAGAAAGTCAGCCTTTAGTAATTAATCTCACTAAGCCTATTGATAAAGAAAATCCTACCGTTGACTTTGTTGAAGATGAGGAGATCATGTACTTCATGAATAAAGATGATGCTTCTTCACACTATACCGATGTTGATTCTTTTGCTGAAGAATTCTTAGATGCTCTTTGTACTTATGATCCATTATCCATACCTATGGTATCACCCTTCCAAACATACACGTCATTTTATTCTGGTGAAGATATCATGGTCCCAACAAGGTGGAATGGAGATCATCATATACTCTTTGGCAAAGCTAATAACAAGAGGATTACATATACTGATGACTCAGAAGAAGAGAGTGGAAAAGTACAGTTCTACTGTTATAGTCAACCAGCCAAAAACATTATTCGGAAGATGGGTTACGACTTGAAGGCTGAAAAGGGTCTTAACTATGGGAAAGGTCAGCGTCTGCCAATACGCCTCCCGTCTCCAAAAGGCAAATCGGAAACCTATTACCAACGAACTCATAGTAGTTTAGGTTATGCCACTCCTCCGAGAACTCTTGAAAGCTCAAAGATGAGGGGCAAACACCTTTCCATTCTTCTGAATCGTCATTTTGGGATTCCAGTGGAAGTATAGGTAAGGTGTTCAAGTATGCTCTTTCTGTCAACATAGTGTCAACTGACTCAACTGATGAAAGGGGCCAATTATTAGAACCTTTTGCAATCGATCTGTGGGCACAACCGATAGAGTCAAAATGGAAGCTATGGTTTGAGCAACATAAATCCCCTACTGAGGACAAGATCATCTAGGTTGATATGGTCTCCACAGACAATTTTTATCAGCAAAAGTCTTTCTAATGATGTTATACATCTCATAAAAGAATATTGATATCTTTGTCTGGAGCTACGAGGATATGCCTGGACTAGATACCTAGATAGATACGCACAAGCTCTAAGCCAATGAAGCAACAATAACGATGATTTCTCCTAGATGTGATGGACACGATCAAAGTTGAAGTCAAAAAGCTGATAGCATGAGGCTTTGTTCGAGAAGAATAACATCCTAACTAAGTGGCTAATGTGGCACGATCATGAAAAGAATGGAAAGATCGGGATTTGTATTGACTACCAGGATCTAAATTTAGCTTGCCCAAAAGACGAATTCCCTCTTCCTATAACAAATATCATGATTAACCATACTTGTGGTTTCGAATATATCATTCATAGATGGATTTTCAGGATATAAACAGATTAAGATGTCCTCCGATGACGAATAATACACCGTTGGGAGTGTACTGCTACAAAGAAATGCCTCACAGTTTAAAAAATGCAGGGATAACATACCAACGAGCCATGAGCATAATCTTTCGTGACCATTTGCAAAAGACAGTAAAATGCTATGTGGACAACATCACCGTCAAGAGTCGTCTCAAAGATGATCATCTCGAAGATCTGAGAACGACGTTCGAATTGATGCGTCATCACAAACTCAAGATAAATTCGACCAAGTTCTTTTTAGGAGTTTCCAGTGGCAAGTTCCTCGGATTCATGATAACCCCTAAGGATGCTCGCCTTGACCCTGGCAAGGTTAAAGCTATTCTCAAAATGCGTCCATTATGTAACCTTAAGGAGCTTCGTGGACAGCAAGGCCGACTGGCATATATTAGAAGATTTATATCAAATCTCTCGGGGCGATGCCAACAATTCACTCAACTAATAAAGAAAGGAGTGACATTCGTTTGGAACGAAGCATGCCAGCGAACATTCGACAAAAATAATATCTCACAAATCCCCCAGTTCTGATGGCCCTAATTGTGGAAAGACCTTTCTTGCTGTATGTCCGAGCAATGGATCATTTCTTAGGTGCACTGCTTGCAAAAAAGAGTGACGAGGATCATGAACAAGCTATTTATTATCTTAGCCGCATGATGGTCGGCGGTACACATGTACAATTCCGTAGAGAAAAAATGTGCCGCCTTGGTGTTCTCCATCCAAAAGTCACGTCATTATGTGACTGGTCAGATAATTCATCAAATTTCTAGAGTGAATCCCTGATACGCTCAAAAATGAGCTTCATATCCCAATATTAGTCATGAATTATTTGTAATATATGGCTAATACCGGACTGTTCCCACGAAGACAATAATTTCCAATTATTGTTGAAATGAAAAACTTAGAGGTATTGAAAAGATGTTTTGTTTGGTAAAATAGTTGAATAAAAATAATTTAAATCTAAAGCTTAAAGAAAATATGTATTTGTCAAATAGAGAATATTATAGGCTGTAGGTTTACCACTAGTAATAAAATAATTTATTATCATTCCAGCTTAATAATACCTTAATAATTGTTAATATGGAATCACCGTAATTAGTAAATATTAAAAATACTTGCTTTATGATCTAGATGTATTGGGTTTTCCACCACAATAATATCGCCCACAAAAATATCCTTATATTATTTTGAAATACAAATTATACCGTAGAGATACGACCCGTCCGAATTATATCCTTATATTATTTTGTACGGCATGACATTTCCATCTATACTACGTAATGCATATAATAAACCCTTGTCTCACAATCATGAACGATAATGGTTTACTAATAAATCTGATTTTATCCCCTAGAAATATCAATTCAAAATACTTCCACACAAATCAATGCATTAATCATAAAGACAATTTCATTAGAAAAGATAAGAAAATACATACATTATTATGGTTCCCCTTGAACCTTAGAAAGGAATTAATTAGATATACTCTTGGAGAACAACAACAAAGATGAGTTGGAGATCATTCTGACGCTTGCAACTTCTCTTTACACACACTCTTTCTTTTTATTACAAGTAGAATTAGAAAAGGAAAGTGATATCTAAGTCGTTGGATGATTGGTCTTTATATAGGACTTGAAGAGGCATGAAGCATGTTGGTTCATTTAGGTTCGTCGAATCTTCATGTTTGTCAAATCATCGTAGTGTCCTTTCATTACTTTGCATCTTTTCAAGTATTCATTGTATTTCTCCTCTTTCATGGTGTATGTTCATCAATGTTGTCAAGTTCGTCATGCTTTTATGAAAGGTTGCATCCAATGGTTCATTTTGTGGTGTTGTATAGGTTCATTGTATGTAGTTATTCGAATGTGGTCCATATTCCATCTCTTCTCATAGAAAACAAAGAAAATTAATACACATAAAAATTACAAAATTCAATGTAAAACATTGCATACGTGGAACAAGTCCATTTATATAAAAATATGTAAATAAAGGCTAAGGTTTACACACACACACACAAGTATATATGAGCAATTTATAAAACTTAAACCATAGTGTATATCAATACATATTTTATATTAAACTTGTTGTATTTGTAATTTTCATAAAGTACATTAAAAATATATAATTATATAATTTTATTTATTAAGTAATTTAATATTATTTATTTAAAAATAAAATAATCGTCATATTTATGTGTCGATCAATCCCTACGGCTACTGATGACTAAACCCAGTACGCTCAACTCCCATCTGGCTACATGGGCAATGTTATTATCACCTTATGACATGGTGTTTGTCCCACAGAAGGCGGTGAAAGGACAAGCTCTAGCTGACTTCCTTGCAGCTCACCCAATTTCTTAAACATCGAAATTATACGATGACATTCCAGAAGAAGTGCTAGAGTCCAACGTAATGATGAAAGATGACACTTGGCAGATGTTCTTCGACGCTGTGTCAAGAATGTTGGGAATAGTCCTCGTCTCAACCGATAAGCGATTGATACATCGCGCATATTCTTTCAGAGAATCTTGTCCAACAATGTAGCAGAATACAATGCTTTGCTCATCGGTCTCTAGTTAGCCAAGCAATTGGGTGTGGAATATCTAGAAGCCTCTGGTGACTCTAAGTTGATAGTCAATCAGGTTAGAAGGGAGTATAAAGTTCATCATGAAGACCTCATCTCCTATTTTCAAGCTACGATCGAACTACCTTCAACCTTCTCTAGATTCTTCATTGAGCATGTGCCTCGACTGTAGAATTAGAAACAGATGCTTTGGCTGGCATATCATCCAGGCCTTAAATTGTAAGATTTAGAAGGATGGGTTATTACTGGCCCACTATGGTAGCAGATGCCATAGACTATGCTCGTAAGTGCAGAGCGTGCCAAATCCATACTGACTTTTACACCAACCATCAAAGTTTTTACACCCTACAGCTACATCTTGGCTTTTTGAAGCCCGGGAAATGGACATCATAGGTCCCATCAGCCCGCCTTCGGCTAGAGGTCATCAGTTTATTTTAGCAATAACTGATTATTTCTCCAAGTAGGCAGAAGTAGTTCCACCCATCGAAGTGAATACGTCTAATATGATTAGTTTCGTCAAACATCATGTCATCTACCGCTTCGGCGTTTCTTAGAGGATAATCCATGGAAATGGGCTACAATTTGCTAGCCAGGCATTTTATCGGTTATGTGACAAGAATCAAATTCAGAATGTGGCTTCTACGACATACAACCCTGCAACAAATGGTCTAGCATAGGCTTTCAATAAGACTATAATCAAGCTCCTCAAGAATTCGTTTCATCTATCAAACGTGATTGGAACGAGAAACTTGGAGGATGTTTATGGGCCTATCGGACAACAACACAAACTCCAATTGGCAGTACGCCATACTCTCTGGTCTACAGGTGTAAGGCAGTTATTCCTCTCAAAATCCAGATCCCTACTCTCAGAATAGATTTGGCTAATGAGCTAACCACCGAAAACAATGATCGATTTCGTATTTAAGAGTTAGAAGCATTGGATGAGAAACGTTTGCAAGCTCAACTGTATATTGAGTTATACCAGGCACGTATCTCCAAAGCCTTTAACAAGAAGGTCAAAGAAAGATTATTTCAAGTCGGTGAACTTGTCTTATATGTTCGGAGACCGATGATCATGACGCATAAAAGTAACAGGAAATTCCAAACTAAAGGGGAAGGCCCTTTTATAGTAGAATCGGTATATTCCAACGGTGCATATGGGCTAGCAAAGCCAAATAGAGATTTACTGATGATGCCGATCAACAGTAAATTCTTCAAGAAGTACTACATCTAAGGTAGAAGTGGACTTCTTCATTCTCAATAGAGCACTTCGAATGCACGATGTTTACATTCTCACTTCTTATCCCCAACGATGCGAATTTATAGTGAGACATTTACTCCTTCCGATATATTATAAAATCTATTATCCGTATTCAAGAGCCTTGGATACGTTATGGATAATACATCCACCCAAAATTTCTCTTTCATGGTGAGGATAGCGACTTTTATTGCCAATAGCTTCCCCCGAGAGAGTCAGTGGAACTCTTCATCACTTTGAGTTGTTATCCGTATTCAAGAGTTTCGATATGTTATGGATAATAAATCCTCTAAAAAAATTTCCAGTGGAATAATCCCCAGATTAGACAAAACTATCGTTGAAATCACTCAAAAATATACCTCAAATAAATAAGCACATCCTCGAAGCCCGGTTGCTCCAAGGATATCCTATTTCGATCCCTAGTTGGGTCGGAGATACTCTCTTCTCAAATATTTCTTCCCCAGATGGGAGGAATTGTTTTCAACAATAGTTCACGTCCATATTATCTTTGAACTATCCTTCTTCATTCTCTTTAGTAGAATGAGGAAAAAAATCATGTCCACATAACCTCTGCATTGTTTCCTCCATAAACAGTTAAGTTCCTACAAAATTATATTATATCATATCCATATCACCTCTGAGCAGATATCCTTAACGAAATTTTGATTTAACAGTTGGCCATGTCCATATAACCTCTGAGCAAATGTCATATCGGTCCACTTTCTACTGTCTCTGATAGTGTTAGTTACATCAATTTATTATATGTACTTAGTATAAGTACACATCAGATAGTACGTCCACTCATAATTTTCTTGTTGAAATTCCAACTTTCTTATTTACTGTCTGTACCCAGTGCAGGTACGCCATGAACAGTAAGTCCAATTATAATTTTTACTTATTATTTGTAGTTGGTATAAAGTACGCAACATGTAATGAGTATATATATATATATATATATATATATATATATATATATATATATATGGAACATACAAGTCATGATTGTCCATATAAAAAGATGTGATCAAACAGAGAACTGACTTACGAAATAAGGTTCTCCATACTATTGAGGAGAAGCTGATAGGTCACTTATAATTGCCCTTAGTCGAACAAGTTGTTGATCCTTCTTAAACTTTGATTTTTTTTCTAGCCTCAACCATTCAGACTTCCTCTGCCTCGTATCTGGTTAAAGGAGTGTAGGTCTCTATGATTTTACTCCAAGCTTGGTCAACCTCAACTTTTGTTTGGCAAGTTGTTGGTCACTATGATTTTACTCATCAGGCCGTGTTGGGAAGATTCCTCATAGTGCTTGCTCCGCACTTTTGCTAGCTTCTTTTGAGTTCTGTAATCAAATCTCCAACCAAACTATTTCAGAAGAATATTTATAACGGGTAGATTGGTGTTGTAGGATCAAGGAATTAGTGTCAGCCAAATTTGTCAGTAATTGAACACTGTGTTCTTCATGCATCTTCCTCTTCTCCTCGAAGCTCACCTTATGTGCATAAAATTGAGCAGTTATAGACTGGTACTCTGCCTTGACATGGAAAGAAAGATTTCTTTCACGAAGATGCAAGTACATAGGCTGCTCAAGGTTGTTCAAGATATGCTCCAATGCTAAGGCACGCTCTTTGCCCATGCAACTCTTGATAGATTGAATAGTGGAGGAAACCGTGCTTCTCATTTTGTGGAAATCATTTTGTGGAAGGTCCGTTTGGATATGTTTTTTGAAATTTCTTTCTGAAAACAGTTTTATGAAAGTTAAGTTATAAAGGTGTTTTCTGAGTGTAGAAATTTTTACTTTGCGTTTGGTTACTTTCATCTGAAAATTGGTTTTAAACAACACAAATTAAAAATTGTGTTTGGTTAAATATTTTTAGAAAATAATTTTTTTAACTATGTCCACTGTTTCCATAGTTGTTCGTGTCCAACTGTGTCTCTCCCAAGTGTGTCCAACCATGTTCCTTCCAAACTGTGTCCACAGAATCCTAATTATGTCCACAGAACCCTAATCTTGTTCGTGTCCAACTACGGAAAGAGAACATGGCCTGGCCGAGAACAAGCTCGAGGCCGACTTTGTTGACGAGCCCTAGCGTAGGAGCACCGCTAGATCTGCACAAAGGTCTTGGGAGGAGGAGGAGCTCCACCGGCCGACTTCGTCGATGAGCCCTAGCATAGGAGCACCCCTAGATCTGAACATGTGAGAGGAGGAGGAGCTCCACCGGCCAACTTCATGGCCGAGAACAAGCTCAAGGCCGACTTCGTCCACCACGTCGAGACCCAAAACGAGGTTGTGGGAGGAGGAGGCGCTCTACCGGGCGGTAATGGCTTCCCTCCACTACGTCGAGACCCACCTCGAGATCCACGTCCACGCGTCGAGACGAGCTCCACCGACCGGTGATGGCTTCCCTCGAACGCAGAGGGGGAGAGGCGTCGGCTTCGAGGTCGTGGGAGGAGGACGAGAGAAGGGGTGGGGGAAGTGGTCGGAGGTAGAGTGGGTAAAGGTGGGAGCGAAGGAGGGAGGGAGGGATTCGGGAAGGGAGGGCTCTGCAAAAGAGTTGGGAGGAAGAGAGAGAGTGTATGAGCGAGAGACTTGGGAGGTGGGTTGTGGGGCCCACATTTTTTGGAAAATTGTTTTCAGAAAGCTTGTTTTAGTTGCTCTTTGGAAGCAACATTATAACTTCGGTTTTCAAAAAAAAAATTTTGAAAACAAATTTTGAGTGTTTGACCGCCAAACACACTCTCTGTTGGTTTTTTGAGTTTAAACTCAGAAACATGAGCTTAAAACCATAACCAAACGGAGGTTTTTGTCAAGCACCAGCTTCAAGACACATGTCAGCGTAGAACCAAACGGAGGTTTTTGTCAAGCACCAGCTTCAAGACACATGTCAGCGTTTCATAGAAGTCACTCGTCTGAATTTTGACCACAGTATTAAAGTAGTCATCAGAGCTAAGAGTTGCAGCTACCGCAGTTAATCTTCTTCCCTCAAACGAAAAGGATGATGTTGTCATTGTAGTTACTTCAGTACTCCGCATAGGAGGTGGTGGGCCCATCACTGAGGATGCCCTACTTCGACACACTGCTGGTATCGATAGCTCGATGGTAGACGATATCGTTGACAATGTTGTTGAGCCGACCGCCACTTCTTCCCTAATACTGCTGGTAATAACAGTAGCTTCAACCGCGGGAGTCATGACTGGTTGCATAACAGCCATTTCTTCTGAGTTCGGGAAGGACTTACTCATGGGTCTCTACACCTACAAACATATCTGCAATATGGTCAGTGAACTGGTCATCGAGCTAAAATTATAAGCCAATCTGAAGGAACGAATG
Source organism: Iris pallida (assembly GCA_029216955.1). Classification (NCBI taxonomy): domain Eukaryota; kingdom Viridiplantae; phylum Streptophyta; class Magnoliopsida; order Asparagales; family Iridaceae; genus Iris; species Iris pallida. Next base: position 17,661,027 of record JANAVB010018998.1, read on the forward strand.
ACACCTTGGCCTCTCCCAGCCTAGGCTGTCATCACAAACACTTGTGCTAGTGAAGCCTACAATTCAAGAACTTGCGATGTACTAAGGATGGAGAAGCATATACCCAATGTAATTGGCACGCATGCATCATCAGGCACTTGTCTCTCCATGGAACTCTTAAATCTACCAGAGAAGCTCCACATAGTTATGAAGGGGAGAAATGTTGGAGTGGGTGGGGTTTCCAACCTATGTGGAGAAGACCCCAGAGTGTGACGAGCGTTGTCTGTGTGTCAGAGAAGCTCGGGGAGGTGACGAGGCTATTCGGAGACGAAGAAGAAGCTCGGGAGCTACTATAAACCATTCTGGAACAGGGGAGGTAGAGTTCTGGCCGAACTCTGCCCCCCTTGGTTCCAGAGCTGTGCTATCACAAAAACACAGAGTTTTGGCCGAACTCTGTGTCGACTGGTCCAGGCAAATTTCAGGATGATTTAATCATCGTTGGATCGTATCCTACGGTCCAGGTTTTGTTGTGGGATTAGGGTGTTTAAATATGGTTTTTCCTAACCCTAATCATAAGTGTAACACAACACAACATTGAGAAAAAGAGAGAGAACAGAGACAAGAGTGTCATTACAACTTTGGGAGAGAAGAAGGAGGATTGAAGGCCGTTTTCAAAGGAGGATCGTGTTCGGGTAATCTTTACTCGTCGTCATTATTCTTCGTAGCCTTGTAATCAATTATTCTTACTTCCAAGTGTTGTTGGGATCCGTATTGGATCGGGAGAAGTTTGTAGAGGGTGTACTCCTTTATTTTATTAGTGAAGGCTTCTCAGGGTTGGACTCCGATCGTCTCGTGGTTTTTTCCCGCAAAGGTTTTCCATGTCAAAAATTCTCTGTGTCTGCATGGATTGTGTTTGGTGTTTGGTTCGTACGTTGTATTGCTCGGTTCTCTCGCAGGTATTCTCTAGTTTGGGGAAAGGTTTTCGCGCTTCTTTCCCAACACTTGTAAATCTGCCATGGAACTCGTAAATCTGCCAGAGAAGCGCTGATCTGGGGAGAAATAGCACCTGAAAGATGGTTGTCATACCCTCCTGCTTCTATTTTTGACTCTGATATTGAGGCGTCAATGTCAGTCCTCGGGATAGCACCTTCAAACTCCTCATGTAAGCCCCTTAAAATTTCAAGAATTTATTTTAAATTTTATTTAAATTCTTTATTAATATATACTATTCCACTATTATTTTTTTATTATTAATATTCTTTTTTTGTAGCTTTGATTTTTGGAGCACAAGAAATGCCATTTTTTGAAGCAATCTTCATATGAATTGATTTAGACAAGTCCATCTTCATTTTTATATATATCATGTTCCACTCAAACTCATTCTTTTGTGCTATATTTTTATTGTACAACTTTCGGGTCAATTAGGCCATTTTTATTAACTACTGTAATCTTGTTGTATTCTTCCAATTTAATTTGGGAACTCAACATCGATCCAAGCCATTCGTTCCAATATACGATTTTGACCTATTTTTAGCCTACTACACACATGCCAATGGTGTCCCACTCAACTGAGTTCTCGTGTGTTGTTTAAATTCAAATGGCACACATGACCAATTTATTAAATTTTGGCTTAATTGCACTTTGATACCCTCAACTATTCCGGTTTTTTAACTTCATACCCTAAACTTTTTTACTCAACGACTTAATACCTCAACTATTATTTTTTTCAACTTCATACCTAAAATTTTAAAAATCCCGAAAATGCCCTTATCCCTTCCCTCTCCCCTTCTCCCATCCCTCCTCCCCCACTCCGGCCACCCCCTCCTCCCGCACAGTCCCACCCCCCTTCCCTCCCATCCCGTCCCCCTCCGGCCACCCCCCTCTTCCGCTTTCGGCCACCCCCCTCCCGCTTCCTGCCGCCTCCCCCCTTCCGCTTCTGGCCGCCTCCCCCCCTCTCCCGCTTCCGTCCACCCTCCCCCAGCCGCCCTCCTCCTCCCACGCTGCCGTGCCCTAGGGGGAGAGGCGGGGGCGGGTGGCCGGAGCGGGGCGGCGGGAGGGGGGGTAGGGTGGACGGAAGCGGGAGGGGGGTGGCCGGAAGTGGGAGGGGGTAGCCGGAAGCGGGAAGGGGGGAGACGGCCGGAAGCGGGAGGGGGGGTGGCCGGAAGCGGGAAGGGGGGTGGGGGGGTGGGTAATTTTCAAGTTTAACCATGGGTATTTTCGTCCAAATTTTTTTTGGGGTATCAACTTGTACAAAAAAAAGTTTAGGGCATCAAGTTGAAAAACAGGAATAGTTGAGGGTATCAAAGTACAATTAAGCCTTAAATCTTTGGAGTCTATTTCGACTCAATAAATTATTTGGACCCAACCTTGGTCTAACCAGCTTAGTGGAGCCTATCATAGGTTGCCATAATCTAATAGACCCATATTTGGTTGATCTTTATCAATTAAATAGCAGCCATATTCATTGGATCCACCAAATATTCACTCAATCTCTTACTCTTCCATATTAGGAAACTCATTAATTCCCTTAGATACATTCATGCATATCTTTTGATTGGATTACCAAAACTCAACCGAACCTCCTCCAACCATTTCCTATCAAACCCCAACTCAATATACCTTAAATGTTTATATATTAACATACCAAAATCTGGCCGGTCCTAGCTACTACCCTGCAAAACCCGACCACCCTAATTTCAGCCTACCTGACAGCTGTCTACATCATTTATCGACCTCTTCTGGCCGTCCCATCACCTCCACGACGACCTAAATAAAGATGACCCCTCTTCAGCCCTATCAAGCCCCGGAGGAGTCTCGTCCACTTATTTGGTCATTTGAAGGTTATTTCCAGTCGTAATAAAAATTTGAACCCAGGTTTGTCATCTTTGCACATGTATTTCATCTACTTTTAATGATCTGTTAGCCGTGAAACCAATTCTAATATGTACCCCTATGTATCCCCTATCATTTACAATTGCCAGGTCATGTGGATCTTCACCGTTTGTCCATGGCGAGCGTTTTATGAAAGTTGGTCCAGGCTGAACCAATTTTGATGCGCGATAGTTTTCGATGACTTGTGAAGACTTTCGAATTCAAATAAATTATTGGTATTGATCCTAACATCCCCCTCTATCATCTTATAATGCTCTTTACTAATATTTGTGAGTTATTCATATGTTTGTGCGTTTGTTTCCATGTTACTAGTTGTTGGACCCCAAAACTCCATTGAATCTTGAATTGTTGATCTCTAAACTCCATCAAACTTTTATATGATTTATGGCTAATAATTAGCGATATAAAATCATTTTTTTTCATATTATTATTATTATTTCTAGAATATAAAGTTCCATATTTTCTTCTAATATTTTTCGACAAGTGGCGTAGTTGTGTTACTAGTTAACTATGTTAACTATGTTAACTAGATAATTGTTTTCTTAAAATTATGTATATAATATACGACCAGAATTATTTTTAATTATTTTTCCATAAATAAAATGATATATTTTATTTTATGAAAATATTATTTATAGTAGATTTGGTTACTTTTATTGTTATGTGCTAGTTAGCTAGTTTATGACTAGATTGAGACATATATATATATAGTATGTAATATTTATTGTGTATTTTTTATATCAAATCCTATTATCTCTCAAATTATTCAGATTTATTTCAGATTTTAAAACCCGTATTTTTATGTGGTTATTTTATCCTGAAACTATTTGACAAGTTGGCAATTTGTGTTGCTAGTTAAGATTGATACTTTGATGATTTATTTTCTAATATATATATATATATATATATATATATTTTTTAATATATATATATATATATATATATATATAAACAAAAAGGCATTTTATTGAAAGAAGGAGAGCTCTAAGAGAGCATTACAGACGGTGTTAGAGCCGGAACATACAAAACGCGCTCTGTGGAACAAGGGAGTAAATAAAAAAAAGATGAAAATCTAAATATTGAAATTACAACGAATTTCGAATTAACAAAATTCCAAACCGTCACGCGGGTTCGGAAACCTAGGGTTGGGTGAACGGGTGATCAGCCCGAAATTGGAAAAAGGCTCGCAATTTCGAAAATCAAAATTTCAAAACTTTTGAAAATCCGGAATTCAAAAATCGAGCGGGCGAGTACGGGTATGCTGCCCGAAGCTCTGGGGGGTGTGGGTTCGTAGCCCGAGGACGGTACGCTGCCCGAGGGAGGGCGACGCACTGCCTGAGGTGGGGGGGCGCACAGCTCGAGGAGCCTCGGGCCCCCCCTGTGCGCGGCCGAGAGAGGGGCGGGGCTCCGACGAGGGAGGCCAGTCCGTCGAGGAGTATGGAAGACGGGGGACGATGGATGGAACGTCGGCAGCCGACGGGGGCCGTGAGCGACAGACGGGAGAGAGGGAGGGAGGAAAAGAGAGGGGGTGAGCGGAGGGGGCCCGAAGTCGGAGGCACTGGCGGAGGAGGCCGAGAGAGGGACGAGGGCTCCGGCAGGGAGAGGGAGCAGGGGGCTCGACCTCCGGGTGGCCGATGGCCTGCCACCGACAAAGGAGGGGACCCACCAGCATAAGGCGAAAGGATCGCCGGAGCTCGGCGGATGGGAGAGGAGGATCGACCCAGGGGGGAGAAGGGAGGAGGGGGAGAAGTAGGGGGATCGATCCGGGGGAGCCGGAGGGGAGGCTCGACTCCAGGGAGGGGGCTCGACCCCGAGGGGGGAGCAGAGGCCTCACCCCGACGCTGGGAGGGACGGGGATCCACGGCGGAGGGGAGGGGAGTCTCGACCCGGGGGGAGAGGGAAGGAGGGGGGCTCGACCGGGGGGGGGGCTCGACCTGGGAGGGAGCCAACAGAGGGGGCTCGACCTGGGAGGGAGCCGCAGAGCCATGGCGAAGGGGTTTCGACCCGGGGGAGCTGGAGGGGAGAGGCTCGACCCCGGGGCGGGAGCGGGGAGCCGCGGCGGAGGATAGGGGGCTCGACCCAGGGAGGGAGAAGGGAGGAGGGGTGCTCGACCCGGGGGAGCCGGAGGGGAGGCTCGACCCCGGGGGGCGGGGAGCGGAGGCCTCACTACGGCGCTGGGAGGGGCGGGGATCCACGGCGGAGGGGAGGGGAGCCTCGACTCGGGGGAAGGAGGGGGGCTCGACCTGGGAGGGAGCTAGCGGAGGGGGCTCGACCTGGGAGGGAGCCGTGGAGCCATGGCAGAGGGGTCTCGACCTGGGGGAGCCAGAGGGGAGAGGCTACTCGGGGGAGCCGGAGGGGAGGCTCGACCCCAGGGAGGGGGCTCGACCCCGAGGGGGGAGTAGAGGCCTCACCACGGCGCTGGAAGGGGCGTGGATCCACGGCGGAGGGGAAGGGTGTCTCGACCCGGGGGGGGGGGGGGGGGGGGGAGGGGAGAGGGAAGAAGGGGGGCTCGACCTGGGGGGGGGGGGGCTCGACCTGGGAGGGAGCCGCGGAGCCATGGCGGAGGGGTCTCGACCCGGGGGAGCCGGAGGGGAGAGGCTCGACCCCGGGGAGGGAGCGGGGAGCCTCTTCTAATATATATATATTACATATATATATATATATATATATATATATATATATATATATATATATATATATATATATATATATATATATATATATATATATATATATATAATAGTTGTCTAATAATATTTATCTAATTATTTCAGAATTTAAAACGATAATTTTTATATTATAAAATATTATTTTATGTTATCATGATACCATATGTGGAGGATATATAATATGTAGTCGAATACTAGTTAGTTAGTATATTTGATCGGGTCTATATATATATATATATATATAAAAAATATATATATATATATATATATATATATATATATATATATATATATATATATATATATATAAAATATATATATATATATATATATATATATATATATATATATATATATATATATATATATATATATATATATATATATATATATATATATATATATATATATATATATATATATATATATATATATGGATTGTCTAGGAATTAGTATTGATTTAGTTATATTTTACTTTTTCCTATTCGGGTATCCTTCATGATTTTATATTTTACTTGCTTTCTGTTTATTAGCTTACTTTTATAGACCCATATTGTTCTTTGGGTCTAATCAAACATATATGTTAATGGGATATAGACCAGGACACATATTGTTTATTCTTGATTCTTATTCTTTATGGTGGATTAAGACGTACTTGAGATAGGGTAGGTTTAGTTTACCTTAGTACGTCTGGAGTAAGTCCATTAATTTAGGAACTTATTCTGGATTGTATTAGCTGGCATGTTCTCGTCCTAAGTTTCTACGTATTTTGGTACTGGGACATTACATATTTTTGTAGAGGCCCATGCAGGTCGAGATTAATCATTTTGGTTACATTACTGTGTCCAACGAGTCTGCAATAGGATATTGTATTAGGATCTCAATCCACAATTACTTTTGAAAATTCTTCCATTTGATCTATTGTCCTTGGAACTCGAAAATTGAAGTTGATCATCTTTCTTGAACTCCTTACTTGGATTCTCATCTTCTCTATTTCGAAAGGACGAATGCTCGTACTTGATGAACCATTTGGGTTATATTCTATTGTAAGGTAGAAGGTAGTGATAGTGGGGATTAGTTTGTTAAGGTAAGTAAGATAAATGCCTATATTTGAAAGATCGATTATCTCAGACTGAAAATATATGATTTTTATAGGCAACTTAACCCTAACAAGAGATTTTAGGATCAATGAACTACAACTATTCTACTATTTACCTATTTTAGAGGGAGGGGGTCTAGAGGTATAACAAGAGTATTTAGGTTCAGTCGGGAAGGTATGACGTGTTTTGCAACCATAGTGATTGAAGTGATCTGAGAATATAGTGAACTTTTAGAATTAGTCACGGTCCCCTAACTAGAATGTGATCACCCACATGAAAGATTATAGTTGGAAGGACTCGAGAATATCTTATGAACAAAGTGATTCGATAGGCACTGTACCTAAGATAGATATAAATCCTTTTCAAATTTTTATGGTCATCTTGAGACGTAGGAAATTTTTCTTGGACGATATAGAGATCATTATATTAGGCATATGCCAGGAAATGAAGTTATCTTGGACAGTAGCCTCAAGGATCTTTTACTAGGAAGATTACTACTGAATGATAATGTTAGAATGGTATGTGATGACTTGATATACCATAGTACCAAACTAAGGATGTTGGTTATGGAGTGAATATGTCTGTGTTAGACTAGACAGACATCTATGTAAGGTGAGATTAGTCTTAGAATGACCTATGAACAAACAGGACTAGAAGATTTACTAACATGTAGATAGGTTGTCAAGTACTATATATATGTGATGCCTAGCATTAACTTTCACCCTTACCTAGCAGATAAGGATAGAATGGGTGTGTGTACTTGTGTGTATCATCTAGCTTCCCATAGACTAGAAAGAGTGGAGTTGTTAATCATACTATTAAGGAGATTCGAAATAACCTATAGGAGTCTGGAATAGTATTTAAGGATTGATTATGGAATTTTAATCTTTTGTGGTTAGACCTAACTAAGGACTGGAAGCAGAATTGGAAATCTTAGCTCAAGAAGACTAGTAAGTCGTAGATATGCTAAATCCTTTATCGATATCGGCTAGTTAGAAATCCCAAAGGACTTGTAGTTAGAACAATTGTGTTGGTATAAGATATACATCGGGATATAAAGAGGGAGGAGTCATAGGAGAAGTACTATATAGGTTGAATAATTAAGAGGATCAAGGATGGGTAGGACCTAGCAGATTGTATTTTCAGTGCATAACACCATGTTGCTAGACGTAACAATTTGTAGAAATCTCGACCACAAAAGTGGGGGAAACTAGGTGTAGATAAGATGCATAACATTTAAGGTAGCGTAAGTTAGATCATGACTTTAAAGATTAGCTAGTCACATCCTTAGGAAACATTGATAGATAGTCTATGCTTTAGTATGAGTCGGAGTTCGTCATCTTCAAACTGTTTGATCATCTGAAGCCCAAGATCGTTTTAGTAACCGAGGTATAGTCCACCATCGACATGTTCGACTAGCCGTAAGGAGCAAAGGCATATTCGAAGACTGATTTGAGGTTGGAGTACCACTAGGCGGAGGTGCACAGAGAAGATATACCAAGTTAGCATCTAGGACTCGCTATGATCATTACGAGTTATTGGTGATGCCTTTTGGACTGTGAAGGCACCGACTGTATTTATGAATTTGATGAACATGGTGTTCCACCGTACCTAGACTAGTTGTGATAGTAAGATATCATATTTTGTCATAGGATAGAAGCCATATTGATAAAATATTTCATAGAAGGATGAATATCTAAGGTCTGTATGAGTAGAATAAAATACCTCAATTAGAAAGGTCGATTAGAACATATTGACATTTTTTAGTTTGGTAGAAAATTCCTTTTTATCAATGGATAGACATTCCTACCCCTATTTAAATAGGTAGGGTAGATTAGAAGCTTTTTATATCCATGGAGAATTGATAGGAACATATGATAGTATTTTTCTGATAGCTAGGGATATGATTTGAGAGATTATACAGTTGAACATTAGTATTAGTTACAGTCCCCTAAGCAAAACAAGACCACCTTTATGGTAAACTTTAGAAAGTATGACTTGAGACTTTGTTATGAGTAGAAGGGTTTGGTAAGTCTTATACTTAAGGATGGACCTAAGTTCGTGTAAAACCTTTACCGTATGAATTTTTTTTGGAATATAGGAATTTGTGCTTTATAGGACTAGGTAAATAGCAAAGGTAGATAGAATTTTGTAGGTACTTTCTCGGGTTAAGTTAGAATAGTGTACAATATAAGGCCTAATCCAATCGAGAGACCATGGAATCATTAGATTAACGATAAAATCAAAGATATGTGACCTAAGAGTAATAGACAAAATAGGAAGATCTGAGCTATAATAGATGATCACCCCTTTAGATGGTGAGACGAGCCTTAAAATGACCAATAGAAGCCATGATTAGACGACTGACCAATAGGCTTATGCACCTGTTTATCCCAGCCTTGACCTTTACCTAGCAGATAGGTGTAACATGGTTAGGTGTACTTGTAAGAATTGTATAGCTTGTTGATAATTAGAAGGAATAGAACATTGATTTCCTTCTATCTTGTTGAAGACCCGACCTATATAGAAATAGTATTGAATTAGTAATACTTTTCCTTATTGAGTCATTGACCAATAGTACCATGATAGCACCTAGATTCTCTTAGAGAAATCTTATTTTTTGTAATCTTCCTTAGAAAATATACTGTTTTCGAAATCTCATCAGTAGGATCCTGACCTTGACTTTGTTGTTGTCATCATATAAGTTAGGATGGATCTAGAACTGAGTGTACCTTAGTTTTTTGTAGGTTATGTAAACTTAGAATTCTATTAATATTAGCGTCTTTTAGAAATCCTATTCGACTAATTTCTCTTATACTTTGCCTTAATATAATTTTGAGGGCAACATGGAGGACCGATCAGACGCCATGAGTACATCTTCAGCAGAAGGTTGCCCCGTACCAAACAAAGGAGCTCTCGACTTGTCATTTTTGCGACAAGAAAGGACATATTTAGAAGGATCGAAGAAAGAAGTTAGGACTGTGCTCGAAGTGCAGATCGAATCAGCATCAGGTTACAAGGTGTCCAAGTGTCAAGACAAATCTCAGCAGAAGATACAAGGCCAGCTCTGTCGAAATTGGTTACCATTGATCATTTATTATTATTATTATTATTATTATTATTATTATTATTATTATGTGTTGTTATATTATGGTATGTCTAATTTCGAGGACAAAATTTCCTAAGTGGGTAGGTTGTAAGCCCCTTGAAACTTGTAGAATTTACTTTGAATTTTATTTAAATTATTTGTCAATGGATATTTTTCCACTATTATTTTTTATCATTAAATACTATTTTTCGTAGCTTTAATTTTTGGAGCACAAGAAATGCCAATTCCTTGAAACAAACTTCATATGAATTGATCTATACAAGTCCATCTTCATTTTTATATATATCATGTCCAACTCAAACTCATTCTTTTGTGCTCTATTTTTAATGCACAACTTTCGGGTCAATTAGGCCATTTTTACTAAGTAATCTTGTTGTATTTTTCCAATTTAATTTGGGAACTCAACACCGATCCAAACCATTCGATCCAATATATAATTTTGACCTATTTTGAGTCTACTACACACATGCCAATGGTGTCCCACTCAATTGAGTTCACATGTGCTATTTAAATTCATGTGGCACACATGACCCATTTATTAGATTTTTTGAGTCTATTTCGACACAATAAATTGTTTGGACCCAACCCTAGTCCAACTAGCTTAGTGGCGCCTATCCTAGGTTGCCATAATCTAATAAACCCATATTTTTTGTTGATGTTTATCAATTAAATAGCATCCATATTCATTGGATCTACCAAATATTCACTGAATCTCTTAATCTTCCATATTAGGAAATTCGTTAATTCCCTTGGATACATTCATGCATATCTTTTGATTAGATTACCAAAACTCAACCAAATCTCCTCCAACAAATTCCTATCAAACCCCAACTCAATATGCCTCAAATCTTTATATATTAACATACCAAAATTTAGTCGGCCCTAGCCTGACCGCACCCAGTTGTCCATAGTAGTTCTCAACCTCTTCCTGACCTCTTCTGGCCGCTCCACTACCTTCATGACGACCCCAAGAGACCCCTCTTCAACTCTATCAAGCCACGGAGGAGTCTCGTCTACTTATTTGGTCGTTTGAAACCGAACTTGAAGGTTATTTCTAGCCGTAATAAAAATTCTGAACCCATGTTTGTCATCTTTGCACATGGGTTTCATCTACTTTTAATGATCCGTTAAACAAATTCTAACATGTACCCCTATATGTCATCTATCATCTCCAATTACCACCTTATGTGAATCTTCACCGTTTGTCCATAGCGAGCATTTTATGAAAGTTGGTCTAGGCTGAACCAATTTCGGTACGCGATGGTTTCCGATGACTTGTGAAGCCTTTCGACTTCAAAAAAATTATTGGTATAGATCCTAGAATCTCCCTCTATCATCTCATAATGCTCTTTATTGATATTTGTGAGTTATTCAAATGTTTGTGCGTTCGTTTCCATGTTACTAGTTGTCAGACACCGAAAAATCCATTGATCCCAAATTGTTGATCTTTAAACTCCGTCAAACTTTTATATGATTTATGTCTAATATTTAGTGATACAAAATCATATTTTTTTCATATTATTCTGATTATTTCCAGAATATAAAGTTCCATATCTTCTTCTAATATTGTTTGAATCGAAATAATTCCACAAAGTTGTGTTACTAATTAACTATGTTAAGTAGATAACTTAAAAATTATAAATATAATATATGACAAAAATTATTTTTAAATATTTTCCAGAAATAAAATGATATATTTTATTTTATGAAAATATTATTTTTATTATGGTAATAATACTATGTATAGTAGATTTGGTTACTTTTATGGTTATGTGCTAGTTAGCTAGTTTATGACTTGATTGAGACTATATATATGGTATGTAATCCTTGTTGTGTGTTTTTGATATCAAATCCTATTATTTCTAAATTTATTCAAGATTTTAAAACCCATATTTTTATATGGTTATTTGATCCCGAAACTATTCGACAAGTTGGCGACTTGTGTTGCTAGTTAAGATTGATACTTCGATAATTTATTTTCTTAATATATATATATATATATATATATATATATATATATATATATATATATATATAATTGTCTAAAAATATTTATCTAATTATTTTAGAATTTAAAATGATTTTTTAATATTATAAAGTATTGTTTTATGTTATCATGATACCATATGTGGAGGGTATATTATATGTAGTTGAATACTAGTTAGTATATGTGATTGAGTCTATATATATATATATATATATATATATATATATATATATATATATATATATATATATATATATATATATATATATATATATATAATATATCGGCTTCTCGAACGCCATCGCCGGGTGTCATGACATTTGGATCCTCCTCTCCAACGAATGCTCGTTCGGCACCGTCCTCGACGCTGATCAGACGCTGTCCTGCTGGGTGGAACACCCAGCCCTCCCTTCCAGATCCCTCATCTCCACCGTTTACGGTAGCTGCGACTTCGTCGAACAAAAACAATATATATATATATATCGGCTTCCCGAACGCCATCGCCGGGTGTCATGACATTTGGATCCTCCTCTCCAATGAATGCTCGTTCGGCACCGTCCTCGACGCTGATCAGACGTTGTCCTGCTGGGTGGAATACCCAGCCCTCCCTTCCAGATCCCTCATCTCCGCCGTTCACGGTAGCTGCGACTTCGTCGAACGAAAACAACTCTGGACCACCCTGACAAAGATTCACAACCCCTTCAACACCCTCCCGTGGCTGTGTATCTGGGACTTCAACACTATTTTGAGTAGCAAAGAAAAGATGGGGGGCCGCTCTCCTCACCAACCATCGATGAATGACTTCAACTCCTTCATATTTCTGTCCTACTTACAACCTCTCCCCTTCTCCGGGAACTCCTTTACTTGGTGCAACATGTAAGAAGGAGCTCGCCGCCAATACTTCCGCTTGGATCGAGCCCTCGTCGACACCCGATGGATCGACATGAACCTTATTTCCAGCCTTTCCCACCTCAACACCACAGAATCCGACCACTCCCGCCTCTTCATCGAAGTTAGCACCAGCAACAATCGTATTCAAAAACCCTTCAGATTCCTGGATCTATGGAGACATCATCCTCAATTCCACAACATCGTGGCGTCCGTATGGAACTCTGCCTCCAACCCGAACCCCATTATCAGAATAGCCGTTAAACTCAAGTCAACTAAGCGCGCCCTCACCTCATGGAGTAAACTCGCATTCGGGAACATTTTCCAGGAGATCAAGACTGCGGAGGACGATGTCACTCGCACCGAAATCTATTTCGCCAATGACGGATCCCTCGAGAACCGTGCTACCCTCCTCAACAAAGCCATCCTCAAATCGCGCCTCAAAGTGGAGACATAATTCTGGAGGCAGAAGGCCAGATTGAATTAGGATAATGAGGGCGATAGAAACTCCACGTTCTTCAACGCCTATGTTAGAGGATGCAGGCATCAGCTATCCCTTCATCAAATATCTGACGAGAACGCACTGTTCTTAAAGACCAACAGTCCATCCAGGAGGCCTCCACCCACTTTTACTCCAAACTTTTCAACAAAGACGTGGTTACCAAAGACGATAGCTTCCTGGCTAAGGTGCCTCTTTTGATTGATGATCAGGATAATGAACGTCTGGCTATCCTCCCCTCCGCGGATGAAGTGAAATCTGCAGTGTGGGACCTTGACGAATACAGCGTGCCTGGACCAGACGGTTTCTCGGGCGTATTCTTTAGGTCCTGCTGGAATATCATCCACACCGATGTGATCGAGGCCGCTATCGCCTTTTTCCAAGGCGCGCAATATCCCAAGTCTATATCCCGGGCCAACCTTATCCTCATCCCCAAAAAAGACAATCCGGAGACATTCAAAGATTTCAGACCTATCAACCTTTGCACGTTCACCAACAAAATCATATCCAAGTTCGTCGCCACGAAGATGGTCCACATCCTCCCCAGGATCATCTCCGAGGAGCAAATCGGATTCGTCACCGGTCGGAATATCACTAACAATATTCTATTTGCCCAGGAGATGATCACTTGCATGAAATTCCCATCGAGAGGGGGCAATATTGCTATCAAGCTTGATATGAGAAGGCATATGACCGTCTTGACTGGCAATTCTTAATCTGGGTCCTCCGGGCTTTCGGATTCTCCGAAACTTGGATTGACATCATGTACAGATCTATTAGCGCTTCTTGGTTCTCTACCGTCATTAACGGTCAGGCTACTGGTTTTTTTCAAAGCCAGCCGAGGAGTGCGCCAAGGAGACCCCCTTTCCTCCTCCATATTCATCATCGCTGCTGAAGCTCTTAGCAGAAATCTCAACGACATGGCCAATATCCCCAGATTCTATCACTTCCACACCATCGTGGGATGCCCCCTCATTACCCATCTGGCATATGCGAACGACATCCTTATCTTCTCTGCTGGCGATGTAGGCTCTGTGGAGGTGGTCTGCAATACTCTCGACAAATACACTAGATGCTCCGGTCAGAAGATCAACCTAGCCAAAAGCGTCATATACACCTACCACAAAGCGGACAGGAACCACTCTGCCACCCTCACCAACCTCACCTCCTTCTCCACAACATATCCCCCTTTCACCTACCTGGGATGCCCATTGGTTTACGGTAGATCCAATTCTACCATCTTCAGCGGGCTCGTCAGCAAGATTAAGAAGAAGATCGAGGGCTGGCACAACGACACTCTTTCTCCGGAGGGTAAAATTATTCTCATCAAGCACGTTCCGTCCTCCATCCCAATCTTCACCCTGGCCGTCTGTTCCCCGCCTTCAAAGTTTTGTCATCTCTGGAGAATCTGTTCGCTAAATTCTTCTGGGGGCACCAAAAGGGTAAAGACAAGCACCACTGGGCCAGCTGGGATACGATGGCCAAACCTACATATAAAGAGGGCCTTAGTTTCACCAAAGTCGGGGACATCGTGGACGCCTGCTCCATGAAACTGTGGTGGAAGATTCGATCCCATAATTCTGTCTGGATGTGCTTCATAAAAGCCAGATACTTCCCTCACACTCATCCAGCGTCGGCGGGGCCAACAACCGCTCCTCTGCCTCCTGGCATCGTATTCTCTACGGCCGTCAGCTGGCCGAACCCCTTATTCGTCTCCGACTTGGTAACGACTCCTCGTCCCCATGCCACAAACGATGGATTGGTGACTCGGTCTTCCATCTTACCCCTAACGCCCCCCCGGAATGCTTGATTCGGGATCTTTGGTGCTGCCCTTCAGGTTGGAGGTGGGATCGGATCAGAGAGTGGCTCGGGCCGGAGGCAACCCTTGAGATTGCCAACGCGAACGCTCTGCTTTCTGACCAACCAGACACCATACGTTGGACCCCAACAGCTTCTGGTGTCTTCTCGATGGCGTCCGCCAGGCGCGAGATTAGGGCCGGAGGATTGTCGTCCGTGTTAACTACCCCCATTCTGGCACACTTGTATTCCCCTCTAGTGGTCTTTCCTCATTTAGAGAGCCAAATATAAGAAGCTGCCGACCGACGACTCACTGACCGGCTTAGGCTTTAGCCTAGCATCCAGATGTCACTGCTGCACCTCACATAAACTTGAATCGACCGCTCATATCCTGATCTCCGGGGACCTCGCCGACAAGCTGTGGCACACTCTCGCCCACATATGTAGGAAAGGGTATCGCGTCGGGGGCTTTAACAATTTCTTGGCAAACTGGGAAGACTCCCACTGCCATCATATTGCTGCAGCCGCTGGTATATGGGTTCTCTGAAAAAACCGTAACAAATTCATATATGAAGGGCGTCAATACGACGCAGATCAACTAATCAGAAAAACGCGGCACCAGGTCCTTAAAATCAAGAACCGCTGCTCCCACTCACCGATCGAGTTTTGGCAGGCATTGTTGTAGCCCTGCGGATGCGCCAAGGGGCGCCCTTCGTCTTTTTTTTGTAGTTCTCTTGTCTGTCGCGTTGGGCGCGCTTTCTTGTATAGGCTTCGGCATTTTGCGCCTGATACATCAATAAGATTCCTGTTTCTCATATATATATATATATATTTATATATATATATATATATATAGGAATGGGTTGTCTTGGCGTTAGTATTGTTTAGTCTATTATTATTCTTGGAGTTTCTGATTGTTCGCCTGCATTTGTTGGAGTCGGACCTTTGCTTTACACTATTTCTGACGTTCCAAGCAAGATACCTTGCCATACTTGCACTGTTTAAGTTTATAATATTGTGCGTGTATTGTTAGTGTATTCTTTTGTAGTGTGCATCCAAGTATGACTTTGGTGCCATCGATGGTGGTGTCGATGTGTTGTGCATGTGTAGAAGACGTTCCTGATAGTTGTGAAGTTATTCTCAATAACTTCTTTGCCTTGTCACGCATTATATACGATATTGTGAGTGAGATGCATTGTGTGTGCACGAGCTTACGTACTCGATTGATCATCAGTGAGGGTGGTTCATGTGTCAGTAAATATATTGATTAGATTGAGTCTAGTTAGTGACTTGCATTAAAATATAGATTGTTCGAGTCATGGATATGGCTTATGCAATGCATGGGTGGGGAAGACTATCATTAGGTGCGTGGGACACACTTATATTCATTTGGCCTCTGTGTTGCCCGGTAATGGGTTACTTATTCCTGGTTATGGGTGTATTACTAGAGGATATATCCGACAGTAGACGTTGACTACACGTTTGGTATGGTTATGAGGTATACTAGTAATACATAAGCCTCTAGTGGATGCTATGCTTTATTCCTTTGACATACCGATGCGTACCAAAGTCGTCTTTGATTTGCATACACATAGATGGTTAGTGTAGCCTTATTTATTCAGTTCATATTATGGCATGTCCTTTTTGTATCTTGTTACGTCGCTCTGAGGACCTGGTGACCTATCCAGGTAGTTGGTTGTGCAGAGTTAGTTCGCTGATCTTGATGATGTTGTTATTTCCTATTCAGGTATCCTTTGTAATTTTATATTTTACTTACTTTCTGCTTATTAACTTAATTTTATAGACCCATATTGTTCTTCGAGTCTAATTAAACATATATGTTAATGGACAGTAGAGCATGACACATATTGTTTATTCTTGATTCTTATTCATTATGGTGGATTAAGACGTAGTTGAGATAGGGTAGGTTTAGTTTACCTTTACATTATAGTATGTTTGGAGTAAGTCCATTAAATTAGGAATTTATTCCAGATCATATTAGCTGGCATGTTCTCATCTAAGTACCTACGTATTTTGTGTAATGCCTCGCTCCGTACGACACATTACGCTGAGACATTGACTCAAAGAGTCGCGTTGACCAAATGAAACGTATCGATGCGAATCGATACGAGAGTTACGTTGTCCCGAGCAATGCATCGAACTAAGTCGATACGAAGAGTTGCATTGTCCCAAAGAATGCATTGAGTTGAATCCATGCGAAGCGCCGCATTGCTCCGAAGGATAAGTGCATTGAGACGGCTCGAAGATTCTAAGAAATTGAATCGACCAAGGCGCAAGTCCGAATCGATGTAAGTATTGATTTTAGTTGGTTTCATGTGCAGGCTATACGTTTACGCTGAAATATTAGAGGTCGATATATTGCCTTATTCAGAAAGGGGTCCGCGAAACTAATCGTTGCCTTGCGACGGACTGAGGCGTTGGCACAGTAAGCCAAATCGGACGTATAATTCAATGAAGCACGAAGTGCTTGAATGGCTAAGTCAGGAGAGTTGGCCGTGCAACAAAGTTATGAAATCGAACCACATCGGCTCGGCAAAACGACAAGGCGTATCGACTCAAGGTGAGAGGATTGACCCTTCTTTTTACTCCTTCATGCCTAAGTAAGAATATATCATTGTATGCTAAGTTAACCTATCGACGCCACAGACGTGGTCCGATCAGAAGATAAATCGTAATGTGTGTCGAACACTAGTTAGAACAATTGAAATAAAACGTACATCAAATGCACGAGTCGCTATGGAACATTGGATATCGCAAAGGCGAGCGCCTCGATGCGTAAGCCGCAAGAACATGAGATAACTGTATTTGGCGAGTGCCTTCGTGCACGAGCCATTCCGTGCCTTCACGCACGAGTTAGAAAGGCTAGCACATTGAAAGACAATAGGCGAGCGCCCTAGCATGCAAGCCACGAACATTGAACACTAAGTCATAGAACATAGAAATACGGCTTCGATGCGTGCACCAAGTGCATGACGTAAGGAAAAAGATGATAAATGTGTCAAAACATGCCTACGTGCACGAGATCATAAAAGATGGCTTCATTGCGAAAGAATACAGTTATGGCATGAATGTGACGGAACTGTCGGATATGACATGATGCCTCGAAAGGTGTTCGGGACCTTCGGGTCATTCGGTTGACGAACATTGAGTTGAGGCATGATGCCATTGAACATTGAAATGAAGTATAAAATGTAAGAACATAGAAAGTTAATGGAAGAAATACGAGATTATAAAGTCTGAGTCTCGGACTCAAGACTATGTTTGGTTGTTTAATAAAGTCTGAGTCTCGGGCTCAAGACTATGTTTGGTTGTTTGAAAATAGGGCATTGTATGGTCGAATGGACTTGAGATAATTGTGATAATCTTTCGTGCACGGAACGTTCCCTCCGAATGGGATGCGCCGGGGCACCGGGACCGTTCGGCCTAGGAGGGATATAATCTTTGATAGGCGCACATCCGTAAGACGATTAGCAACCGCTTAGCGAGATATAAAAAGCCACAAATAATGGTATACAGCGGTAGATCTCCGTAATTGGGACAGCAACCCACTACGAGAGGCGCCGGGCTACCCAATTCGAGAAAGAAAAGAAAGAAAGAAAAGAAAAAGAGAAAAGAAAGAAAGAAAAAAAAGAAAAGAAAGAAAGAAAAGATAAAGAGAAACGCCTTTAGTCCATTTTGGCGTGAATACGCCAACAACCATTTCATATAGTTAAGGAACGATGGATTGAAAGTGCAGGCACGTATGTGTCCCACACATAGATCCTGCTTAGAGAGCACTTATAACATGACAGGGAAGGAATGGGGCATATTCACCTTGCGTCGGTGCAAGGGCGAGTGCGTCTATGCTGGTAAGAAGTCGCGCTACGAAACAAATACGAGATTGCTTGCCTGTTTGTCTATTCAATTCAAATAACATGCTTGCCATGATAACATACCTTACAGCTTTTGAATATGCCATGAAATCGACCCTAAGGAGAATATAGCAAGATCATAAGCTAAGTTGCATGATTGAACATAAATACTAAAATGTCGGTTTAGAAAGTTGGTCTTTTCGTCAGTACATGCGAGGACGAACGTACTGATCCCCCACCAGCTTTCATGCAGGGTACAGGGAATGGATTGCTCACGGCGAAGCTTTACTTGATCGCGCAAAGGCATGGAATGCCGTAGCGTTTGAAGCGTGCGATCACATTGACGCTCGGACTTGCAACAGGATTGATACGGCCGAGATATAGAAGACATGATGTATGGAACGGTGAAATCCTTTGTGGGCAAGAGAGAACTTGAGTGTTGTAGCCAACCTGGCAAATTTAGTTGGGCTATTGAAAGCCTTTATAATCTCAGTTCGAATATCAATAAAGAGAATTGTTTCGTATACTCTGTTTTCCTTTTTTTGTTAATATCAACTCAAAGATAACCATTTGAGAACTTGTCATCTTGCCTTGCACGAGCACAACCCCAGGCTCGTGCGGTATTACGCCCCCTGCGAGGATGATGATTCGGGTGATTCTGGGTCGAGGGGTGACATTTTGGAACTGGAGCGTTACACCTCCATAGTCGCGTTAGTCTGGGATGGCATGCGAATGTATGACTCTTATCGTAGGGGAGTACTAACAAGAGAAGGAAGAACCACTTCTGCCTCGGTATCTTTCCTACCAAAGGCAGCCGCAATTGTAAAGCGTTCCTTGGTGATTATAGTTGGCTGCAAAAGGCAAGATGACTCAAGTGATATATAATGATGGACAAATAAAGCTTAGCCGCAGCGTCAAGAATAAGTTCTACCTCAATCGCCTAAGGGTCAGAGATGCTGGTCTCCACAGCAACAAAATAAGTAGATGCACCAACCACGAAGTGGTCGTCGGTGTAGTGCCCTGCTCCTCGCGGTCCACTATGTAATACCCACGGCTTGCTGACTCACTTTTGAACTGAGTATTTGGAGAAACTATTGCTGGTATCGATTGATCACGAATGAAATGCAATGAACCTTTCCAACTGATGGATCGACTTCTATTGAAATGAGTCCAATAGTTTTCATTGGATGTTTTCTTTTGCTGTTTTGATGAATGTATTTTCGTGTTGGTTTTCGATGATTGGTTTTCATTGTTCGCTTTCATCGTGTATTGCATTCATTCCGAACCTTGAGAGAAAGAGACCTAAGTATGCTAATCGAATGTTGGTGCCTATGCAGGGGGACGCATCGACATACACAGGACGCGAACGGCGCGTGAAGTCCCTCCTTCTCTCAACTAAGATTCATCTTGGTGAGTTGCTCTAACCGAGCTTGCATTTATTTGTACGCCCTAATAAAATGATCTCTAGTCCACTTTGTTGCCTCATCCCTACGATCAACGATACCACAATAACAAAAGATAAAAAGAAGATAATGAATTAAATCATATGCTGGATTATATGTTGTCGCTTCATCTGTTTCCATATGAATAATATCTATTGCCTATGAATATGCTTCAAATGTTTAGATGTGTACAGACGGACTTGTATACATTGCCACAGCAAAGATAATTGTCCCAAAGCTAGGAGCTATAAGCTCTGTCATAAACCAAAGCAAAGCATAAATACATGTGTTGCATAACAGTCGCCTTACAGAGTATGCATAGGTCCTGGACAACTTGTATACAAAGAAACTAGATCTCTCGGGCGGTTCTGGGGGCGCATGGAATCGCTCGGCCTGGAGGAGATTGTCTAGACATTTCGAGGTACAAGAAACCTCGATTGTTGCATAAATGTCCAAATAGCGACGAGCTGAACCCAAGTGTTATAGCGGCTAATCACGAGAAACGACCCGGGGACCAACATATAGTTAGGTGCATTTATGAAATCAGAGTGCATTGCAACCTAACAAGAGATGCGGAGTTAAACAGTATTCCTTTATATCATATGCAAATTATGCTAACCTGTCTTGTGCAGGGATGACTGTCGGCGATGGGTAAGTTGGTTATGAAATATTCTTCTGTCATTTTCTTATGAATTGTTAAAAAGAACCTAGACAAGTAGAAAGAGCACTAGTAAATATGTAGCTTCATATGTTGAATTAGTGCATACATTTGTGAGTTTCGACGAAGAACCGCTCGCCAGTACATGATGTGTGCTGACCCACGTTGTGGACATCCTTTTCAGGAAGCAAAGGAGACAGAAGGATTTCAAGTGATGCACTAAAGCTCGTATAGCCCGGTAGAGCTGTGGATTGCCTCGAAGCTTCTTTTTATTTCCAGTCAAAGTTGCAAGTTTCTTTTCCTTTGAAGGTGTCTTTACATTTCCAGCATATAATAAAGGGATATGATGTATGGGCATTGCGACTATTTTCAAAAGAGATTTTTAAAGAGAATCATGTAGCCAAGATAAGGTAATCTGAGTTGCAAAGCTTTGTACTTATATTCCTATCAAGTTTATCAATAAAAGAAGTATTTCCATTTCAAATCTCTGTGTCCAATATTTATTTTTCTGCAATAAATGGGTGCGTGCGTGTGTTTTGCTTGACTATTTGTTTTGTGCAGGTACTTGGACTTGTGCAAGCGCAACTTAGGCTTGCATGGCATCACGCCTTAGCGAGGACGAACGATCCCGCAGGGATCCAGGCAAGGCAGACGACCCTAGCGGGATCGGGGCGTGACAGTCGGAGGAGCAGACTGTAACTTCACTTCCTCGAAATTAGTAAAATTTTATAAAGCAAATTTCTAAAATAGTTATTTTCCTTTGGGGCTTTACATTTTTTTATATATAAAAATGTGATGATGTATTTATATTTTTCTTTTGGGCTATTCTCTTTTGGGCCAAATTTGCAATGGCCATTTTATAGCAATCAATTGCTATTATTTAAACTCTGTGATCCATATTCTTCTCAGGAGAGAAGAATAAAAATTTCGAAATTTCTCCCCAACTGTTTCTGAAGTGAGCCATGTGCTCTAACAACTTTTCCCTCTGTTTTTCCTCCAATTCCTTCTCACGACGACCTATTTAAAGCAAATTCTCTCCACACTATTGATGAACAGCATTCCTCTCATTTTCCAACTTCATCTTCTCCATAAGCTCTGTTCTGGACCGGCCATGGCGGCATTAGCTCTGAGGATCGACGACTCAACCCTAGCAACCGACAGTGCACAAGCTCAGTAAGTGAATTCTCTGATCTCCTTTGTATCTTTGATCAATTTTGAAGTTCGACGTGATCGAATCAACGACTAGATTGTTTAGTTTCAACTCGAGAGTTGGTCGATCGAACTCCGATCGTGAGTAGAAATAGATCGATCTCTGATCGTTGATCGATCATCCCTTTTTATGATCAATCATCCATGAAGCGAGCAATTTGAATTCTGATCATGAAGTATTTGTTTGTTTGCCTCTATTTTTCGAATTGATCATGCATAGATCCTGATTGAGTATAGTCGATCACATCTCGAGATTTGCCTATATATTACCTGATCTGTTCTTGCTTCAAAGCTCTGATCGGAGAGACGAGGTGAGAAATTCTTTTAATCGAGAGTAAATTGACTCTATGTTTCTTCTTGTTATCGATCTAGTAGATCTGATCAATTAAATGCTAGTATAGATCAAGAATGGAGATTACATAAGGACAATGAGCATCTAATTGTCCGAATCAAGGTAGAGTAGGAGTTTGGACACATTAGTATCAATTACTTCCTATTTAGTCATAATTTTCTGACACTGATTTGAAAGTAGAAATTGTTGTTGATGATTCACTATTGAAGCAGGACAAGCACTCTTCATCCGACTTCAATCTCGACCTCTTAGGAAACTCTTTAAGATAATCCTTGATTCCTTTTATACTTATGTGATTGCAGTTTAATTTTGGCTAAGGTGTCTGGATCGTGTTGGGAGTAGTATTGTATCATGTGGTATTGTATAATGGTGGTGTCAAAGTTTATGTGTGCTCATATGGGGTTGTAGAGTTAAACTGAAAAATTATGGGATTAAGTTAAACGGCTCGATGAACCCAAGGGTTTAGCTAATATCTAGCTAGGATTGTTTTGTGTATATTATACATTGTGAACTGGGGTTATGAAGATGTGGTTAAAGAAAATGAGTTAATCTTCAGAAGTAGGTATCTGTTGATTTCAGAGATATGATTTCTAGGCTTAACAGGGTTGTTTGAGATGTTGCAGTAAACCTGATTACCTGAGCTATGTTCAGTGAACAGCTAATTGATGTGAGGATTCATGCTACATGGTTTGATTTACCTGAGTTGTAGCAGGGACCAATTCAATGTGTAAGTGAGGATTGATCTGGATTGATATTGGTAAACTGCTGATTTGATATGGGTAATTAAGGGACTGTGAAATGGGAATGTATCAGCCATATTGAAGACTGAATCAGTCTGAAACCTTGGTAAGATATTAGATTTCACTAATTTTGTAATTTGAAGAAATCGAGTATTGAATAATGTGATTTAGATTTTGGGATGTCAACTTAAGTTCAGAACAGATGATTTAGGACTGTTGTTTCTAAACTAGTGTTGGTCACTTATTTTCTGAATTTGAATCTACTGATATGTGCAGTACATTGGTTATTGGCTGTCCTATGATAAAGACTGTTTTGAATCAACCATAGATTTCCCTAGAACCTGTGCATAGTTGGATGTTCAAGACTGAGGATATCAGTCCTATCCTTAGGACTGGACTGAATTGTTCAGTCCTACCAAGACTGAATTATCCTATGAACATGAGGCCTGTTATGGTATCAGTCCTTCATTAAAATATAACCTTGTAGGAAATTCTGAGTGTAGTGGGTTCAATTCGATTTAAGGAAGGATGGATGTTGGGTTGAATTATGGACTGGAATATGTGATAACCAGGATGGTTTATAGAGCTCTATTTTTGGACTATATATATGTTTTAATTGAGACTGAATGTATCAGTTTAAAACTCAACTGATATGTTAGCTTGAGTCATACCTCATATTAGAATATTTAATCTACATGCAGTTGGTTTAAAGGGTTGATTTAGCACTGAATCATGGAAGCTGGACATGATTTGGAACTGAGTTTAAATGTCTTGCAAAACAACACATTACCTCAGTTCCAAATCATGAAGCTAGTGTATCTGGGAAGGAGGGTTTGCAGCCTGTATTTGGGTCCATGGGAAATCAAGTTTTCACATATATTTACTACTATGTTAGTATCTACAGTAGGAAACAGTCCCATGACAGTAATGATAGAACTGAGCTAATCTAATCCTTGTGAATACCAGGGAATTTAAATAGATATATAGGTTAACATCAATTCCTTAACTGACTCTATAGTATGATGTGTAACTGAGTGTTAGCAAGGGTACCTTTGAAGTTCAGTTGTTAGCAGCTTAGTCACTCACTGGCTTTCATGGGTATCTACATGAATATTTAAGTAAACAGGAACCTTGTATCAATATTAGAATCCATTAGCCTCAGTCTATAGGAGACTATCCTAAGGATTAATATGGAATGCTGAAGAGCAATACACCCTTGCTATTAGAAGCTGACAGTTTAAGGATGCCAACACTTGTGTGTATATGTCACGACCCGGTCCCAATTGCTTGGGTCGAATCGGATCATGCCCAGCCTGCACCGTTGTTGAGACGGCGGCAGTAAGCTGTTCAGTAGCAGGTAACCATACAACAACACTATATTTGTCACAACTCAATATTCGGAAATTTAAAACTTTATTAAACTTTTACATGAAATAAAAGATACAACTTAAACCATTTTTTTTTATACATCATGAATAAAAGAAAATTCTAGGCGAACAGCTCAGCAATCTCGAATTCCTCGTCTTGGGATCGCGTAACAAAGCCTCATCAGTGATACCTAAAATGTTGGGTCTCCAGTCAGGAGGGAGCAAAGTACAATTACGAATATCCAATAATTCAAATAATAATTTGAAATTTGCAATGTTAAACAATTTGAAATACTTTAACAATATTTTTCACAATTCTACAATTGAAAACAATGTGTTTTGAGTAGATAACGAACTATGACCGGCTTGGGATGATTCAATTATATCCTAATGATACGGTCCGGCCTATCCTCGTGTATAGGAGGAATCAGCTCGCACAATCAATGATGCAATATAGGGGTATTGGTCATAGACGCTACACTACTCCCCCAATATCCCGAGTCAATCAGATTCAATCAATGAGTCAATATTCGAACTCTAGGAGAGAGTTCCGTGTAGCAATGTGGTTTAAAATTGCAATAAAACAATTACTAGATAAATTACCAAATAGACATAACTGCACTTGCCTTTGTATTAGAATGACTGGAAAGACGAGTCGGTACCGAGGTGGAACGTCAAGTGTAACTTCGAGTTCCTACAGTTGAGAACTCGACTTAGAACCTTGAATAACCAGACTAAGTGTGCTAGTTGCAATCTCTAGTAGTAAATCCTAGTCAGGTTTTAAGTTGTATTAATTTACAGCTAACGATTACGTCGCAACTATGTGCGTTGATTAAACCGATTAATTGGATTATTTGGAAATAACACGAGAATCAATTAACTTTGGAAAACTTTGTGTTTTTGTAATACATTTATAAAAATATAGTTTTCTTTTAGTGATAAATCATGAACTAGTTATTTACTAATATTTTATCTATTTTTTTTACTAGATTCGTAACTAATCAGTAAATCGCGCTCTAATCTACGATTACGCGACTAATCAAAACCACCCAAATTCCACATCCACCAGAAAAATAAAAATAAAATAAAACTATGCTACACAATACATTGGCATAGCTAATGGTCCTAGGGTGGGCTTATGCCCTGTACAATTTTCTTTTACATCAAATAAGAGAAAATGACTTAAATTATTAAATAAAGTGCGGTAATTAACTAACTATAGTAAATAGCCTAAATATTAAATAAAATAATTAAAAATGAAACTAAGAGTCTCAGACTCGGTCCATTCTTCAAAATTCGGCTAATACCTCAACGCCCGGTCGGACCGGTGCGTTTGCATTTTGCCGGGGCCCACCGACCGGTACGGTCGTCGCCCGAAAGTCAGTTTAAAATTCATTTCCGAAAATCCAATTTTGAAATCAATATAATATAGTTTTTGTAAAAATTTGGGCAGCACTTCCTCTATTTCGGGACAAACCCAAAGCTGGGAAATGTGCCACGGAAAACCTGCAAATATTCCATCCCAAATAATAATCCCAAAATATCCACCGAAACTAATTTCCAACACCACCAGAATAATTTTCCAATCCACAGAACTTCCCGAAATACCCGGGAATCCTAAAATCAAACCAAACCACACAACCAGCAGATAAAAATCACAGAAAATATACTAACGCGGCTAACCGAAAATACTACGCAGCTAACCGGATTTCCCAAAGGGAAACCGGGGACCGATTATCATCATAGACTCGACACGGGAGGGACGAACTACTCTGATTATCAAGAAATTTACCGAGAGGCTCGATGACGGAGTCCGAAGGGTGGCCTCGGACTCGAGACGCGCCGTCATGGACTCGAGAGTCTCCGGACAGCGTTACGATGCGCTGCGAAAGCCACAGACAGCGGGAAAACGGCCGAGATCGACGGGGGACGGATCCACGGGTGATGAGAGGTGCTAGACTGGGGCACGGCGACCACAGATCGGCTCAGGTTCGCCGAGGAGGGCGCCGGAGAGTGCTGGACCCGCGGGAGGGGCGCGGACGGCCGGAGATCCGCAGATCTGGACGGCGGGGGTGCGCCGAAGATGGCGCGGAAAAGGGGGTCGCCCACGGGAGAGGGGGCCGCGGGTCGACGTCGGCGCTGGAGTAGGCCGACGCGGAGGGGCAAAGGGGCGCGGGTCCCGGTGGCCGGCGGAGAGGCTCGCGGGCGGAGCGGGGACACCGGAGGGGAAACGCCGAAAGGGCGTCGACGGTCAGAAATGGGCGCGGCAAGTGCGGTCCCGCGGGGAGCCGGCGGGTGTGCTGGTCGCCGGAGTGGCGCCGGAGAGACAGCACCGGTCGGCTAGGGCCGCGCGCTGGAGTGAGATCGCCGGAGATGGGCTCGGGAGAGAGGGTTTCGGGTGAAGGGGTTTTAAGGAGATCCGAGAGCTTCTCCAAAGGTGGAGAAATGATAGTACGAGAGAGAGAGAGTTGTGAGTAAAAGAGTTTTGTCTCTGTGATTTGTGAAGAGAAACAGAGAAGAAGTGGGGAATTAAAAAAAGAAGAGGTGGGTTATTAAAAGAGAAGGAAGAGAAAAAGTCAGGAGGGGAATGAGTGGAGAGGAGTAATAAGGGGAGAAGTTGTGGAGTTACGGGAGAGAGTTAAGGAGGGGAGTTAGAAATGTGAAACGAGGGGTTAACAAAACGTGTGGAGAAAGAGTCCACAGGTCGGGTAGATCTAGGAAAGGGGTTTGCAGGTTGGGAAAAATGGATCGGTCTCGCGGGTTGGGCTGGGTCAGCAACCAAAAACCCAATTCTTTATTATTTAGAAAATAGTTTCAGCCCAAAATAATAATATTAATAATTATAACATTAATAATAATAACAATATTAATACTTAAAATTTAACCAAAGTTGTTATTACTATTATTATTTTTTTTTTTTTAAAGAATGCAACTAAATTAATTATTCTAATAAAACAGACTATGGGTTTCACAACCTTCCCTCCTTAGAAAATTTTGTCCTCGAAATTAAAAGGCAGGTAGGAGAATCAAACAGGTACGGGTACTACGCCCGTAACTCAGGTCCAACAATAAAAATTTTCAAGGCAGCCGTGGATGAGACGGTTTAGGGACAAGTTTTTATTTATAATATCATCCACGCAGAAAAATACAAAAGCGAACCAAAGTACACGAGGTTGATCAGACCATCATGCACCGGTCCTGATTAGACAATATATTAGTGGGTGCACCCAATAAAATATCGTCATGATCAAGCTTGATTAAAGAAATAGCTTGCAAAACTAGGCTAACTTAGCAGCGTCAGTCAAGTTTAGAACGACAAAAGGATGAGGAAATGGAGTTTAAGTGATGACTCAAAATCTGATTTTCTTCTCATCTCTGACTAGGCTTGCAACTGGTTTCTCTGGCACTGAAAAGGTTGATTCCAATCTTCAGCTCTGAATTATCCAAAATGTGACTCAGATCCGAAATGTAACGTCTGAGCTATGACGTAGGAGACGTTGCACACTCTCAAGATTAGCTGGTAGAGCTAACTGGTACGCTACTTCCAATGTGTCTTAAACTTCAAATGGCCTGATGTACCTGGCCTCAATTTCCAGCTCCGTCAAAACTGATTGTTCCTTTGGTAGGAGAAAACTTCACCAAACGCAATTTGGTCTTCCCAAGACCTACCAAAAATCCAAGACGCAAAATCTCAATACATCTTCAAGCGTCTGGATTGACCTCTCTGATTGCTCGTCCCGCGGTACTCCATGAATCCGGTAGATGTGCTTCCCGTACCATGCTGCCCACTTCTTAGTGGATAAACCAACTTGAAGGAAAATAAAGTGTGCTGACTTAGTCAGTCGGTTTACTAAAATCTAATTGGTGCCCTTCCCTCCTTGGGAACAAGGCAATCCTTACTCAAAGTTCATTATTATATGCTTCTACTTCCACTCCGAATTGTCCAGCGGCTCCAACAAACTTGTTGTTCTCTTGCTAAATTCCTCATGTTGACAACTTCACATCTAATCCCATACCTGGAATTGTCCTTCTTTATTCCATAACACCAATCAATGGAGGCATATTCCGATACATCTTATTATCTCCTGAATTTATGGAATACTGCGACTGGTGTATTTCTTTCATCAACTCGTTCCTCCGTTTGTCAGCCGATACGCAAAGTCTCGTACCATTCTTCAGAGTTCCACTACTGATCAATTTAGAAACCCTCAAGTGTTCCTGTCAACACTTAATCTCTAAGCCTGCAAAGTGCCTCGTTTTGAAACTACGTTCTCTTGATTTTTGTCCCTCAGCCTCGAACTTCATCAATACTGAATTAGCATCCAGCTCCGTCCTTCTATCTCCAGGTAGTATAACCTCCAGTCCAAGCTTCTCGACGTCTTCTAGCAGGTGCTAGTCCTTGGTTAAGAACTTCGCCATCCGTATCGACCAAGTGCATCAGCGATTCATATTAGCCTTACCTGAATGGTACTGCAGGTTGATGTCGTAATCCTTCATCTGCTTCAACCATCTTCTTAGTCTAACATTCAGCCTTTTCTGAGTGAAAACATATTTCAGACTTTTGTAGTCCGTATATATTTTCACTCCCTTTCCATAAAAATCATGCTTCCATAGCTTCAAAGTAAAGATAATTGCAGCAAATTCCAAATTAAGTGTGGGATAATTCTTCTCATGAGTCTGTAGTTGCCTAGATGTGTAAGCAATTACTTTCCCATGTTGTTGAAGAACGCAACCCAGTCCTCTTCCAGAGGTATTACAGTAAATTGAGAACCCACCGGTTCCTGTGGGTAGCGCAAGGATTGGTGTAGTGGTAAGTCTCTTCTTCAGCTCCTCAATG
This sequence comes from Iris pallida, assembly GCA_029216955.1. NCBI lineage: Eukaryota > Viridiplantae > Streptophyta > Magnoliopsida > Asparagales > Iridaceae > Iris > Iris pallida. The sequence goes on from JANAVB010018998.1 coordinate 17,690,424, forward strand.
CCGCCTGGCAAACTTTCGTTCAGATGAACTCTTCATTCTTCCAAGTGAGCTTCGTCATCGGCTCAGCAATCTTGGCAAAATCCTTCACGAACTTCTGATAGTAGCCAGCCAAGTTCAAGAAACTTCCGAATTGAACTTGGGGTATACCACTCTTCAACAACAGCTATCTTCCATCGAAATTTCTTCTCTTGACAACATGGCCAAAAATCTACCTTGTCAACAATCCACGTTCAGATAACTTACCAAACTTCTTTTTCCTCAAAGTTTCCAAAACTTCCTCAGATGTTCTTCATGCTCTTCTTCAGTCTTCAAATATATCAGAAGGTTATCTATGGGGAAGATAAACTGATTCAAATACTCATGAAAATCTCTGTTCATGAGATTCATGAACACAGCAGAAGCATTTGTCAGTCTAACGTCCTGACCAAAGAAAACTACCCATACTTGGTGTTTGAACGCCATCTTGGAAATGTCCTCTTTCCTGACTTTGATTTGATGGTAGTCAAATCTTAAGTCAAACTTCGAAACACCCTAATTCCACACAACCAGATCAAACAGATCCTCGATCCGGGCAGAAGGTACTTGTTCTTTAGTGCCTGGTAATCGATGCACATCCGTTGTTCCATCCTTCTGGGCACAAACAAGATAGGTACTCCCTAAAGTGAAGTTCCACTCTGAATAAATCCTAGAGCCTTCATTGATTTGGTCCTTCATCTTCTTGGCCACCTTCGGGTTGACTCCGTAACATCCTTTAGAAATAGGGAAAGAGCCAGGGACTAAGTCAAGGGTGAATCCTATGTCTAGATCTGGGATAATCCGGGGAAACTATCAGGGAAAACATCTGCCATAAGGGTGTAACTAAAAACTTCTATTCATGTGGAAAATTACAGCAAAAACTCTTATGTTTGATCTAAGGACATCCTGTTACAACTTCCAAAAAGATGATGCTATTCAGTGGTTCTAGGTCCTATTCTTCATGGTTCTGCATGAGCAGCCTCCAACTGCTTCCTTTTTCTATGAACCTTGAGTATGCATCATGCCTTATTGTAAGGGGCAGGGTCTACTGGATAGAAAGAGGGTCCCTAGGTTGTGGCCTAACAGGTGTTGCTGGGTTATGAGCTCTGGTTTGATGGAAAGATAAGGGGCAGTCCTTTACCCGATGTTCAGCAGATCCACATGCCAAACATTGTCCCAAACTCTTACGGCAACTAACGGTCTGATGACCAGGCCTTTTGCAATAGTTACAAGCCCATAGCTTCTTACGACAAGGCTGCCAAAAAGTAGAGTACTTGATGGGACCCAAATATCTTCAGGGATATCCTTCCTAGAACAAAAGTTCTGCTCTAACTTGGTTGGGGATAACTAAGGCTACATCATGACGTTCTTCATGTCTTCCCTCGTGATATTCTTCTGTTCTCGCTGGGCTTCATCTTGAGCTTTCTGGAACTCCAGGATTACTTGAAATAGGACAACCATTTGGGAGATGTTTGCTGGTACTGGTGGGGCAACAAAATGAATAATCCACCAGGAAATGCAATTCAGTTTGAGATGAGGTAGGATTCGCCAGTGTAGGAAAAACTTCACTGGATGCATTATGCGGACGGTCAAACAGCCGCGAGGGGAAAGACCCTGGGCTTGGTTGAGGAGATGGGGTATGATCCGGATATGACACCTCATCGCCAGCAGGATTTGGTCAACGGTCATTCTCTGGATGGTTTAGGACGCACACAAGCAAGGTAGCCTACCGGTCTATAATCAAGCAAAAATATTTACTTATATATGAATCGGACCTATGTCGTAACAAATTGATGTTCTAGTGTTCTAATTATTTCTAAGTTGTTTTCCTAAGTTGTTGTTCTGACCTGCATGGGCCACCACTAAAAATATGTCACGACCCGGTCCCAATTGCTTGGGTCGAATCGGATCATGCCCAGCCTGCACCGTTGTTGAGACGGTGGCAGTAAGCTGTTCAGTAGCAGGTAACCATACAACAACACTATATTTGTCACAACTCAACATTCGGAAATTTAAAACTTTATTAAACTTTTACATGAAATAAAAGATACAACTTAAACCATTTTTTTTATACATCATGAATAAAAGAAAATTCTAGGCGAACAGCTCAGCAATCTCGAATTCCTCGTCTTGGGATCGCGTAACAAAGCCTCATCAGTGATACCTAAAATGTTGGGTCTCCAGTCAGGAGGGAGCAAAGTACAATTACGAATATCCAATAATTCAAATAATAATTTGAAATTTGCAATGTTAAACAATTTGAAATACTTTAACAATATTTTTCACAATTCTACAATTGAAAACAATGTGTTTTGAGTAGATAACGAACTATGACCGGCTTGGGATGATTCAATTATATCCTAATGATACGGTCCGGCCTATCCTCGTGTATAGGAGGAATCAGCTCGCACAATCAATGATGCAATATAGGGGTATTGGTCATAGACGCTACACTACTCCCCCAATATCCCGAGTCAATCAGATTCAATCAATGAGTCAATATTCGAACTCTAGAAGAGAGTTCCGTGTAGCAATATGGTTTAAAATTGCAATAAAACAATTACTAGATAAATTACCAAATAGACATAACTGCACTTGCCTTTGTATTAGAATGACTGGAAAGACGAGTTGGTACCGAGGTGGAACGTCAGGTGTAACTTCGAGTTCCTACAGTTGAGAACTCGACTTAGAACCTTGAATAACCAGACTAAGTGTGCTAGTTGCAATCTCTAGTAGTAAATCCTAGTCAGGTTTTAAGTTGTATTAATTTACAGCTAACGATTACGTCGCAACTATGTGCGTTGATTAAACCGATTAATTGGATTATTTGGAAATAACACGAGAATCAATTAACTTTGGAAAACTTTGTGTTTTTGTAATACATTTATAAAAATATAGTTTTCTTTTAGTGATAAATCATGAACTAGTTATTTACTAATATTTTATCTATTTTTTTTACTAGATTCGTAACTAATCAGTAAATCGCGCTCTAATCTACGATTACGCGACTAATCAAAACCACCCAAATTCCACATCCACCAGAAAAATAAAAATAAAATAAAACTATGCTACACAATACATTGGCACAGCTAATGGTCCTAGGGTGGGCTTATGCCCTGTACAATTTTCTTTTACATCAAATAAGAGAAAATGACTTAAATTATTAAATAAAGTGCGGTAATTAACTAACTATAGTAAATAGCCTAAATATTAAATAAAATAATTAAAAATGAAACTAAGAGTCTCAGACTCGGTCCATTCTTCAAAATTCGGCTAATACCTCAACGCCCGGTCGGACCGGTGCGTTTGCATTTTGCCGGGGCCCACCGACCGGTACGGTCGTCGCCCGAAAGTCAGTTTAAAATTCATTTTCGAAAATCCAATTTTGAAATCAATATAATATAGTTTTTGTAAAAATTTGGGCAGCACTTCCTCTATTTCGGGACAAACCCAAAGCTGGGAAATGTGCCACGGAAAACCTGCAAATATTCCATCCCAAATAATAATCCCAAAATATCCACCGAAACTAATTTCCAACACCACCAGAATAATTTTCCAATCCACAGAACTTCCCAAAATACCCGGGAATCCTAAAATCAAACCAAACCACACAACCAGCAGATAAAAATCACAGAAAATATACTAACGCGGCTAACCGAAAATACTACGCAGCTAACCGGATTTCCCAAAGGGAAACCGGGGACCGATTATCATCATAGACTCGACACGGGAGGGACGAACTACTCTAATTATCAAGAAATTTACCGAGAGGCTCGATGACGGAGTCCGAAGGGTGGCCTCGGACTCGAGACGCGCCGTCATGGACTCGAGAGTCTCCGGACAGCGTTACGATGCGCTGCGAAAGCCACAGACAGCGGGAAAACGGTCGAGATCGACGGGGGACGGATCCACGGGTGATGAGAGGTGCTAGACCGGGGCACGGCGACCACAGATCGGCTCAGGTTCGCCGAGGAGGGCGCCGGAGAGCGCTGGACCCGCGGGAGGGGCGCGGACGGCCGGAGATCCGCAGATCTGGACGGCGGGGGTGCGCCGAAGATGGCGCGGAAAAGGGGGTCGCCCACGGGAGAGGGGGCCGCGGGTCGACGTCGGCGCTGGAGTAGGCCGACGCGGAGGGGCAAAGGGGCGCGGGTCCCGGTGGCCGGCGGAGAGGCTCGCGGGCGGAGCGGGGACACCGGAGGGGAAACGCCGAAAGGGCGTCGACGGTCAGAAATGGGCGCGACGAGGGCGGTCCCGCGGGGAGCCGGCGGGTGTGCTGGTCGCCGGAGTGGCGCCGGAGAGACAGCACCGGTCGGCTAGGGCCGCGCGCTGGAGTGAGATCGCCGGAGATGGGCTCGGGAGAGAGGGTTTCGGGTGAAGGGGTTTTAAGGAGATCCGAGAGCTTCTCCAAAGGTGGAGAAATGATAGTACGAGAGAGAGAGAGTTGTGAGTAAAAGAGTTTTGTATCTGTGATTTGTGAAGAGAAACAGAGAAGAAGTGGGGAATTAAAAAAAGGAGAGGTGGGTTATTAAAAGAGAAGGAAGAGAAAAAGTCAGGAGGGGAATGAGTGGAGAGGAGTAATAAGGGAAGAAGTTGTGGAGTTACGGGAGAGAGTTAAGGAGGGGAGTTAGAAATGTGAAACGAGGGGTTAACAAAACGTGTGGAGAAAGAGTCCACAGGTCGGGTAGATCTAGGAAAGGGGTTTGCAGGTTGGGAAAAATGGATCGGTCTCGCGGGTTGGGCTGGGTCAGCAACCAAAAACCCAATTCTTTATTATTTAGAAAATAGTTTCAGCCCAAAATAATAATATTAATAATTATAACATTAATAATAATAACAATATTAATACTTAAAATTTAACCAAAGTTGTTATTACTATTATTATTATTTTTTTTTAAAAGAATGCAACTAAATTAATTATTCTAATAAAACAGACTATGGGTTTCACAGTATAAATAATGTGGTAACTAGTTATTTAGAATAACTATTTTTTAGATTGTGTCTCTTGTTAATTTAGAGTATGGCTAAATATTTTTGATAAGCTATAGAGACATGATTAGAAGGGGTAAACCTAGGCTAATGTATAGAATTAAATCATGATTAGAGTTGTTGATAACCAAATTAGAATTAGTCAGATTATTAATCAACTTGTAATTCATAAACAGGAGAATATCCAGCTGTACATCCCACACTTGATCACCCTGAGCAAGGCAAGTATACTCTTCGGACTTGTCCATTTTCTCATGTCTTGTATATTCATTCCTGTATCTCCTTGTTGACACGATGTATCACGGGATTGTTTTATTTCATGTTTTTTGAGTTTACTTGTGTCTGGGAGGGGAAATACTACAGATGCGTGATCAAACCCGTGTTACTATTCATGTGAATAGCTTAGGCCCCGCATCGTGCACGCGGGACCAAAGCCGTACCATTTCATGTTTATTGAATCTACCCAAGCCGATCACACACTCTGAATGTATTTCGATATGTTGCACATTTCAGGTTCAGGTTGTATTTCATGTTTAGGACTCATATCATGTTCCTTGTATTTACTTTTAATATTCATGTTCAGTTTCATGTCTTGTTCTCATTTCTCGTACTGTATATATATTTTTTGTTTCTTGTTCATACCATGATGTTCATGTTTATTTCCTTGGATATACTTAGCTTCGCTCCTGACTAGGATATGTTGCAGGTGAATTGGAGGCTATCTGTGACACTTACTACGGACAGGAGCCTGGAGGCACTTATGAGCCAGTTGACGTTGCCCAGGACCTAGAGGCTGAGGAAGCCTAGTATTTTCTATTTTAGCTTTATCTGGACTTGTATTAGAGACATCAGTATAGTTCACATTTGCTGGAATGTAATAACATTTAGACTTGTTTCTGAGATTCTGGGATTCGATATATTAGATGCTGTGATTTACTTTCATTCTTATCTGATTCATAGTTCTCCCTAGATATTGGTACAGCTTACTTCATCATGTCTAACGATGAAGACTGGGCGTGTCCGACTCGTGTCCGATTATTCAGGAGCGGGTCGTAACATGTTTTTAGTGGTGGCCCATGCAGGTCTATCCTAATGGTACCTAGGTCTTAGTATACTATTGGGGAACTTGATTACACTAGGGAAACTTGATCACAGCATCAAAAAATCGGGAAATAAAGGTATATCAGGTATATCAGGTATATTGATATCAATAAACACTTGTTATTTTAGAATTAGGACATTTTAACAGTTTTTAATTCAGATAGTTCAAGTACGCAACACCGGAACAGTCGATCCATCTACACTTGAAGGTTTCGAGCTCACACTACCTTCTATCACTCAACTATCCCCATAGGTAGTACGCAGTTGACGGAGATGTTTGAAGAGTCCCTTGACGTCCAGAGGGAGCATGCCATTCTTTTCCAAGCCAGACTTGTAGATACGTTTTTTGAGCCAGGAAGGACTTCTGATTTCCAGACTCTCGGATCTTTGGACTTTCCCGAAACCGAGCGCATACCTTGCATTGAGAAGCAGATCGAGAACCTGGAGCCGCCACAGAAGATCATCCAAGTCTTTGAGGATCCGACTCCTCTGAAGATTGAAGTCATCAACCGGGAGATCCAGCTCGTAACACATACAACAAAATAGAAAGCTGAAGCACATGAGAGACATGAAGACTTATTGACGAAGACAACAACTACCCTGGACCCACAAAGCATCACAACACTCAGACAGTGCTTATTCAGTCACATCATCAGCTGCATCATCAGAGGCAGATTCAGGCCACATTCGTTGTGTGTTCTGCAAGAGGACGGGATATCATGATTGACGGAGTGCCGTAAGAGACGGAGGCTATGTTTATTCCGCAAATCGCCTGCCCATCAAGACAAGGATTGTCCAAAGATCACTGATCACACTGCCCAAGGACGAGCACGAGGAGCACCAGGACTACAGCAAGGGGACCCACCTCTTCAGATTAAACAATCACATGGAGCACTACCGCAGGAACCAGTCTACATCAGAACAATGAAGAAGATTGAAGTGATTCCAGTCCCGGAGGAATACTGAAGATAGATTGAAGGCAGAAGGCTTCTTTTGCATGGTTGGAGGAAACCATGTATCGTGATTCGTAACTCAGTCTTCCCTTAAATTCCTCTTAGCACCTAAATCATTTCTCGAAACTTCTTGTTTTCTATTTTGAAACCTTGGTTGATGTCCGAAACTTATTTCGAGATATTGTTTCCTATTCGGTAAGCTTATTTCAGATCCACAATTTGATAATTGTTTGAAATCTACTATTCGATACCCTGTTTCATATTCATTATTTGTGGCTTTGTTTTGGCTTCTATTTGAAAGTTTCCTATTTTGAACCATGTGCTTGTCGAGATTTTATTCCTATCCAAAATTTCATTTTGAAACTTGATCCCAATCAAAACATTGTTTGAACCTTCACTCCTATCTTGACACTTGCTTGAGATTCAGTCCCTATTCGAGACTTTGTTTGAAGACTTCGTTTGCTATTTTGATATTTTAACTCGTTCCTTATGAGATTTTGTTTCCTATTTGTTACTTGTTCCTATTCAAGAATTTGTTTCTGTTCACGACCTCGTTTGACCTCATTTCCTAATCGAGATTTCCCTTGTTTCATATCCACAATTCCATGCTTGTTTTCTACTCCCTAATTGATACTCTGTTTCCTATTCACTATTCATGGTCTTGCTTCTTGTTCGAGATTTTCTATTCGAGAATTACTTTCCATCTGTGACTATGTATTCTATTGAAGATTTCCTTTTCCATTCGAACTCTGTTTGAGATTTTATTATTATTTGAATTTTGTTGAACCCTGTTTCTGGTACGAGATTTTGCTTCGAGATTTTGTTTCTATTCTATACTTTGCTTTCTGTTCATCCTTTGAGATTTTGTTATATATTCGGGCTTTTGATTCCTATATGAGGTTGTTGGCCATTTGAGATTCTGGTTATTATTCGAAACTTCGTTTCGTGTTCAAGATCTATTTCAGAAAATCTCTTTGTTGTTTCTTAGTACCTAATAAACTCTTGTATTCTAACAGACAGATAAATCATTTTTACTGTGACTTGGACTATCAGAACTCATTTTGAATTCCTTGAAATCCTTTAAAATTCTTATAGATAAGATTGAAAGGCTATTCGATAACCTACTAGGGCGTGGCAGTCGCGCGCTGCAGCCGTCACCTGGATTACGGAGACTAAGGTTTACGGAGACTAAGGTTCACTGCAGCCACCAGCGCACTGGCGGGGCAGGAACTCTAAGTTGAAGTGATTTCAGACATTCACAGGTACGAGTATTATTGAGACTTTATCATATTCTTCATACCTTGATCTCTTGGGTTGCTTCGTCAATGATTGTTAGAAAATGGATAAGGTTGACAGATTATTCGGTGACATATTGTTATTTAAGTCACGGAGCCGAAAGTCTACTACAGTCAGATATATACTGGCGGGGTAGGGATTCTAGGCAAAGTGATTTCAAATGGCTATATGTTCCTGGACACCATGGAAACTATATCCCTTTTCATATGATTATTGATATTTCAAAAATCGCAAATCCTTGCACGTTCACCTTGACTTAATACTAGTACCTCCCGGGTATCTCCATACACTTTTAATCAACCCTTGTTAATTTTCTTTCTAGCATTTTATCGTTAGATCATTGATTTCCTCAAAATTATACATTGCCAGATTTTGATTCCATATTTCGTTTGTCTTGTCTAAACTTCGATTTTAAATCATGTCTATCCGACCATGATTTTCCTATCTTGACCTAGCCCACTTGTGTTAAACTATCGATTTTTGATCGTACTTAATAGTTTGTGTCTTCATGATTTTGCTCCTCTAAGTTGTAATTGAAACTTCATTCTGTCTCGTGCCTATCTGATTCTTGATCATCGATTAGATCGTGTTATTTCAACTTTTTATATGTAATTATCATACTTGGTCTCAAGGCTCAGAGTGTTGCAGAGTTGCACAGGATCGACAGAAGCACTGGACGGACAGTAGCAGACGACCGTTAGAGTTTACAATTGGAGACATGGTATTCTTGAAGATCCTACCGACCAGAAGCACTATCCATTTTGGCAGACGTAGGAAGCTCAACCCCAGATACATCGGGCCCTTCAATGTGACGGCGCAGATTGGCGAGGTGGTGTATCGACTAGCGCTTCCAGCTAGCTTGGAGGGAGTGCACGACGTTTTTCACGTATCCCAGCTTCGACGCTACATTCTAGATCCGAGCCATGTGGTAGACTACTCAGAGCTAGAGGTGGGTCCGAACTTGACCTACGAGGAGTAGCCAGTGGAGATCCTTGATCGGAGGGAGAAGCGCCTGCGGAACCAGACTATTCCACTTGTTCGCGTCATATGGAGACATCACTCTCCTAGAGAGTCCACGTGGGAGCGCGAGGACGAGATGCGGGAGCGCTATCCTAGTCTATTTACTTGATTGTATTCTGATTTTTTGAAATATTTTTTTATTCAATAAATGGCTCGTATTTGAATATTCCTGGTGATTATTGGGAATTAATTTTGTTGCCTTCCTTGAAATTTCGGGGACGAAATTTTTTTAGGAGGGAAGATTTGTAACTTCACTTCCTCGAAATTAGTAAAATTTTATAAAGCAAATTTCTAAAATAGTTATTTTCCTTTGGGGCTTTACATTTTTTTATATATAAAAATGTGCTGATGTATTTATATTTTTCTTTTGGGCTATTCTCTTTTGGGCCAAATTTGCAATGGCCATTTTATAGCAATCACTTGCTATTATTTAAACTTTGTGATCCATATTCTTCTCAGGAGAGAAGAATGAAAAATTCGAAATTTCTCCCCAACTATTTCTGAAGTGAGCCATGTTTTCCCTCTCTTTTCCCTCTCTTTTCCCTCCAATTCCTTCTCACGACGGCCTATTTAAAGCCAATTCTCTCCATACTATTGATGAATAGCATTCCTCTCATTTTCCAACTTCATCTTCTCCATAAGCTCTGTTCTAGACCGGCCATGGCGAAATTAGCTCTGAGGATCGACGACTCAACCCTAGCAACCGACAGTGCACAAGCTCAGTAAGTGAATTCTCTGATCTCCTTTGTCTCCTTGATCAATTTTGAAGTTCGACATGATCGAATCAACTACTAGATTGTTCGGTTTCAACTCGAGAGTTGGTCGATCGAACTCCGATCGTGAGTAGAAACAGATCGATCTCTGATCGTTGATCGATCATCCCTTTTTATGATCAATCATCCATGAAGTGAGCAATTTGAATTCTGATCATGAAGTATTTGTTTGTTTGCCTCTATGATTCAAATTGATCATGCATAGATCGTGATTGAGTATAGTCGATCACATCTCGAGATTCGCCTACATATTTCCTGATCTGTTCTTGCTTCAAAGCTCTGATCGGAGAGACGAGGTGAGAAATTCTTTTAATCGAGAGTAAATTGACTCTATGTTTCTTTTTGTTATGATCTTGTAGATCTGATCAATTGAATGCTAGTATAGATCGAGAATGGAGATTGCATCAGGACAGTGAGCATCTAATTGTTCGAATCAAGGCAGAGTAGGAGTTTGGACACGTTAGTATCAATTACTTCCTATTTAGTCATAATTTTCTGACACTGATTTGAATGTAGGAATTGTTGTTGATGATTCACTATTGAAGCAGGACAAGCACTCTTCATCCGACTTCAATCTCGACCTCATAGGAAACTCTTTAAGGTAATCCTTGATTCCTTTTATACTCATGTGATTGCAGTTTAATTTTGGCTAAGGTGTCTGGATCGTGTTGGGAGTAGTGTTGTTTCATGTGGTATTGTATAATGGTGGTGTCAAAGTTTATGTGTGCTCATATGGGGTTGTAGAGTTAAACTAAAAATCATGGGATTAAGTTAAACGGCTCGATGAACCCAAGGGTTTAGCTATATCTAGCTAGGATTGTTTTGTGTATATTATACATTGTGAACTGAGGTTATAAAGATGTGGTTAAAGGAAATGAGTTAATGTTCAGAAGTAGGTATCTGTTGATTTCAGAGATATGATTTCTAGGCTTGACAGGGTTGTTTGACATGTTGCAGTAAACCTGATTACCTGAGCTATGTTTAGTGAACAGCTAACTGATGTGAGGATTCATGCTACATGATTTGATTTACCTGAGTTGTAGCAGGGACCAATTCAATGTGTAAGTGAGGATTGACCTGGATTGATATTGGTAAACTGCTGATTTGATATGGGTAATTAAGGGACTGTGAGATGGGAATGTATCAGCCATATTGAAGACTAAATCAGTCTGAAACCTTGGTAAGATATTAGATTTCACTAATTTTGTTATTTGAAGAAATCGAGTATTGAATAATGTGATTTAGATTTTGGCATGTCAACTTAAGTGCAGAACAGATGATTTAGGACTGTTGTTCCTAAACTAGTATTGGTCACTTGTTTTCTGAATTTAAATCTACTGATATGTGCAGTGCATTGGTTATGGGCTGTCCTATGATAAAGACTGTTTTGAATCAACCATAGATTTCCCTAGAACCTGTGCATAGTTGGATGTTCAGTACTGAAGATATCAGTCCCATCCTTAGGACTGGACTAAATTGTTCAGTCCTACCAAGACTGAATTATCCTATGAACCCGAGGCCTGTTATGGTATCAGTCCTTCATTAAAATATAACCTTGTAGGAAATTATGAGTGTAGTGGGTTCAATTCGATTTAAGGAAGGATGGATGTTGGGTTGAATTATGGACTGGAATATGTGATAACCAGGATGGTTTATAAAGCTCTATTTTTGGACTATATATATGTTTTAATTGAGACTGAATGTATCAGTTTGAAACTCAACTGATATGTTAGCTTGAGTCATACCTCATATTAGAATATTTAGTCTACATGCAGTTGGTTTAAAGGGTTGATTTAGCACTGAATCATGGAAGCTGGACATGATTTGGAACTGAGTTTAAATGTCTTACAAAACAACACATTACCTCAGTTCCAAATCCTGAAGCTAGTGTATCTGGGAAGGAGGGTTTGCAGCCTGTATTTGGGTCCATGGGGAATCAAGTTTTCACATATGTTTACTGCTATGTTAGTACCTGCAGTAGGAAACAGTCCCATAGCAGTAATGATAGAACTGAGCTAATCTAATCCTTGTGAATACCAGGGAATTTAAATAGATATATAGGTTAACATCAATTCCTTAACTGACTCAATAGTATGATGTATAACTGAGTGTTAGCAAGGGTACCTTTAAAGTTCAGTTGTTAGCAGCTTAGTCACTCACTGGCTTTCATGGGTATCTACATGAATATTTAAGTAAACAGGAACCTTGTATCAATATTAGAATCCATTAGCATCAATCTATAGGAGACTATCCTAAGGATTAATATGGACTGCTGAAGAGCAGTACACCCTTGCTATTAGAAGCTGACAGTTTAAGGAAGCGAAGACTTGTGTGTATAAATAATGTGGTAACTAGTTATTTAGAATAACTATTTTTTTGGATTGTGTCTCTTGTTAATTTAGAGTATGGCTAAATATTTTTGATAAGCTATAGAGACATGATTAGAAGGTGTAAACCTAGGCTAAGACTTGTATAGAATTAAATCATGATTAGAGTTGTTGATAACCAAATTAGAATTAGTCAGATTATTAATCAACTTGTAATTCATAAACTGGAGGATATCCGGCTGTACATCCCACACTTGATCACCATAAGCAAGGCAAGTATACTTCTCGGACTTGTCCATTTTCTCATGTCTTGTATATTCATTCCTGTATCTCCTTGTTGACACGATGTATCACGGGATTGTCATGTTTCATGTTTCTTGAGTTTACTTGTGTCTGGGAGGGGAAATACTACATATGTGTGATCAAATCCATGTTACTATTCATGTGAATAGCTTAGGCCCCGCATTGTACACGCGGAACCAAAGCCGTACCATTTTATGTTCATTGAATCTACCCAAGCCGATCACACACTCTGGATGTATTTTGATATGTTGCACATTTCAGGTTCAGGTTGTATTTCATGTTCAGGACTCATATCATGTTCCCTGTATTTACTTTCAGTATTCATGTTCAGTTTCATGTCTTGTTCTTATTTCTCGTATTGTATATATATTTCCTGTTTTTTGTTCATACCATGATGTTCATGTTCATTTCCTTGGATATACTTAGCTCCGCTCCTGACTAGGATATGTTGTAGGTGAGTTGGAGGCTATCTGTGACACTTACTACGGGTAGGAGCCTGGAGGCTCCTATGAGCCAGTTGACGTTGCCCAGGACCTAGAGGCTGAAGAAGCCTAGTGTTTTATATTTTAGCTTTATCTGGACTTGTATTAGAGACATCAGTATAGTTCACATTTGCTGGAATGTAATAACATTTAGACTTGTATCTGAGATTCTGGGATTCGATATATTAGATGTTGTGATTTACTTTCATTCTTATCTGATTCATAGTTCTCCCTAGATATTGGTACAGCTTACTTCATCGTATCTAACGATGAAGGCTGGGCGTGTCCGACTCGTGTTCGATTATTCGGGAGCGGGTCGTGACACAGACACACTGATCCTTTCAATGAGTGAAGGAACATTTGATCGTCTGGTTGCACCGGGAGAGTTGGTCGGTGAACAAAATAAACTTCTTCTTAGAGGGGCTAGAGGCTTGGATTATCACCTCTTAGCAACTGTGACCCTCTTCTGGGCAGGTTGACACTCAGAAGGAGGCATTATTTTATACTTGCATCTTTAAAGAAATATTTAGAGCGGGAGCAGGCAATTCCTATTGTATCCCACGAGTGGTTCTGGTATTTCATCCATGGGAGCATTGTCTTCTTCTTCTACCAGTGAATCGACATCTTCCTTCCTAGCCGCAGTAGTCTCTTCTTTGGCTATTCTGAAACTGCCCCTCAGATCAAAATCTCGATGAAACTTGTTGATCAAGGAGTAGAAATTAGCATGAGAATACAAGATGCATAGTAGAAAATTCCTAGAGCGTAAAGTGAATTTTACACCAGTATAACCTATGCTAAAATACTGCCATTCATGTGCTCTCTATCAATCCCTTGAAGGACGAGAGACAATTGCTAACGTTCCCAACATAAAATTGACCATAGCTGAATTGTCTTGCAAAACGTCTAGGCAGGTACAGCTCAATGAAGCATCAATCATCACTCCGGTAGATTAGATAGAAAGGACGAATACTATGCAGCCAATGAAAGACTCCAGCCAGCGGGCCGATCTGTTATTGCCCCTGTAATGGAAACTTGCACCTCGATGCTCATATGCAACTTCAGGGAAAATACATTTGAAGTGCCAGCCCACTCCCAATCTTGTGATACACCTAAGATACTTATACCAAACAATGTCCGACTCTACCCTAATCACATGAGCATATCAAATATCATAATTAGATCCTAATAGGAGTAATAAATAGCTAATCTAGTGCTTGTAGCAAAATATGACATTGTATCACCCTTGCCGGAGGAAAAACTCCCAAAATGACTCCATGTCCTACCTTATCATAATATGGCTTACTCATATCCATATGTGGACACGGATCTAGACACACACAACTAAAATAAGTCTAACTAGATCTAAATTACCAAATCACAACCACTTAGTGCGCCAATCTCGGAATTCCTCTAAATTGGACACAAATCTCGATGAAACTTCCACATTAGAGCCTAATTCTTTCTCCAATAGGTAGTCCTAGTCCATGGGTGGATTCCTAATGGTCAAATTGAACAATTAGAGATTAAATTGAGATATACACCTATTGGGAGATGGATTCCTAATGCAATGCCCAGTTGACACGATCCGGACACGATCTCCTAGCAATTAGCCTCTTCCACAAGTGCTTCTAGCCACCAAGCTCCTAGGCTCCTCCAAGTGATGAGAATAAAGAGAATTGGTAAGGAATTAATGTAAAATTAGGTGGAATTTATGGAGGGATGGGTCAATTTGGGGAAAACACCTGTCACATCCCAGTCCCAAAATACATAGGACTAGGAATGCAAGCATGCCAGCTAATACGATCTAGAATAAGTTTCCAAATTAATGGACTTATGCTGGATGTACTACGCTGAAGAAGTGTACTAAACCCATGCTATTACAACTATATCTCAATCCACATATAAGTAACTAAAGCAAGAATGAACGATATGTAATATACTCGGTCGTCCTATAATATACATGTTCACAAGAATGAACGATATGTAATATAGTCGGTCGTCCTATAATATACATGTTCGAGCAAACTCGAGAACAAAAATAAGTTTGCAAAGCTAGGCTAATAAGCAAGTATATGATGATAAAAAATATATAAAACACGGAAGAATGATGAAATAATAATAAAAGTCGTACCTGAAGCATGAAGACACAAACATACCATCTATCTATCTATCTATAAGTGCTCCGCAATAATGTGGAGAGATCATCAGGTCCTCAAAGGGACGTAACAAGATACAGAAGGAACATGCCATAATATGAATTGAATAAATATAAATATGAAATAAATAGCTCGGATCACAACACGGTCCAGTATTCCGTCATCGAAGCAGTAAACTATCCCTCCAACCAGACAAGGACAAGGGATGTCAAACTATTCCGCGATAAGACACTATCCCATTGTATAATATGAACTGAATGAATAACCGAAACCACCACATGGTCCACTATCTTATCGTTGAAACAATGAACCACACCCATAACCAAACAAGGACAAGGTGTAGCCCACTATTCTGTGATAAGATATTGTGCCATGCTATAGTTAGGGATAAGTACAACATCTCACTGTACTATATGAATATATGTTGAAAATGACGCTAGGTGTATGGGTAGGTATAAGTATATAGTACCGAATCACAGGTTGATGTTGGATCACGAGCCGATGCTATGAACTATGAGTTACGAGCCAACCAAGCAACTTAAAACTATGAGGCTCATGACTCCATAGTCTCCTAAGAGATTACACAGTCTAAAGAGGTTGTCCCACACGCTTACTAGTAGTTTTTCTCGTCCATGAATGGTACAAGTCATATCATGACTCGAACAACCCATATCTCAATGCGAGTCACTAAACTAGACACAATCTAAATTCTACATGCACCGACACACGAACCGCTCGCACCGGTAGCTAGCCGAATGTAGAAGCTCGGGTCAACACAATGAACCCTAACTCGCCGTGCCGTGTAATGCTACGTGTCATGACATGGAAGTTACTTAACTTTTGGAAGATGCCTTCTACACAACTAAGTCACACACACACCTATCACATCGATGCCATCATCGATATCACCCGTCATACTCGGATGCACACCACTATAACTACTACCAACAGAAAAGAAGAACAAACATAAATATTTAAACAGAACGACTGATGGCAAGGTATCTTGCCTAGAACTTCGGAAGCAAAGTAAATCACGGTCCGGCTCCAACTGTAGTCGAATGATCACAAACTCCTAAAATATAAATAAATTAAATAAATATTATTTCTAAGATAACATATTACATACTATTTATAGATTCCATTACATATCTAGCTAACTAGTTTACAACTACATATATACGCCCTCTACATGAAGTATCATGCCAACATAAACTTCATAATATAAAATATTCATTTTAAATTATGAAATAATAATATAAATATTTTTGGAAAATTATCTAAATTTAATACAACCATCATATATATATACATATTTATGAAACAAGTAAATATATACATATTCTAGCTATTGTACATACACATGTAATCATGCTATTAGATAAAAGTAGTACTTGTATAAACAAAAAATAGTAATTATAAATTCTATAATATTTCTTACAGATATTTAATAATAATATTTATAGAAAAGTATACTTTGACTAAATATATCAACTTATTGGCTTGGTATGCCAACTTGTCAAATAAATTGAAACTAAATAAATATAAAACTAATATATTTAAATTCTAAAATAAATCTAAGTAGTTTGAGAAATAATAGGAATTGATGTCAAAATTATACAACAAGGGTCATGTACTATATATAGGTACTAATCAACATCCATAAATAACACTTAACCATATATACCATCAATGTTACTACATATGGCACCATGTTATTTTAGGAAAATAATATTTAAATCTCCAAAATATATAATTTTATTTCTAAAAAAATAAACATTAATTTTTGAATATATTTTACATATAAATATTTTAGAAAAAATAAGTCCAAAAAAAAACTAGTTCAAAAATCACACAATTATTCTATACGGGGTTCCAATTTGGAAAGCGAATCGACATAAAAATATAGAAAATATATATTCTGAAAATAATCAAAATAAATTAGAGAAATTTTGATCTCAATTAATCATATTTAAATCATATTAAACTCTTATGAAGTTAGAGATCAAGTAGTCGGGTTACGGTGGACTTTTCGGTGTTCGAAAAACTAGTATCATAGAAATGAAACTATAAACGCATGAAATAGATAAGTCGTCGGAGAGACCCTCGCACCAAAATTGGTCGGACCAACTTTAGTGCAATGGACGCCACGGCTAAAATCGAGTGGATCGGTGTGAGTTAGTAATTGGACATCAAAGTAGACACATAGGGCTATCTATTAGTTTTGATTTCAGGAGAAATAGATAAGAAAATGTAGATGAAACCCATCGGAGAAGATGACCAACTTGTTGGTTCGCACAGAATTATGCTGCTAAAATTGGCTGACTTGTAGGACTATTTTGGTGTACTAGAAGGGGTTGTGAATGTGTGAGGGTTTGATAAGATTATAGTGGGTCGCGTTAGCTTTACGACGAATATTCGTGGAGCATCAGGGAAGGTCAGGAAGGGGTCAAAACTGCCATTACGCCACAAGGTGTCTCCGACGGCCAAGGCTGAATGCAGTTTCAGGATTTGCAAGGTGGAGTAGGGGTGGCTTAGGAGTTTAATATATAAGGTTTTGGCCTAATATAAATTGGGATTAATATGGAGGAGGTTTGGATTGATTTAGTGCAGATTTGGTCAACCAATCAACCAATATGAAAGTTGGGTTAGTGGGTTTCAATATTTGGAAAGGTAGAAGTTGAGTCAAAGATGCATGATTTAATGCATGTGGGCTTCTATTAAATATGTAAAAATTAATTAAATATATCTTTAATTGATTTTAGAAACCCTGGATACTCTCCACTAAGTTGGGTAGGCTAGGTTTTTGTCCAAACAATTATTCGAATTGAATTGAACACCGAAAAGACTATAAATGGGTCTCATGTGCTATTAAGTAGCACATGCGAACTCAATTGAGTGGGACACCGTTGACATGTGTATTGTAGGCTCAAAATAGGTCAAAATCATATATCGGATCATTTAGGTTGGATCGATGTTGAGTCCCGAAATTAAGTTGGATGTTGGGTCATTGTTTACGGTAGATAGCAAATTGGTCTAAGTCGAGCCGAAATTTGTGAAATGAAAATAGGATACAAGGGAACATGTTTGAGTGGGACATGATACATCAAAATGAAAATAAACTTATCTAGGTCAAAACACATGAAGGGCGTTTCTAGAGATTGACATTTCTTGAGCTCAAAATAATAGAGGAAAAAATCTATTAATAACTATATTAATTAAAATAGTATAAATAAATAAATAACTCTAAAAATCCAGGGGGCTTACAACCTACTATATTAGGAAATTTTGTCCTCGAAAATAGGTATATCATAATATAACAACACATAGTAATAATAATAACAAATAATCAATGACACCGTCCTAACTTCTTGCAATCCTTCTGAACATATCCCTTCTTGCCGTAAAAGTAAAAAGTCGGGAGCTCCTTTGTCTGGTACAAGGTGACCCTCTGCTGAAGATGTACTCTTGGCTGTCTAATGATCTTCTATGCTATCCTCAAAATTAATACATGAAATATGATATATAAAAAAAACTAATCAAACACGATTACTAGAGGACGCTACTACTAACGAGATTCTAGTTCACACAACCTACCAGGAAATAAGGTACCCTTAGGCCTCGTTTGGTTCACGGATTTAAGGAACCAAAAAAGGAAAGTTGTTCCTTTCCTTTGTTTGGTAGCCAGAAACTTGGGAATCAATTTCCTGACAAGGAGAAAAATTGATGGGAATATGGTTCTACTCAAGACCCATGGGATTGATTTCCCTCCTCCTTTCCCAACATTTATTACAAAAGTTATGACAAAAGTAACCATGTGTCATTGCTTATTTTACCATTAATGTTATTTTTTATAATATTATTTTTATTTTAAAAGGTAAGGATATTATTGGAACATTGTTATATTTTGCTTTACTTTTCTAGGTAGTTTCCTTATTTTACCAAACAACGGAAAGAAAATGTGACTGGAATCCTACTTTCCTATTCCCATGGAAAATACAAGGGAATTCATTTCCTTTCCGTGAACCAAACGAGGCCTTAGTTCTAGATTCATCCTAACTTAAGCAATGAGATCAAGTCATGATCCTACTAGTGAGATGTTCCAGTATGGTACAATTCCTTAGAAAAATACAAAACTTGGATATTGCGGAATGAAATCAAGTCTTTCTAAGGAGTCCTAAGTACCATCATGGTGTTGTTGGTCAATTACTCTATAAGAAATATTATTACTAATTCAACACTATTTCTATATAGGTCAGGTCTTCAACAAGATAGAAATACTCTACTCCTTCTAACTATCAACATGCTATACAAGTCTTACAAGTACACCTAACAATTTTGCACATATCTGCTAGGCAAGGGTCGAGGCTGAGCTGAATAGATACACACATCTATTGATCAATCTTCTAGTCCTGGTCTTTTATAAATAGTTTCAAGGCTAGGCTTACCATATATAGAGATAGTCGTCTAGCCTAACTCAAACCTGCATACTCTATCTAATACTTCTAGGCCACCTATCATTATAATATTAGCACTCAATAAAAATTCCTCTAGTACTTATGTTCAAGATTCTCTCTTAGGCAAAGGGTATAACGAATTTAGTCTAGTGATCCTAGGGTCTCCCGTTAGGGTCAAATCCTATAATGTACTATATTCTAACTTCCATCTTACGATGATATCTATAAAGTTTTACCCACCTAGTTGTTTATCTAGTCCTATCAAGCATAGGTTCCTATGTCCTCTAAGTATAATTTCTACAACAGAAGAATACCATTTCTACCTACTTGGTTCATCTAGTATAGGTGTCTATCTCTACCCTTCTCGTCTTTAGACGATCACCCCTTAAAATATTCTATCCCTCTTACTTTTATCACACAATATAATTGAAATTGCTCATCAAGCACAGATGTTCGTTTTGCCGAAATAGGAAAAGACGAGAGTTCGATGTAAGGAGGTCAAGAGAAGTATATTCGATTACAAATACGAGGTTCAAGGACGATAGGAGAAATCAAAGAAAATTCAATGATGTGGATTGAGACTTTAATACACTATCCTATTGCAGGCTCGTTCAGTACAGTGACGTAACCGAAATAATTTAATCTTAACCTGCATGGGCCACTACAAAAACATATCACACCCCAGTCCAAAATACATAGGACTATGAATACAAGCATGCCAGCTAATACGATCTAGAATAAGTTTTCAATTTAATGGACTTACGCTAGATATACTACGCTGAAGAAGTGTACTAAACCTATGTTATCACAGCTATATCTCAATCCACATATAAGTAAATAAATCAAGAATGAATGATATGTAATATAGTCGGCCGCCCTATAATACACATGTTCGAGCAAACTCGAGAACAAAAATAAGTTTGTAAGGTTAGGCTAATAAGCAGAGTATATGATGATAAAAAATATATAAAACACGGAAGAATGATAAAATAATATTGTAGAAGCATAAAAAATACAAGAAGGGACGCATAAATTTCATGCACATAAATGTAAAAAGTTTCAAAATTGATGTATTTCCTGAAGCACTATGGGCTTTTGAATGTTGACTGAAAAAGATGCATAGTCGAAGGCGAGTCAGAAATGCATGGTCCGTTGACGCATGACGTTCTTTCTCTCTTAAATACAGAGATGAACCTCAAGTAGTGTGCAGTATTCATACTACGAGGAAGATGTCAGTGATTATGTCACCATCATCATTACACTTCAATAGTTGTAAAAGGAGCAGTTTTATGCGATTACTTTCGGAACAGTTTTTTGCATTATGCAGTTAAAAGCTATGCGTTCAAGTTTTATTTGACACATAGTTATTCTATTTTACATAAAGAGATATTATTTGCATTAAGCAACCAAATATTTTGTGTCTAAATTACTTGAACCATAGTTAATCCATAGTAAAAAGATCGTGTGCGGACATGACAGTGTTTCGTGCAGCACGTCTCAAAATACGTGGCGTGTGTTGGGAAAGAAACGCAAAAACCCTAAACTAGAGAGTACCTGCGAGAGAACCGAGCAAACAACGCACGAACCAAAAACACCAAAAACAACCACGTAGACACAGAGAATTTTTGACGTGGAAAACCCTTGCGAGAAACACTACGGGACGGTCGGAGTCCAACCCTGAGAAGCCTTCACTAATGAAATAAAGGGTTACACCCTCTACAAACTTCTTCCGATCCAAATCGGATCCCCACAACACTTTGGAGCAAGAATAATGATTACAAAGCTACGAAAAACCAGGACGACGAGTAGATTACCCGAACACGATCCTCCTTCGAAAATGGCCTTCAATCCTCCTTCTTCTCTCCCAAAGTTGTAATGGCACTCTTGTCTCATTCCCCTCTCTTTTCTTGTGTTGTCTGCAATGATTAGGGTTGGGAATAACATAATATTAACTCCCATAATCCGTAGCAAAATCTCGACCATCAGATATGATCCAACGGTGAGAAATTACCCCAGAAATTTACCCAACCCGACGACACAGAGTTCTGGCAGAACTCAGTGTCGGGCATCCAGTACTATTCTAGAATGGGGAGGCAGAGTTCGGCCAGAACTCTGCCTGGGGCAGAGTTCGGCCCAGAGTTCGACCCGAACTCGGCCCCCTTGTTCCCAGCAGCTCCAGCAGCTCCAGTAGTAGCCTCCGCCTTCTCATCGAGCTTCTTCGACATACGAACGGCGCTCGACGCACTCTGGGGTCTTCTCCACAAAGGTTGGGAATCCC
Source organism: Iris pallida (assembly GCA_029216955.1). Lineage (NCBI taxonomy): Eukaryota > Viridiplantae > Streptophyta > Magnoliopsida > Asparagales > Iridaceae > Iris > Iris pallida. Next base: position 17,712,568 of record JANAVB010018998.1, read on the forward strand.
ACCCACTCCAACAAATCTCCCCCTTCACAACGAGGTGGAGGAGGTCATCATCCCGACGATCTGCCTGCAGTACTCAAACTTTCCCTTCGGTAGAACCTTTATGAGCATGTCCGCTCCATTGTCATCAGTATAAACCTTCTCAAGCGTCGCGTCCTTCTTCTCAACCACATCCCGTATCCAATGATATTGAGTCTCGATGTGCTTGGACCAACTATGAAATGTCTGGTTCTTCACAAGATGAATAGCACTCTGACTGTCGTAAAGCAAAGTATACTGCTCTTGCTTCAGTCATATTTCCTGCAACAGCTTTTTCATCCACAACAGCTCCTTGCAAGCCTCCATCGCCATAATGTATTCCGCCTCCGTCGTCGACAAGGCAACACACATCTGTAACCGCGACTGCCACGATAACGCTCCTCCGGCAAACATCATCACATAGCTCGAAGTCGATCGTCTCGTGTCTACATCTCCAGCCATATCAGCGTCGGTATACCCAACCAGCTTCGGCTTGTCACCACCAAAAAAAGTCTCCAATCGACAGTGCCCTGAAGGTATCGTAGAATCCACTTGACCGCACTCCAATGTATCCTTCCAGGATTTAAAAGATACCTGCTAACTGTGCCAATTGCATGAGCGATGTCTGGCCTCGTACACACCATAGCATATATGAGGCTCCCTACAGCTGAAGCATATGGAACCCGCTCCATATCTTCTTTTTTGTCCTCAGTAAATGGACACTGCTTCTCAGTGAACTTAAAGTGGGCCACAAGGGGGCAACTCACTTTCTTCGACCCCTCCATCCCGAAACGCTGAAGTACCCGGTGAATGTACTTCTTTTGGGACAAATGTAGCAGCTTGTACTCTCTCTCTCGGCTGATCTCCATTCCAAGAATAGTCTTTGCTGTGCCCAAATCCTTCATAGAGAAGGCCGCGCCCAATTGGCGCTTCAACTCCGCTATCCTAGTGGCATTTTGACCTACTAATAGCATATCATCTACATAGAGCAATAAAATAATGAAATTATCATCGGCAAAATACCTCACAAATACACAGTAATCCGATATCGTTCGTGCATAACCATGATCCCCCATGAATGACTCGAACTTCCTGTGCCACTGTCTCGGAGCCTGCTTCAGACCATACAAGCTCTTCCTCAACCGGCAGACCAAATATGACTTGCCCTTCTCACAGAATCCCTCTGGCTGCTCCATGTATAACTCCTCCTCAAGATCACCGTGGAGGAATGTCGTCTTCACGTCCATCTGCTCGACCTCCAAGTCGAGACTGGCTGCCAATGCTAGCACCACCCGAATAGACGAATGGTTGACGACAGGCAAAAAGATCTCATCATAATCTACGCCTTTCCGCTGACCGTAGCCTTTAACTACCAGCCCTGCTTTGTATCGAGGGTAGCATCATCCGTCTGCTTCACTCTAAACACCCATCGATTCTTCAAAGCCTTCTTGCCCTTTGGCAACTGCACCAGCTCATAAGTAGAATTGGCGTGTAAGGAACTCATCTCCTCCTGCATAGCCTCCATCCACTCATGCCTGTATTCGTCTTCCATAGCCTCTGTAAAAATTTTGGGCTCTCCCCGTTAGTCAACAGCACATACTCACCCGGTGAGTATCTCTTAGATAGTGGACGCTCTCTGTCGCTCCTTCTCAGTGGAGCCACTGGTGCTGGCTGTATACCAACAGCCTCATCCTCTTTAGGAACTGCCTCCTCGATATGCTCATCCTCCTGAGGGACACCCTGACCACCATTGGCAGGCTGATGATCAAGGTTGGGAGCAACTCTATGTACTGGCTCACTCATAATTGGATCCTCTGCGATGTCCTCTGGAAACTGCTCGAAGCGAAATGACTCTAACTCAGGCAATTCCTCAGCCTCAGAAGGCATCTCGGAATCCTGAGTGTTGGTCATGGTCTGATCCTCGACGAATACCACGTCCCTGCTTCTGTAGAGCTTTCTTCCCACCGGGTCGTAGAGTCTATAGCCAAACTCATCCCGACCGTAGCCGACAAAGACGTATCGCCTCTTCTTCGGCTCAAGTTTGGTTCTCTTGTCCTTCGGTACATACACAAAGGCCTTACAGCCAAACACTCGCAGGTGATTGTATGATGGCTCTTTACCATACCATACTTTGTCAGGCACATCATCTTGCAAAGGAGCACTAGGAGATAAATTAATAACATAAGCAGCTGTGAGAAGAGCCTCACCCCAATAACTGCTCGACAAGTTAACTTCTGACAGCAAATACCGCACCCTCTCCATCAGCGTCCTGTTCATGCGTTTTGCTACACCATTGAGCTGAGGTATCTTGGGCGGAGTCTTCTGGTGTCGTATCCCTTGCTCTCTGCAATAAGCATCAAAAGGGACCGATGTATTCGCCGCCGTTGTCGGACCGAACACACAATAACTTCTTATCCGTCTCTCTTTCAACAGAGGCCTGAAACTCTTTGAAAGTAGGCAGCACCTGATCCTTGGTCTTTAAGGCATAGACCCAAATCTTCCTGGAACAGTCATCAATAAAAGTTATAAAGTAAGAAGCACCACCAATATATTTTACCTTTATAGGACCGCAGACATCCGAGTGAATCAACTCGAGCAACGCCGGCTTCCTTGAACTTGGGTGACTTTGGAAAGACACCCTATTTTGCTTTCCAGCTAAGTAGTGCGTGCACTTCTCTAACTTTGTAGACTTGAGTCCTGGAATCACCTTCCTGTTCACCAAGTAGCTCATCCCCTTCTCACTGATATGGCTGAGCCGCCTGTGCCACAACTCGATAGATGCATCACTGACTGCGTTCACCTCTTGTGCCCCCTGTGCACTCCCCTCCATATAGTAGAGACCAGACTTCTTGCTTCCTCTGGCAATCACCATCGAACCTCTAGAAAGCTTCCACAGACTATTCTCGAAGAGACTGAAGAATCCCTCGTCATCCAACCTTCCAACCGACACCATATTGAAACGGATATCAGGGACATGACAAACATCTTTGAGAACAAGAACTGTACCCGTCTTCGTTCTCAAATGCACATCTCCAATGGCAACCACCTTCGACACATCTCCACTGCCCATCTTCAACACTCCACAGTCGTCTGTTGTGTAAGTGGCAAATAGTACCCTGTTGTGAGATACATGTGCTGAAGCCCCTGAGTCCACCAGCCAAGAATTGTTATCACAGGCGAGGTTTGTGATAACCTCATCACCTACGATGATCACATCGCCTCCATGTATCGAGGCCACCACTGTAGTTTCTTATCTTGCTTCCCCTTATCGTCCTTCTTCTCTTTCTTTCAAGCGAAACAATTCCGCTTGATGTGGCCCTTCTTTCCACAATGGTAACACTCCGAGTTCTCGTAACGACCCTTGGACTTCTTCCTGCTCTTGTCTCTGCCACCACCTGGACCCCTGTTTTTGTCGCTTCCATGGCTCTCTGAAACCAATGCCTCTGAGTGGTGGGATATGGATGAAGTGCCCTGAGAACGTCCACGCCCTGGAAATCACTCAAGTGATCCGTAATAGACGTCTCCATCTTTGTACCTCAGACCCATCATCGTCCAGATCAGGAACAACTTGTTTACCCCGGTCTTCTTCGCGTACAAAGATTCCAGCTTATCCCATAACGTCTTTGCGTGTTCAATATTGGCAACGTGGTTGTATACGTTCTCGTCAACGAACTGCCTGATATATCCGCACACCTGTATATGCTCGAATTTCCAGTCCTCCTCGAATTTATCACTGGGCTTCTCGGATGCAAATACGGGCAGATGCAGCTTCTTGACAAACAGTAAATCTTTTATCTTGCTTCGCCAATAGTGATAGTTGGTGCCGTTCAGGTTCACCATGTGCACCGGCTTCGCGTCCATCTATCCTCTCTAGTTTTTCCTGTCAACTCCTGACACCCTTCTGAATTCCAGAACCTGGCTATGATACCACTTTGTTGGAAAAAAACGCGAAAACCTTTCCCTAAACTAGAGAGTACCTGCGAGAGAACCGAGCAAAACAATGCACGAACCAAAAACACCAAAAACAACCATGCAGACACAGAGAATTTTTGACGTGGAAAACTATTACGGAAAAAAACCACGGGACGATCGGAGTCCAACCCTGAGAAGCCTTCACTAATGAAATAAAGGATTACACCCTCTACAAACTTCTTCCGATCCAAATCGGATCCCCACAACACTTAGGAGCAAGAATAATGTTTACAAAGCTACGAAGAACAAGGACGACGAGTAGATATTATCCGAACACGATCCTCCTTCGAAAATGGCCTTCAATCCTCCTTCTTCTCTCCCAAAGTTGCAATGGCACTCTTGCCTCCTTCCTCTCTCTTTTTTTGTGTTTTCTGCAATAATTAGGGTTGGAAATAACATAATATTAACTCCCCTAATCTGCAGCAATATCTGGACCATCAGATATGATCCAACGGTGAGAAATCATCCCAGAAATTCGCCCAGGCCGACGACACAGAGTTCGGGCAGAACTCTGTGTCGGGCATCCAATACTATTCTGGAATGGGAAGGCAGAGTTCGGCCATAACTCTGCCTAGGGCAGAGTTCAGCCCAAACTCGGCCCCCTTGCTCCCAGCAGCTCCAGTAGCAGCCTCTGCCTTCTCATCGAGCTTCTTCGACATACGAACGGCGCTGGACGCACTCCGGGGTCTTCTCCACATAGGTTGGGAACCCCACCCACTCCAACAGCGTGCTGTATGTGATTCTCAAACACGTTCACTCCCCACTATCCCCTATGGCTCATGTGCCTACCTATTGTCATGCGTCTTTGAGGCAGAAGACAGTATATTTTCTGCACATACACGCATAGTTGTTCCAGTGAAGAAAAGCTATAAATAGAGGATAGTTAATTCCTCACACATGCACGGACAAAGAGGCTACGTATACTACATCTTTGCTAAGAACTTTAAGAGAGAGAGAGAGAGAGCTTTAAGTGATAGAGTTCTCCCTTACTGTCAAGAGTTCATCAACCGACAAGCTTCATCAACTTTTGCATAAGATCGTCAACGGAGTAAAGAAGTCAAAGTAGACTTGATCTCCATCGCCTAAATCCCCAGATTTCTATTATACTCGGGATTCTTGTTGCACTCTTCTCTTTACAATAATATAAAAGATTCAATATTGCTGGACTCCTTTTTGTGTTGAAACAAATACTACAAGCAGTACATGAAACATGAATACACAAACATACCATCCATCTATCTATCTATAAGTTCTCCGCAATAACCTGGAGAGATCACCAGGTCCTTAGAGGGACGTAACATGATACAGAAGAAACATGCCATAATATGAACTGAATAAATATAAACATGAAATAAATAGCTTGGATCACAATACGGTTTAGTATCCCTCCATCGAAGCAGTGAATCACCCCTACAACTAGACAAGGATAAGGGATGACAAACTATTCCGTGACAAGACACTATCTCATGCCATAATACGAACTAAATGAATAACCCGAACCACCACATGGCCTACCATCTTATCGTTGAAATAATACACCACGCCCACAACCAAACAAGAACAAGGTGTGGCCCACTATTCCGTGATAAGACATTGTCCTATGCTATAGTTAGGGATAAGTACATCATCTCATCATACTATGTGAATGCATGTTAAAAACGACGTTAGGCGTATATGTAGGAATAAGTATATAGTACCGAATCACAGGCCGGTGCCGGATCACGAGCCGATGCTATAAACTATAAGCTACGAGCCAAACAAGCAACTATAAAACAATGAGGCTCATGACTTCGTAGTCTCCTCCAGAGATTACACAGTCTAAAGGGGTTATCCCATACGATTACTAGTAGTCTTCCCCGCCCATTAATGGTACAAGTCATATCATGACTTGAATAACCCATATCTCAATACGAGTCACTAAACTACACACAATCTAAATTCTACATGCACCAACACACGAACCGTTCGCACCGGTAGCTAGCCGAATGCGGAAGCTCGTGCCAACACAATGAACCCTCACTCACAGTGCCGTGTAATGCTACGTGTCATGACATGGAAGTTACACAACTTTGGAAAACGTCTTCTATACAACTAAGTCACACACACACACACACACACACACACACACACCCCCTCCCTATCATATCGATGCCATCATCGATATCGCCCAAGTCATATATACTCGGACGCACACAACTATAACTACTACCAACAAAAAATAATAACATACATAAATATTTAAACAGAACAATTAATGGATAGGTATCTTGCTTGGAACTTCAGAAGCAAAGTAAATCACGGTCCAGCTCCAATTATAGTCGAATGATCATGAACTCCTAAAATATAAATAAACTAAAATAAATACGAATTCTAAGATAACATATCTACCATAAATATTCATATTATTTATAGAGTCTATTACATATACTAGCTAACTAATTTACAACTATATATATATATATATATATATATATATATATATATATATATATATATATATATATATATATATATATATATATATATATATATGAAGTACATGCAAAAATTAAAAAAAATACTTCATAATATAAAAATATTCATTATTAATTATGAAATAATAATATAAATATTATTAGAAAATTATCTTAATTTAATACAGCCATCATATATATACATATTTATGAAACAAGTAAATATATATATACATATTCTAGCTATTCAAAAAAATACATATTCTAGCTATTCTACATACACATGTAATCATGTTATTAAACAAAAGTAGTATTTGTATGGACTAAAAAAGTAACTATAAATTTTGCTGTATTTCTTAAATATATTTAATAATAATATGTAATCATAATATTTATAGAAAAATAGACTTTGACTAAATATATCAATTTATTGGCTTGATAGACCAACTTGTCAAATAAATCGAAACCAAATAAATATAAAAATAATATATTTAAATTCTAAAATAAATCTAAGTAATTTGAGAAATAATAGGAATTGATGTCAAAATTACACAACAAGGGTCGCATACTATATATATATATATATATATATATATATATATATATATATATATATATATATAGGTAAAACTAGTCAACAACCATAAATAACACTTAATCATATATACCATCAATGCTACTATATATGGTACCATGTTATTTTAGAAAAATGATATTTAAATTTTCAAAAAATATATTTTTTTTGAAAAAATAAATATTAATTTCTGAATATATTTTATATATAAATATTTTAGGAAAAATAAGTCCAACACAAACTGTTCAAAAATCACAAAACTATAACATACGGGGTTCCAATTTGGAAAGCGAATCGACATAAAAATATATACAACATATATTCTGGAAATAATCAAAATAAATTAGAGATAATATGATTTTCCATATCAATTAATCAGATTTAAATCATACTTAACTCTTATGAAGTTTAGAGATCAAGTAGTCGGGTTACGGTGGACTTTTCAGTGTCCAAAAAACTAGTATCATGGAAACGATGCCATAAACGTATGAAATACTTGCAAATATAAACAAAAAATATTACCAGATGATTAAAAGTGATGTTAGATACACTACTAATGATTTGCTTGAGATCAAACGGGTTCAGAAGTCGTCGAAAAGATCCTCGCACCGAAATTGGTCGAATCTTGACCAACTTTAGTGCAACGGACGCCACGGCCAAACCGAGTGTAACGGTGTGAGCTAGCAATTGGACATTAAAGTAGACACATAGGTCTATTTGTATCAGTTAGAGTCCAATGTAGTGTGTGTGTGTGTGTGTGTGTGTGTGTGTGTGTGTGTCAGTTTGTAAGAGTGGTAGAAAGGATGTGGGGTTCAGAATTGTGTGTAGGATGGAAGGGAAGGGTAATTCACGTAGCATTAGTAGTTTGCAGTCAATTAACTAAATGTGTGCAGATAGTTAGGAAGTAAAGGAGGATAGGAGGATAGTGTCCTACAACAGCAGGGTACCTTCCTCCTTTCTTGTCTGTATAGGTATCTAATTAGGAATAGATATATGGGTATCTATATATTTCATATGTATATAGAAGTGTATAATGTGTGTCTATGTATATATACAGTCCTATAGTTATATGTGAGTGTAGATACATAGGATGTAGCTATATGTGTATGTGATATTGTAGATAGGTGTATAGGTAATAGAGTGTATGTGTTGGAGAGTCTAGGCAAGGGAAGAGGGAGCACACTATTATGTGAGTACCTGTCCTTATATAGATGTGGGTAGGTAGGACTAGAGAGGGGCACCTGCTGTTGGTAAATAGTAGGAAGAAGAGGAGAAAATGAGGCAGTGCACTGTTGTGCACTTGCCACAGTAAGGAGCAGTGGCATGTAACCCTGTAGAAGAGAATGAGAAGCATCAGCAACAGTAGGGAGTTTGGGCCTGTGTTCAGGTGATTGGAATAGTGGGATGTGTCTATATGTGTAGTTGTCACGACCCGCACCCTAGAGCAAGGACACGAAAAGTGGGTACGTCCAGCCTACGCCGCAGTGTCGGCGATAGAACGCTGTCCTAGGTCACAACATCTAACAATATAATGCTAAGCAGTTTATACTCTCCGAATGGGGGTGACATAGCAGAAAATAAACTCAATCACAACTAAGGAAGAAGAAGCACGAAATGATATAGAACTCAAATGAAATACAGATGATCAGAAGAGTCTAAGATAACATCTCAGCAAACATCCAGAATACAAGGTCTCAACTACAGAGTATGAAAGAATATATACAATCCAGATCTCAATGACAGAAATAGTAAACCTAGACTAAACTAGTCCCAAGACAACATAAGTAAGATAAGCCTAACTAACTAGTCTAGGCAGTAGGGGTAATGTCATCAGCTAGAGCTGGGTCCTCCTGAGAGTCCAGCTCACAAGTATCGTCTAGGGCTGTCCCATAGAAGGTGTCAACACTAACCTCATCCTCGTCCTCTGTAAACATTCAACGGTGCCCATTCAGGACGGAGCGAGCACAATACATCTCAACAGTTCATAGCAGGTTAGAAAATATAATCATGCAGTAAAGTAAGATATAGGAAACTGAAAGAAAGTACATGATGTAAACAGAGAGAGAACTGTAATAGAAATATCTACTATAAGTAGAGAACTAACAGTGGCTAGTGAGTCAGAGTACAATATAAATATGTGAATGGCATAGGAGATTCTGATACTACACTACAGAAGAGATTCTGATGCTACACTACTTGGATATTATTCACATGTCTACTTCTACTCCCCTGTACCCCCAATCAATACACAAGGATCCAGCCAGGTTATGTTATGATCCATGCAATGGCCCACAAGGGGTGATACATGGTAGGCCCAAAATTGGGTGATTCTAGGAAAGCCCATAAATGGGAGATTTAAGGGAGACTCTGTGATCATGAGAGTACATGTCACAAGTGATCAATGAACCATGAAGTATAGTGATACACAATGTAAGTGAAACGCACAGAACATGTAGTATCCGATGCTCCCTAAGGGGATAACATCTCAAGAAGGGATCCATATAGTACTAATCCGTGTGACCAACGTGACAGTATCAAGTAGAGTAATTTAAAGCAGGAGAATAATTCTAAACAGGATATGAAATGATCAGAGAATGTACTCGCCTGCTATCTGAATGTCCGAGAGAAATATACTGTCCGAGGAGAGGTGTCTGGCTCCTAATCAGAATAGCACAAGTCACAACAAGTCTAAAATGATAACAAGATGCAATTCAATGCATTCTAAATAAATCTAGGTCAATCTAGGCCAAAGTCAACTCTTGGTCAACTCTGGTCAACCCTAGAAGTCAAACTAGGTCAACTATGGTCAAAGTAGGTCTAACAAGTCTAAATTAGGTCAAACAAGGTCAAACGAGGTTAAACTTGGTTAAACTAGTCTAGGTTGGTCAAACCTAGGCTTAACAAGTCAATTCTAGGTCAACTAACTAAATACCACACAAGTCACCTAGTCTAGTGATACACAAGTGTATCACACCCCATGCCATAGGCCAACTACCTAGGCCATGGGACAAATACAAATGGCTAATGAGATTCCTACCTCATAACCCACTACACATTACACATATACACTAGTATAACCATTTACCCACATAATATATATATATATATATATATATATATATATATATATATATATATATATATATATATATATATATATATATATATATGTAAATACACATACACATAGGTTAGGTAATATCTATATATATATACATATAAAGGGAATACACCAAGCAAGGTAATGTGTGTGTGTATAAGAGTGTGATAGGAAATAGAGGAAAGGAAAAATGTGTGGGGGAACTAATGTGTGTGTGTGCTATGAATGTGTGTGTCAAATACATCGGAAAACAGTGATAGGTTTCAGGATTTTGTGTGTGTGAGTGACTGTCAGATTCATATGTGTGTGTATCATGTGCATGTGTGTGAGTGTGTAAACTGATTTTTAGAAATGTGTGTGTGCAAGTGAGTGACTGTGTGTGTACATAAAGTTCAATGTGTGGTTATGGTGTACATGGGCCATAGGCTATTATTCTCAGAATTTCCCTATTGACAGTAAAGGAACCTTCAAACCAACCAACTAGCAGTTCATCCTAGCCAACTAAACTGTTTTCAGGTTTAAGACCCATGACAGTGAGCAATAAACCAATCCCCATTCGAATTCAGTTCATATTAAACCAGTGAGTAAATTGAATTCCCCATTCCCTTGAAAACCATGTATCCCATTGAATCCAAAACCTCAATGAAAACTTAACACAATGTAAATTATCATTTGAACAACTAACAACCTGAGTTAGGAATAAACATGGGATTAAAATCAACTAAGTTTTGAAATAGAATTTAAGGGAAATCAATTGACAGTTAAACAAGGAAACAAATTCAGTTTAAAGAAAAGGGAAACAATTCTCAGGTTTTGCAATGACTGTCAACTCATTTAGAACCAAATCAGGAATTTCAAATGACCTTCACATATGAAATTCAAATGAACTGAGTATGAAACCAGAAATCAGAAATTCAATGACTTCACATTCGAAATTTCATTTTAAAAAAAATAGTTTAATGAAATGGCATGGGGTTCACCCGTTCAGGTTTGTAATGCGATATGCGAAGGTTAGCTATTAATGTATACATATATGTTCACTTGCTTGAAAACCCCTCTCATGTTATCAATGATAATGTTAGAAAATTATGAAACTCAAATTCCATGTTAGATTAGGAAAAACCAATCTCAGTTTTCGAAGATATCAGTAACATAGTAAATGAGAACTCAAGTATCAGTGTACATTAGGAAAAAAACCCAAATTTCAATATCAAAACATGGTAAAAACCCAATGCAAAGGTTAGTAAACATTTAGTCATGCATACACATGTCAAACATGGTGTTTGTGTCCAAACAAGTGGACACAAACGTGTCCAAAACACTAATTTACACAAAATATGAAAATAATGCACAGGCAGCCTCGTGCACGTGTTCACCTCACTCGTGGACACGACACGACACAAACTAGGACTCGTGATCATGCATGGGGATACGCCTAGGGTAGGGGTAGGGACCTAGCACCCTGAATCGCACCCACGTGTCGTCGTGTCCGACTTATTAAGCCGTATCAGAACTCGAAATCCAAACGTGCGCGTGTAGTACAAAATCAGTGCACGAGCTCGTGCTCGCTCGACACGACACGGGGACACATAAGACTTGGGGAGGGCCTTGTCAGTGACTGCCCCCACCCACGTGTCAAATTGTTCGTGTCGAGTTACCGTGTCCAAGGAGAATTTGCCTCCGAGTAGCAGGGCAAATCTGTGCGGCTGGAACGCGCGTGTTCGTGTCCAGATCCCGACACGACACGACACTAAATACAGCTCAGTCCACTGGAAAACCATAAGCAATAATCAACCCTAGAATCCTATTCTATTACTTTCCTAAAAATAGATCAAAATCCCCTTTGGGGCATTTCCTCGAACACCTAAGTATAGGGACTGATACGTGTCCAAATAGGACACGAATCGGACACAAAATCCTACAGAAATCTAGGGTTAGCTAGGGGACACCTAGATCTAGGCTAGTATGCAATAATAACCGCAATTTCAATAAGGTTTGAAGGAATTACCTATAGGTGTCAAAACTCCTCAAAAGCTCCAAAGAGGGGTGTTCCTCTTGATGGCCAAACTTCACCAAATTGTTAACAAAGTGAAAATAAATTACACATACAACAAGAATACCTAAATTAGAACCTATTGTAATTAGTTTGAGGGAAAAATGAATTAAATTTGATTTTCTATTAGTTTCTAAAGATGGAGCATACCTCTCTTTCCAAATATGAACTTTCTAAAGGAGGCTAACCTAATAGAAGAGATTACTTATAAGGGGGAATCCCTAGGTGGGCTGGCTGGCCATGCTAGAGTTAGGGTTAGGTTTACATGGTGTTGGGCTTGGGCCTCTATGGGCTAAGTTGCTAATTAATGGTTTCAAAACCATAAGTCATGGCTTATGACTAAAGACTCTCTATTCTAACTTAAATTCTAAATGGCCTATTAGGAATTAACTTAATGTTAGGTTAGGGTCACATGACCTAATCAAGTCACCACCACTAGGGTTAGCATCTAGGTTAGGCTCCAAAGTCAATGCTAGTCAAAGTCTAGAATATCACTCAAATAAATTATACTAAAAATCACATAAATTCTAATAAATCTCAATAATTCACAATAATTCCAAATAAATCCCAAAAATTCAAAAATGACCAAAATACTCTCAAGCTAAAAAATGATAAATGAAATACCCTAATCACATGGCTAGGCTCTAGATCACTATCTCTAGGGTTACACTAGCAAAACACCAAATCACAAGTCATGATTTTTAAATAGTTTAAAAATGATTAAAAATTACAAAAAAATCATAATATGAAATAAATATCAATAATAATAATTATAATTACAAAATTTCAAAATTACCCTCATCTGGAAAACTGGGTATTACAGTAGTGTATTGAGTGTGTCTACATGTGTCATACACATGGTTGAGTGGATTAATTAGGATATGGAGAGAGTGCCCTATTGTCCAGGTCAGTTCATAAGGTGAAGGGATCAGTAACAGTCGGTGAGTGAAAGGTATTGTGGTTACCTGTGTACAGCAAGGGGGTGTCTAAAGTAGTAGCTAAGGTGTGTTGAGGTAAAGAACAGAAGAAGAGCAATTAGGGGTATCAATTCCAGACCTGTGCACAAGTGCACAGGTATGGTTAAGTTATTGGCAACAGCCTACTGAGTATGGGCTGCCACTGTTATGGTGGGTATCAAGTTGTGTGGTCTGCTCACCACAGTTGAGGAGATAGTGTGTACCTTGTTTGTGTGAGGTGCACCCCATGTTGAAGTGTAATTTCAGTCAAGATAGGGAATACCCTATAGAGATATGTGTGTGTTTGAATATAGATATATAGCTAGTGGGTGAGTGACAGTTAGCTATCAGTTAGTGTGTGTTAAGGTGATCAGGGTGTGGTGTATTTGGTATCAACATGATACATGGATGCTTGAGGGTGTGACTAAGTGGGTACTAAGGTAAGGGTAAGGAGTTTAGTTATCACTATGATATGGGTATTACTTTAAGATAACACTAGGGTAACAGTGAGGTTGTAGTATCATTAAGTTTTGGGTATAGGATACCAAAGGGTAGGAAGGTTATCTATACTAGGTAATATTAGATATAGGCTAAGAGTGATTTTACACATAAGTCTAAATAGAGACACTTGGTGAATAGGCCACCTAGTATCTTGTACTAGCTAGCCTAACCTAGACAGGCAAGGTGTGGGTCCTAAGAACCTAGGATTGACCCGGTTGTCCTAGTATTGACCTAGAATAGTATGTTTATGATTCCAAAACACAAATTAACATTGATATTTCATATTTAGGTCTTCGTGGCCCCGTATCGTATGCTGTTGACATTCCATACCGGATCTCAGGCGAGTACATCCTCTGATAGTTTCCATTATTTGATTTATACTATGATTCTCGTATTTAGCGATGCTATATTTTATTTCTCGACACGTTGGTCACACGGATTGGTATTTCTGGATTCCGTCATGAGATGTTACCATGGTTATCGTATTGACATTGTACACGACATGTTCATTAGACATTGTACATGATGTTATCATAAGACATTGCTCGTGTATTGTAACGTGTTATGGTTGGATCCACTGTACTAGTTGGGACGAAAAAAATTCTAGTAAGAGATGTGATCAAATCCCTATTGTAATTGTAGACATTGTAAGTATTAATCGTACACCTCACGCATGATTAACCAGGCCACTTAGCTACTGTACAAGTTTCCAAGCCGATCACATCTCGAAACTAGTATTTCAAAAACATAGAGCTTATAGTATTTATTGTCCCACCTCATATTTCTCGGACTATATTTATATGTTTTGCCTATTTATTTCTATTCCTGTACATTGTGCTCTTCATATCTTTTATTCCTCATAGTACCTATTGCCATATTACAATTTCAGATTGGTGGCTCTATTCTTTATCATTTATCATACTCTCTACTTACAGTTTTATAGTTTTGTCAATTAATTGGAACTGCTATTAGTGGTGTGCTCGCTCCAATCCTGACTGGATATATTTTTCAGATGACGGTTGCCCTACCTTTTACGACCATGGGATGTAGTTGGCGTAGGTCAGAAGACTCTGTTTCAGAAGGATTTTTAGCTCCAGCTGAGAAGGCTTATCTAGCTACTATGTTATGATAGATTTGTGCTGGATTTGTCTCCAATTAGACTCTTGGTTTGTTTATTATTTTGAGACTTTTTCTGTGTTAGATAACTCTTGATTCATCTGGACTTGTAATATTTTTATGTTAGATTTTCTAGATATTTCTTATCTTGTTGTCTTTATCTTTTTGTACCATTTATCTTCCTTATCATTTTGTGATTGATTATGAATATATTGTCATTACTTGTCCTCCGTTTGGAGTGGACCATCTCGACAGGTTATAATATTTATATTGTTAGTTAGTTTAGCAAACCTAGATAGCATTCTACTGCCGATGCTGAGGCGTAGGCTGGGCATTGTTACGCACTCGTGCCCCTACATCGGGTGCGGGTCGTCACACATTTTTAGTGGTGGCCCATGCAGGTCAGAAGTCACAATTAGTACGATGTCGTAGTAGTACTTGACTTAGAGTGCTGCTACGAGCCTGCTATAGGTATAGGAGATATAGGCTATAAGCTAAGGATACTCAATCACGATTAGGAAAAACTTCCAATCAATTGATTCTTGCAACTGTCCTTCCTTGAAAATATTCTATCTTATGCCATATTGACTTTTTTCTTTCGATCTGTCTTCAGGATGCCTCCTAAGACTAGGTCACAGCGTTCGGGACCAGCAACTTCAGAGAGGTCTGCGACGTCCCGTGAGCCGGCTCTAGTTACTTCTCCCGGGGTTGGAGTGACAGCAGCTGCTTTCGGGGGTGCTCCTCCTCCAATGACGAGGACCGTTTTTGAGGTTGTTGTTGGTTCTTCTAATCTAGTGCAGGGGCCGAACCAGAGTTATCGTTGGTGTTCTTCCTCCTCCTACGTAGCGGACTACTCCCTCTGTTCTAGGAGATCTTCCTCCTCCGTCTCCAGTACCTACTGATATGGGCAGGTGTTTGCCTTCTCCAGAGAGATGCTAGAGGCGTAGAGGACTCAGTCTGAGGTGCACCAAAGGCAGTCGGACATGATGCGTCAGGGCATGGAGAACGCCGACCAGCTCGCTCTAGCTGTAGTAGAGCGGGGATCTTCGGCCCAACAGCAGGGTGCCCAGCAGAGGCCAAACAATATTCAGGGCTTCAAGAAGCTGAGACCATAATATTTCAGTGGGGCCGAGGGCATCATCTATGCTGATGACTGGCTCGAGGATATCGAGCGACTCATGAAGGTGTCCTGCCTTGCTGATGACTTAAAGGTTAAGGTAGTAGGGCTGCAGCTACTAGATATCGCTCGCACCTGGTTCAGGAATGAGCCCACTCTTGCTGGAGAGGGTCATACCTGGGCCGAATTCACGGACCTACCTCTTCAATAAGAAGTTCTTTTCTCCTACAGACAGACTGGATCTGGCCAGACAGTTTCAGAACCTCCAACAGGGAGTAGAGGAGTATGTTGCAGAGTTCGGTAGGCTGAGCCGATGTACAGAGTGCATGGTACGGGACCTAGAGACTAGGGCAAGCCGTTTTAGGGAAAGTTTGACTTGGGATGTGAAGATCTTTATTCCCTCATTCTATGAGACATACGCGGAGATCCTTGCGGAGGTACGCAAGGTAGAGCGGGAGGTGGGCTTGAAGTCCAAGAGAGATCGTGATTTCTTCTCGGGGGCTACTAGCAGCGCGAGGCCTGCTAAGCATCCTCAGTTTTTGCATCAAGCACTCTAGTTGTCGCAACAACATTTCAAGCTCTAGCTAGGGCTCAGGTTCAGCAGTTTTATGCACCAGAGAGAGCCCTGGTACAGCAGGATCAGCTGCAGCATCTGAGGTAGACCAGCAGTGCAATTTCTGTAAGAACCTGGGACATCTTTGAGATAGTTGTAGAGTGAGACTAAGACTTTGTTTGTACTGTGGCCCTATGGGACATCGAGTGAAGGATTGTCTTCTAGCTCCTTATCTTCCCGGATAGCGCGCAGTTCCAAACCAAAGGGGTCCAGCCCGGCCACATGTGGAACCGCAGATTGCTCAGTACCAGCAGTGGAAGATATCCCATCAAGGCAGAGCATTTGCGATGGCGTTCGAGGGGACCCATACTGCAGGTGATGGGATAGAAGGTTAGGTTATATTCTTTCTTCCTTCTTGTTCCTTTCCATCTATTGATTGCTAGATTGATTCCTTAGTACCCTTGGTTTGCATATGTGATTTTCATGCTAGAGTAGTAGTGAACCCTAGTAAAGACCGCAATAACATAACACTGTAGAGGCTATAACCATGCATGTTTGTTTTCATTCCATATAATTGCATGTAAAATAACTTTACATAGGATATTGCTATACTTTGATTGTTGGGTGTTTGACCGCGAGAAGAGTGCAACCAACTTAAATTTCGAGGACAGTTTTTCTAAGGGGGGTAGGATTGTAACCACCACATTTCTAGAATAGGGGTATTTTTGTCTTTTCCTATCTTGTATCAATTTAAAAATTATATTTCATACTATATGCATGTGATTAATTATTTATTTTATGTGTGTGTATTTATTTATTTATATTGTGTTAGTTAATATGGTTAGTGGCTAGCCTAGTTATAGACTTGTATTAGTGAACCGGTTAGCCTAGGCACTAAACTAGAGCCCAATAATTAGCATGACATGACTCATAATCCAACTTGTTAGATTAGACTAATTAGGCTCATTAGTCATGACCAATTAGTTAAATTAGATATTAGACTATTGACCGAAATAGGTCCAAACCCTTCCATATGGTAATTAGCCTTCATGATAACATTGGAGGGCATGGAGGACATTCTAGATTAGCTAAACCTAGCCTATATGACCAGCCATAAATGGAGAGAGAGAGCCACTCTTCATTTCATTCCATAGTCCTATTTCTCTCATTTTTGGAGTCCCTTCCCATGTAGAGCCAATCCTCCACCATTTTCTCTCAAATTCCACTCGTTCTCTCATCAACCTCTCTCATTCTCTACACTAGAAGGATCTTGAAGACAAGGTTATAAACGTCGGTAGGCGGGTGTGCGGCGGAGAGAGTCCGCCTACCGCCTAGGCGCCGCCTAGGCGGTCGATACATTTTGAATACTTTTTACTATTTTGCCACTTTTGTGTGTGCATAATATGCATATTTTATGGGTGCTCCATACATAACTAAGTTGTAGAACGAATATTTATAAAGTTTTAGTTTTGTAAAAGTGAACCATAGGCCCATAATACTTAAAAAAATCTTTTTTGGCCAAAATATTTTGTTACGTATTGCTCCGTCTAGGCGCCACCTACGCCGCGTCACCTCCGCCTATGCCGCCAACCTCCGTTGGCGGCCTACTCCACCGCATACCGAAAAGCGGTGCGAAGAGGGACCGCCTACCGCCTAGGAGGCCTAGGCGGACGCCATTTAGAACACTGCTTGAAGACTAGGAGCAAGGAGTGGAATTTGGAGGAGGTGTCCACTCTTGAGGGTTGTGTCCACTAGTGCTATTTCATTGGAAATCCATCTTCTAATAGGTAAAATCTGAATTTAATCCTTATAGTTGATTCTAATTAGTGTTATTAGTTATTTAGGAACCACCCATGCATTTCGGCTACCCATGGGGAGAAGCTTGGGCTTCATTTGACCCATTTGGAGACTTTCACAATGAGTTTTTGTACCATTCTTGGAAAAATTTGAGAATGGTATATCAAGTATTTGTCATTATGTTTAATGGAGCAAATTAGGTTTGTTAGAGTATTGTGAGGCTAGCTACGTGTCCACAATTGGATATGGTTGGACACGAAATCAATTTGGGGGTTTGGGACCTCCTACACATGTTGTGTCATGCTCAATTTCGCATGGCACGTGACACTAGCCTAGTGGCTCACTAATTAGGTTTGTCTACCTATTTTAGGCTTGCCTAAGAAATTTGGTAGGATTCGGATAAGGTTATAGCGTATCTTAGGCGTATCGTAAACTAGTGCACCAAATGTTCGACACGTGTCCCCAAAGAAATTTTTGTGTCCTATTTGAGTCGAGATTTTGGGCACGTGCACTAAATAGGATATGTGGTGTTGTATCATGGTATCTCACGGGTAGATTTAGTATGCATGTGTCTTGTGTGTGTCTATATGTCTATATATAGGATTCGGATAAGGTTGATAGCGTATCTTAGGCGTATCGTAAACTAGTGCACCAAATGTTCGACACGTGTCCCCAAATAAATTTGTGTCCTATTTGAGTCGAGATTTTGGGCACGTGTACTAAATAGGATATGTGGTGTTGTATCATGGTATCTCACGGGTAGATTTAGTATGCATGTGTCTTGTGTGTGTCTATATGTCTATATATATATTTTATATATATATATATATATATATTTATATATATATATATATATTATTTTATATATATATATATATATTTTATATATATTTATATATATATATATATATATATATATATATATATATATATATATATATATATTTATATATATTTATATATATTTTATATATATATTTATATATATATATATTTTATATATATATAAAATATATATATATATATATATATATAAAATATATATATATATATATATATATATATATATATATATATATATATATATATATATATATATATATATATATATATGTGTGTGTGTGTGTGTGTGTGTGTGTGTGTGTGTGTGTGTGTCTAATGTATTATATATATGTGTGTGTATGTATAAGATGTTGAGTGTGTTTGTCATTAAAATCTTTTTATTGCAAATTTCAATACAAACAGAACAGTGTTACAATGTAGGACTTAGACGTAGTCCTAGGAGAACACTTTTGTTTATCTGGGTCCCTTGTGCCGATGGAGCGAGTGGTAATGCGTTGACTCCATTGACGATCTGACGACCGTTATCGGTTCTCTGAAGGTCTAAGTTGCTCTGGATGCTGGAGCTCACGGAGAAGAAGAAGACATTGAGTGTCTGTATCTGCTTCTCTGTGTGTGTGTTCGTAGGTTCGTGGCCTTTTTCAGAAGGAAATGATCCCTCTATTTATAGTCTACAGGCTGGCTGCTCATGCGTGCATATGTAGGATGTGCCAGTTTGTGGGGATGCCACATGGTGATTGCTGATGGAGGCGTATGGGCGGCGCACTCGGATTGAGGAGTTGAACTATTCTCGTTGCATTTGTGGGCTACGGTGAGCTAACACGTAGCAGTGGTGAAGATCTTTCGGTTGCGGAGATCTTGGGTGATTAGTACCCGTTCATCGGCTGAACTGAGTCAAGGGACACGTGGCGTGTATCCGTTGCACAAAGATCTCGGATTTGGTGGAGAGTAATCGGATAGGATGTGCCTAGGATTGGACGCATGAGGAGACTTTGGTTTGTAACCTTTAGGAGTCACGAACCAGTCTAGGCGCACGGCTTTTGAGGCGCATGCGAGGCTTCAGTAGTGACTTTGACTTCTGTCTTTAGGGATCAGAGAAAAGTCTGAGGCGCATACAGAGATTTGGGCACATAGCTGCGGAGGCGCATACGAAATGGTTGGGCGGCCACATGGCTTGTAACCACCGGAGGGAAGTAATGATGATGCCGACGTCAGTGATGCTTAGTCTTCTAAAAAAGCTGTCAACCGTTCAGTCCTCAGGGACTGGCCGCTGTCGTGTCAGACTTCAGCATTTAATGTTCTTTGACGGGTGATGGGCTGTTGAGTGGGCGTATCGATCTGCGTTCCACTAGGCGCATGGGGACGCATGGGTGCATCCTTACAAGGCACTTGGTACTGGTGGGCGCGTCAGTATGATGCGCGGTTTGACCGGCGCATCCGTTTGCATGACACGTCTTTATTGGCCCGACTGTTACGTTCTTCAAGTGCTTTAAATAGCCGTTTGACTTAAGTCTGGGCGCATGGCTTTTGAGGCGCATGCGCGGCTTCAGTAGTGACTTTGACTTCTGTCTTTAGGGATCAGAGAAAAGTCTGAGGTGCATGGCTTTTGAGGCACATGCAGAGATTTGGGCGCATGGCTGCGGAGGCGCATGCAAAATAGTTGGGCGGCCACGTGGCTTGTAACCGTCGGAGGGAAGTAATGATGATGCCGACGTCAGTGACGCTTAGTCTTCTGAAAAAGCTGTCAACCGTTCAATCCTCGGGGACTGGCCGCTGTCGTGTCAGACTTCAACATTTAATGTTCTTTGACGGGTGATAGGGCTGTTGAGTGGGTAGCATCGATCTGCGTTCCACTAAGCGTATGGGGACGCATGGGCGCATCCTTACAAGGCGCTTGGTGCTGGTAGGCTCGTCAGTATGATGCGCGGTCTGACCGGCGCATCCGTTTGTATGACACAGTCTTTATTGGCCCGACTGTTACGTTCTTCAAGTGCTTTAAATAGCCGTTTTGACTTGACTGAATCCGAAGCGTCAGGTTTATCACTATTAATGCAAATTTATTGTATGGATTCGGAGAGCCCGCCACTTGGCGCATGGGTTTGATTTGCCCGACCTATAAATAGTGGCAAGGAGAGAGTTTGCTTCTCGTTCTCTCCTGTCCTCCGAAATGAACTTGTTTGCTCGAGCACATTCTGTTGATGAGATGTTCTCGAGGGGAAAGATGCGACGCATTGTCTTTATTGATACACTTGAAGGTGACTGTTACATCCAAAAGTCGGAGTCGAGGGCTTCTGAGGCAGGCGGAAGGTGCCTGTTGCATCCAAAGATCGAGATGCTCGAGCCTCGTCTCCGTTATGCTGGAAGAGCCGCAGATCGGAATTGCGGTGCTCCGATCATCTTTCTTGGGCTTTGGGAGAGCTCCTCCTCCTGCTAGAGTGGATGTTGCCCATTCTGGTTGTGTTGAAAGCCTCCTTTTGTCGCGGGTCGATTGTGGTGCTCTCCTCTTCCTTGGGCTTTGGAGAGCTCTTCCTCCAGCTAGGGGGTTGATTGCCCACCCTTGTTCTACTCAATAAATGCTTCATTAGTCAAAGTATTTGATCGGGTCGAGGTAAGGCACATATGCTGAGACTTCATGATGCACATAACTGAGGCTTTTGAAGAGATACGCCTGACTGAGATGCCGAAGAGATGCGCCTGATTGAGACGCTGAAGTGATGCACCAAACTGAGACGCCGAAGTGATACGCCAAACTGAGACGCCGAAGAGATGCGCCTGTTTGAGAGCGCATGGTGGTTGCTGTGCCAGGCTGTAGACTTAGGGTCTTTTCTTTTTGTAGAAGTTCTGCTTTGTACAGCCTTTTTTAGACATGTAATAGACTTTTCCCCTTCAAAGTTTCCAAAACTTTTTGTCAAGTTTTGGAATACTTTGAATAAGAAGCATGGTGGTGTCTTCAACGGGGCACATGACTGTTCGGGCGCATGAGTGCTCCGCGCATCAGGGATGTGGCGCATGCTCCTCTCAGTTAATGCAAATGATAACGCTTCGAAGTAACCAAAAGGATTAATGATGATCTTTTTGGATTTATTTGCGGTTATCACTTTGTGGAACCCGAGGCGGCGGCTGATGTCACTCCTCATCGGTTTCCGCGTATGCCTAAGCCTATAAATAGGCGTCTGATGGAGAGAGAGGGTTCTTCTCCACTTTGTTCTTCTTCTCTAGAGTTCTTATTTCGAAAAACCCTAACCTTTTTCTTCCACGAGATGGCTCCTAAGACTCTTCGCGGTGTTGCTGGCAAGGGGAAAGAGCTTGCAGGAGTTCGTTGAGGAGGACGCTCCTGTCACAATCGTGGCTCCGGCCGACGTCCAGGCCTACGATGACGGGTGGGTGTGATCTTCCAACTTTTTAGATAGTTTGGAGCACATGGATGAGTTGCATCATGTTGCTGTGTCCTAACTCTTTATCGCCGACGCGCATGGACTTCTGTCCTGATGATGCGCTGAGATTATTCCGCCGACGCGCATGGGTTTAGGCCTTGATTTTGCGCCGAGGTTTTACTGCTGACGTACATGGGTTTGAACCCTGGTGATAGCGCCGAAGCTTCACTGCTGACGCGCATGGATTTAGACCCTGATGATGTGCCGAAGCTTCACTGCTGACGCGCATGGGTTTAGACCCTGCTGATGCTTCCCTGCTGGGGCGCACGGGTTTGGACCCTGATGATGCGCCAGGCTGTTTGACACCTCCAATATTTTGTCTTCTTAAGGCTTTGTCTGACTTTTATTTTTGCTGTGTCAGTGTCGATGACTATCCCTTTGCTGAATAAAGTCCTTCTGGATGCTTCTCTTTGCCAAATGGGAGTTGATTTCGACGAGGAGGTTATTAACCCCACAAAGGCTGCTATCCTACTGAATCAGCCTTCCGAGAGACTGTTGCAAATCCGGAATCAGTCGCCTATTTTCCTCAGAGTATGATTGAGAGCGACAAACTGAAATCCGTCGAGTCTGAGGATGTGACTTTCTTGAAACCTGCCTTTCTATTTGGTGACCGCTTGACCTCCACCGAGGCAAAGGTTCTGAAGATCAAGGAAGACTGGTTCTTCTCTGGGAAGGGCATGGTCCTGTACATGCGGCAACTTGAACGCCAATTGTCGCTGACGGCCTTCTACCGTTTAGCTTCCAAGAGAAGGATGTCATGGAAACTTACTCCTTCTCAAGGAGGGGCAGTAGGGGGTACCCTTCTGGTTGATGTTACCTCGAATCAAAGGGATACCTTAGCCGCCTCGTGAGCCGGGCCCTCGTTCAGTTGTCGAACTTTGCGCCCTGGGAGCCTTTATAGTGAGGTCCCTAGTGACACCTTTGCCTTTGGTGGTTCGACCTTTGCAAATCGGATGTTAACGTCAAAGGTTATGTATCCGAAAGGTGGCTTTAGGGTTGAAGGTTGGTGTCACCACGTGCCAAAATGGGACGAGTTGACCCTTTGGGTGTTGTCGAAGTTCAAGACTGAGCTTAAAGCGATTGGGCTGACGGTCGCTATCCGTACCACACAGCCGGCAGTGGATCTCAACAAGCATATGTTCCTTGCACTCTTGGAAATCTTCAGTACCCAGACTGGCACTTTCTTTACTCCAGTGGGGGAGTTGGGATTGGCTCTCCATGAGATGTACGAGGTGTCCAAGCTTCCCTGGGGCTCAGAACCGTACGAGGAATATTTTCCGACAAATGAAGAGATCCTGGTTCTGGAAAAGAAGGATCCAGAGATGATGGCCGTCTTCAAAGAGGTGGCGAGCCATCATTATCTGCTGCAACGGAAGGACAAAGGCAAGTCATAGCCTCATGTGACTACTTGGAGGGATTATGTCTTCAAGCAGGACCTGGCGGACTCTACGAAGGTTCGGTTTACGACTCCACATGGACTGAAGCCCGCGGAAGTAACCTCCGAAATAAGCCGACTAGGCGAGAAGGCTCCTCGTTCAAATGAGAGTGGCAAGGATGTATACAGCTGTTTCTGGCATTGTGTGCACCGGATGTCATCCAAGACAGTGTTGACTGCGTACTTGATGATATGGCTCCGGGACTGTGTGTTCTCAGGTGGGTCAGGCTCTGTGGAGAGGGTGACCCGGAACCTCATTTTGCCAGCAGTAAAACTGGCTTTTGGTCGCCCTTTGGCTCTCCTCCCCGCGATGGTGTGTAACCTGCTGCGGGATTTGAGGGATTTCGCAGATGACGTGGTCCATGAGAGGGGCAGAAAAGACAACTTTCCCCGCTGCTGAGCTACCATTCCATTATCTGATGGGATGGTTGATTCTGCATCACCCGAACGTGATGAGTCCGGGTCCTGAAGACGATCACTGTTGGAGGTGACGCCTTTATCCGCCGCTTCTACAAGAGGAAGTAGCTGCACACCGGCGTCCCCGTCTGTAGGAAAGTCTTGTCTTATCTTCAGGGGTGGAAGATCGTCAAGGACAGTCCCATCTTCAAAGATTTCGAGGCTGACCAAGATTTAGAAGACTCTGGTGAGGATGTGATCACTCTGCCGAAATAGGGGTTTCGTTGGTTGCAGAGTATTCGGCCTTCCCACTTGGTCTACCGAAACCAAAATATGTGTTATCTGGAGCCATATCTGCCGAGCCGGTTTGCTCGCCAGTTTGGTTATACCCAGTTAATGTTACGAAACCCTAGTAACAGTCTGGGGTTTGTTGAAAGTTTGCTGGATGGAGCCCAGGGTTGGTAATATTACAATGTCGGGTGCACTGGGGTTCGTTTTAATATACCAGTTCACAATCCTCGGCCACAGATCCTGTATTCGGCCGTCAAGCTGTATTGCGCCATGAATACTGTGCCTCCTGATTATGATAGGGAGACTAGTTTTATCGTTGGAACTCAACTAGAGGCTACGAAGAACATGTTGGCGGTGGCCCGGTCATATCGTCCACCAGAGTTGACGGGGTATCGGGCTGCTGCTACAGCATCAATGGGAGGCACTCGGGAAGATCCCCCAGCTGGGAAGAGGCGGGCTGACGCGGAAGCCGGTTCATCTGCACCAAAAAGGCCAAGAAAAATGACGACTCCAAAGGCTACGGGAGTGCCGCTTGTAACGCCAATGGAATCAGTTCCTGCTGAGGTAAAGACGTTCTCCATAATCTGGCCCCTTCTGTCATTTTTGTGACATATGCTTTCCTTTTGTAGGAACCGTTGAAGAAGAAGACCCGGGTTTTGAAACCGGGCATCAGTAAACCGAAGGAGGTGGCGAGCTCTTCTGATGAGCGCATTCCTCCGATTGTAATGTCTCCCGTGGAGGAGAATCCTGACAACGTCGTTCCTGCGGAGATTTTAGTATCTCCAGATTATGTTGGAAGGGAAGCTGAGGTTGAAGCAGTTTCCGGGAGGGTGCAAGCTGCCGTGGGGGCTTCTGACATTGAGGACCCAGCAGATAAGGGGCTTCCGGATGAGGAACTGGAGTGGAGTTCGTCGTCTTCAGATGACGTTCCTCCAGAGATAAGTAAGCCTGTTACGGGAGCAACAGACATGATCGAAACAGAGGAGAGGACTGATTCCCCTTCTTGTCATGGTGAGGGGAGGTCGGCTGTATCGTTGCCAAGCCCTACCCAGACTCAGCAGCGGAGGCTGAGGTGGCTGCCGTCCAGGAGACAGCGACAGACTCTATCCCCGTGGAGGGATCCGATGAGGAATGTGAGACTCGTCCGCCGAGCCTGACTCTAGGGGAGCCGAGTCAGGAAACAAGTGCTGATCTTGCTGCCTTGCCAGAGGGGGAAGGTCCCGTGCGGCCTGTTGACAGTGTGTTGGAGATTGAGGAGATAGCTCCTGACGTTGGTGGTCCCTCCGAGCATGGGAAGGGTAAGGGTTTGCTAGAACCCCCCGTTGCTCCTTCCACTTGGGGTACGATATCGACGCCCCTCTCGGCTCCTTCCGTTCTTTTGGCTCCTCGGGCCAGCGGCGAAGTTCAAGCCCCTGTTGAGGGTGAGTCCGTTGATGCCGATGTTTCAACCTCGCCGATTGAAGTTGGTGGGTCTTCTTCTGGTCCGCCGTCTAGAGCAGCTCCTCCAACTCCTGCTATGACGCCGCAAGTGCTGGCGGATGCAGATGAGTATGTGAAGTTCATCATTGAGGCGGTGTACAAGATGTTGCAGAGGGGCGTATCGACGGTGATGAATGCCAATAGGAGTTTCGCGATGGCAAAAACCATGGCGCTCCCTCACAATGGTTTGATACGTTTCCACCAGGGCCATGATCATATGGCCGAGATTCTGGAGGCATCGGTGGCTGAGCTCGACCAGCTGCTTTCTGAGTTTCAGTATATCCAGCGAAATGATCTCTCCGCTCTGATAGAAGCAGAAATGGAGAAGTTGATCGCTGAAACTGAGTCATCTTATCAGGCGACCGTGGCTGTCTGGGAGCGTGAGGTGGCCGAAGCTGAGGCTGCGGTGGAGAGGCTGTCTCAATCCACGCAGGAGAAGGTAGAATTGCGAGCAGCGTTGGATGCTAATATAGCTGAAGTTAATGCCAAGATTCGCCTCCTTGAAGACCAGTGGGCCCAACTCTTGTTAGATGCTGAGCGAGTCCAAGCTGAACATGTAGCATCTAAGGAGGAGGAAGCGGCCTTCACTCGCCAGGCTCTTTCCCTGGCCCAGCAGCGGCAACAGTTGGACGAGAAGCATGAGGATGACACTTCTCCTGAGGCCATAGAAATGATGCGTCAAAAAGCCGAACGTCGAGTCCTGGCGACCGCAGAGACTCGGGCGGCAGCCTTGAAGCGTCGGATCGAAGAGCTTTCAGCCAATCCCGGTGATGCTTAGGGATTGTAGCCTCTCCTTTCTTTTGTTATTTTGTGTAATTTGCAACTCCTGCTGGGGATGTAATTCTTTACTTTTAAATAAAGAATAAGAGTTTTCTGGTGTGTTCATTTTTGCTGTCATGAACTTGATGATTTGTGTGGACCTATTATCTTTTGCGCACCTTGGTTTTTAGGTACAGATAATAAGTTTGAGAGAACCGACATGTTTGCTCAGAGATGATGTGGACGTGACAAATATGGGGTTCAAATGATGGAATTTTCCTACTCAAAGGTGTTATGGACGTAGTAGGAATGACTTCTGGGGGGTACGCAGAACTACTCAGAGGTGATGTGGACATGGAAGTTCTGCGATCAATGTACGGTAATGCAGGGGTTGTCTGTACGGGATGTTTACTCAGAGGTAATGTGGACGTGGTAAACATGATGGGTAGTGTAGTCTTACGGGGCTTAAGATTCTGCTTTGTAGGGCGTAGAGGAGCAACTCAGAGGTAATGTGGACGTGGTTGTCCTTCTACTGGAGATAGAACGCCACAGAACAGCTGGGTTCCGGAAGCGTAAGATTTTGTGGAATGGAGGTGTACGTGAACCCTGATGATTGGGCCCACAGACTCCCTTGTTGGGTGGAGATGGAAGTACGTGTTTGAAGGATGTCAAGAGTAGTACTTCTTTAGGAACTTCCGTTGATGGGCATCATGAACAAGTCCCCATTGGGTTTGGCGAGGCGGTAAGCACCGTTTGAGTATACTGTCTCTATGATGAAAGGTCCCTCCCATTTGGGCTCGAACTTTCCCGGTGTTTTGTGTGTGTTGACCATCGGCCTCCTGACTGCCAGAACCAGGTCGCCTACTTGGAAAGTCCTCTGCTTGACCTTCTTGTTGAAAGCCTGTGATATACGGGCTTGATAGAGTTCGATGCGCTGTTGAGCTAGGAGACGTTTTTCGTCAAGTGCCTCCAATTCTCGTAGGCGGCGACGTTGATTGTCTTCTTCTGTAAGTTGATTTCTAATTGCTACACGGAGTGAGGGTATCTGGATCTCGAGAGACAGTACCGCTTCGCTCCCGTAGACTAAGAAGAATGGTGTGTTGCCCGTCGGGGTCCGTACCGTTGTGCGGTAGGCCCAAAGGCATTCGTCGAGCTTTTTGTTCCAGTCGTGTTTGTTGGATGACACGACCTTTTTGAGTAGCTTGACGATAGTTTTATTAAACGCCTCGGCCAATTCGTTAGCTGCCGGGTTGTAGGCGATTGATGCCACGTTCTGAATACGATTCTTATCACAGAATCTGCTGAAAACATGGCTGATTAATTGTGGACCATTATCGTGGATAATCCTTCGAGGTAGCCCGAAATGGTAGATGACACGGTGCTTGACGAAGCTGACCACCCTAGAGCTCTTTACTTCTGCCAGTGGAACTGCTTCTTCCCATTTGGAGAAGTAGTCTGTGATGGCTAGGATGAAGCGGTGTCCCCTCGATGAAGGAGGGGTGATAGGTCCTATAATGTCCATGTCCCAAGCTTCGAAGGGCCAAGAGGCGACCGTAGGATGTAGTGGTTCTGATGGTGTATGGATGAAGTCGGCATGAAGCTGACAAGCATGGCACTTCTTAGCATAGTCGACAGCGTCGGCTGCCATGGTTGGCCAGTAGTAACCCATGCGTCGCAGTCGATCCTGCAACGTAGGCCCAGGTTGATGAGCCCCGCAAGTTCCATTGTGCGCTTCTTGAAGGGCTTCGGCTGATTCCTCGTTGGATAAACATCGAAGGAGAAGTCCATCGTAGGAGCGTCAGTACAGCATTTTAGTAGTTGTATCGTAATAGAATCGAAGGGAACGCCTCCTGACTGAGACGACTTCCTTTGGGTCTTCTGGAAGAATTTCGTTGACAGCGAAGTCGATGAACGGGAACCTCCAGTCTCGGACATTAACACCAGCACTTGTTGACATGGCATGGGCCATTTACGAGCATAGGTTGTTTTTAGGGCAGACCAAGTCTCGACCAACTACCGTGACGTAGTGCTGAGTCCCGAGGGGTGCTGCCAATGAGGCTGCAAGGCCAGCCAGAGCGTCAGCCTCCAGGTTTTGTAATCGAGGTAGGTGTTCTATGAAGAACTTGGTGAAGGTTGAAATAATGTTCAATGCAACTTCATGGTAAGGAACCAAATCTTCATGACGAACTTCGTATTGCCCTCTGATCTGGTTAACGACGAGTTTTGAGTCGCCGTAGGCTTCCAGATGATCCACCCCCAGCTGTTGCGTCAGCTGGAGTCCCATGATGAGAGCGTTGTACTCGGCAACATTGTTGGAGCACGGCTTCGAAAGGGAGTAAGTACGCTGGATGACCAGCTGATCGGGGGAGACTAAGACTACCCCCACTCCTGCGATGATTTGGCCTTTGGGGCCTATTCTTGAAGTGCCAGCGAAAAATATTTGCCAGACGGAGCTTTCTTCGGTGACGTTTGATTCTTGGACCTTATCCGGGATATCTTTATAGAGTCTGGAGGACTCTGGGATGGGGTGTGCAGCTAAAAAGTCGGCCAGAGCTTGGCCCTTGACGGCTTTTTATGGGACGAACACCATGTTGTACGGCGTCAACAGGATCACCCATGTAGCTAGTCGGGAGTTCAATGATCCTGGCTTCGTCATGAGAACCTTGAGTGGATTGACTCGGGAGATGACATGAATTGTCTGGCCCGAGAGATAATGGCGAGTCTTCAGGATGGCGAACACCAAAGCCAGACACTCCTTTTCAATGGGGTTGCACCGGTGTTCGGCCCCAATCAGTATCCTACTGAGGTAGTAAATAGCTTACTCGTAGCCCGTATCGCTGTTCTGAGCCAGCAGAGCGCCGAAGGAATGATCCATGGCACGGACGTAGAGGAGAAACGGTTTGCCTGCGACGGGTGCCACCAGGACTGGCGGGCTCGTCAGGTAAGCTTTAATATCGTCGAAAGCTTGCTGGCATTCTTCTGTCCAGACGTAGAAGACCCCCTTCTTTATGAGCTGGGTGAAGGGTTGACATTTTTCGGAGAGGTTTGCTATAAACCTTCGGATGTATGCCAGACGTCCCTGCAGGCCTCGAAGTTCTCGAAGGTTCTTCGGAGGGTCCATGTCAAGGATAGCCTTGGTCTTCTCGGGATCAACATGAATGCCTTTCGCCGTAATAATGAAGCCCAGGAATTTTTTTGCTAGAAACCCCAAGGAAGGATTTAGCGAGGTTCATCTTGAGTTGATACGCTGGCATGAGATCGAAGACTGTCTTCAGGTCTTGTAGGTGATCCCCTTTGAGACGGCTCTTGACAGCGATATCATTAACATAGCATTCGACTGTTTTACGAAGATGTTGACGGAAGATGGTACTCATAGCCCGTTGGTATGTAGCACCAGCGTTCTTCAAGCCGAAGGGCATCACTGTGTAGCAGAAAACCCCTTTCGGCGTCCTAAACGACGTGTGTTTTGCGTCATCGGGAAACATCCTGATCTGGTTGTAGCCCGAATACCCGTCCATGAAAGACATGCGTTCGAAGCCGCATGTATTGTCGATCATCACATTAGTGATCGAAAGCGGGAATTCGTCTTTCGGGCAAGCAGCATTGAGATCTCTGAAGTCGATGCAGACTCGTATCTTCCCGTTCTTCTTTGTGACAGGGACGACGTTGGCCACCCAATCCGGGTGTTGTTCTTCACGGATAAACCCGCTGGTCAGGAGTTTGTCTACCTCTTGATCGATAGCATTCATGATGTCAGGACGAAAACATCGCTGTTGTTGCTTTATAGGCTTGGCATCAGGTAAGATGTTGAGCCTATGCATCGCGATCTGAGGATCAAGTCCCGACATGTCTTCATAGCTCCAGGCGAAGACGTTGATATAATCTTTAGCCAATTGGACCAAAGATTCCCGATCTTCTCCTTTTAGGATTTTGCTGATGAAGATGGGTTTGGAAGAAGATCCATCCCCAAGGTCGATCTGCTCGACTTCGTCTTCGGTAGGGGGTTCGCATAATTCAAAACGAGACTCCCACTGAGCTCCTAGGCGTTGAGCCTAAGGTTCTTCCTCGAAGAATTCTGGTATTTGGTCTTTGCCTTCATCTTCTTGAGATTGTGCAGATGCCATGTTGACTGATAGCACCTTCTTGAAGACTGAGCCGATACTGGTATCGGAACCCCAGGTTGATGCTTCGGACGAATGAGAATTTTCTACTTCTTCGGCCTCCGGACTCTCTGGAGTTGTCGGCGGCGTGACATAGCCTACCCCCCGTCGAGTTCGATGATAGTAATCCTGCGGCTTTCCTTTAGGTGTTGGGAGCCGGAGAGGAAGACGTCGACCCTTGCAGTAGTTCAGGCCTTTATTACTTTTCAGATCGTAACCCATCTTTTGGATGAGACATCTTGCCTTGTCCGTGTACCGATAGACTTGTATTCTGCCGGTATCTGGTTCTTGTTCGAGTGGCAGGAGGTCTTGATGACACTCGACTTTGCCGAAGATGATGGATTTCTCGTCTCGATTCCGTGGCGGGACTACAAAACAGACCCCTTGGGACGGGACTACTCGATTTACATGATTGACGGTCGTT
This sequence comes from Iris pallida, assembly GCA_029216955.1. Taxonomy (NCBI): domain Eukaryota; kingdom Viridiplantae; phylum Streptophyta; class Magnoliopsida; order Asparagales; family Iridaceae; genus Iris; species Iris pallida. The sequence continues at coordinate 17,743,993 of JANAVB010018998.1, forward strand.
ATTTGTGTTTACAACGACCGTAGAGCGTTATCTAATGTATACATGGCATTCCATTATGGAAGACTAGAATAATTAAAAGACACTCTATTATTGATGAAAGACGAGATTTTATCCTGCGGGATTACATTGTGCAGGAAGGGTGCATCTACATCAGCAGGTATATATTCCCCTAGCTCTTCATCTGTGAGTACTGGGGTTGGACCGGGAGAGTCCACCGCAGTTTTGACCTTGGGGTCTGAGAATGCTATGTGGGCCTTCTCGGGTAGGTTGGATGAGACGGATGATTGTGGAGGCTTGCCTTTAAGACGCACCTTCAGAGGTGCCTCAACTGCGCCTTCAGTGATTGGTGCCTTCCCTTGTAGTTTTGCCACAAGGGGAGCCGATGTTTGAGGCGGCTTTCCCTTGAGCCGTATCTTCAAGGGAGCTTCAGTAGGTGTTCTACCTAAAGCAGTTGGTGCTTTTCCAGGTAGCTTGATGGTCATGGGAGGCAGCATCTGAGGCGGTTTCCCTTTGAGTCAAATTTTTAAAGGAGCGTCGGAAATCATCTATGGCTCTATGTCCAGCTCTGCTGCCGCTTCTTCTTCATCGTCAACATCGTTGGCTTCCTCTTCATCCGGCGACTTGTATAAGGTAGAGTCAGTGAAGTAGGCTTTGACCCCCTTGAAAGGGTCAATGTCCGCGAACTCTGTCCGGATGATGTCGTTGGTGGACACGTAATTCATACATTGGTGGAGTGTAGATGGCACCACCATGTACTCATGCAGCCACGGACGGCCCAGTAGAAGGTTGTAGTTGACGTCAGCGTCCACGACATAGCAAGTCACCTCGGTTCGGAGGTTACCGATATGACATTTCAGCCGTATTTTTCCCAGCGGCTCGCTTTTGCTAGCATTGAAGCCGCTGATTACAGTGTTGGAAGGCGCCAGACGGTACATTGGGATCCCCAGTGTTGAGAGTAGCGTCTTCAGGATGATACTGAGGGAAGACCCTGGATCGATCTGAATCCATTTCACCTTAACAGAACCGACATACCCTGTGTAAAACAGTGGTCTGTTGTGTCGGTTGTGCTTGAGCAGCATGTCTTGTTGGGTGAAGGTGATGTTGGGGATAACCTCATCCGCACAATGGTAGTGCGCACATGTAGTCGGAAGATCTTCAGGCTGCTTGACCTGACTGATGAAGGACTCAGCATCCTTCAGAGCTTCACAGAGAGCTTCACGAGTGTCCTTGGAAAGACGAAGAAGCTCAAACAGAGATAGGCGGGCAGGAGTACTGGCAAGTTGTGCCAGTATGTCGAAGTTGTGGGGCTTGGCTAGCCCCGAAGCATTTTTCCTTCGTAAAGGCTTGTCGAAACGGGCCTCTACATGCTTCTGTTTATTGGCCGCTGGAGGCTTGGATGGACCTCCTTCTTCGGCAGCAGGGGCAGTGCAGGGAGGCACCACCTCGACGGAAGCTTCGTCGGGTTGGACGTTCAGCTGCGAACGGGTTTGTACAGGAAGAGCCTCTTCCACGAAGGAAGAGACCATACGGCAAGACTTGATCTTCTTGCCCTTAGCTTTGGAGGCAGAGCGTACCTCCGGTTGAGTAACCTCGGAGACGAGATCGGGGTGAACCCATAAGATCTCTCCCCGAGATGTGGTGAGTGGGATGAGTCCACTCACGTTGTCACGAGTAGGTGGTAGATTGACCACCTCCGTTGTCGCCTTTAGGATGGGGACGGCGCCATGTTGTGTTGTGGTTGGCGGTAAGGTGCCAAATTGGAGCGACACCAGGTTGGCCGAGATCGTTTTCTCCTCGTAGTCGACGGAGATAACATCTGCATTGATCATGCGCTGGATGTAGTTCTTGAGGATGTAGCAGTCCTTAGTTGGATGTCCGACAAACCGATGGTAGTGACAGTACCTCGGATGGTCCACTTTTCCAACCTCGTCGGGACGCATCGGGTCCGGCAACTTGACTTTGTCACCCTGCTTCAATTGCAGGGTGTCTTCATCGTTGAAAGAATAAACCTTATTTGGCCTTGGTGCAAGTGGAGGCTTCTGAGTGGGTGCCGATGCACCTTTGGAGGCATTGACAGTCAATGCCTGCTTCCCCTTCGTCTCTCGTCCAGGGTTGTTGGCTGCAGGCCGTTTTCCCTTGTCCTCAAAGGCAGGGAAACCGACTCCCAGAAGACGAGCATTGGACGCCTTCTTTTCAGCTGCCTCGGCCTCGATGATCAAGGAACTCCAGTCGGAAGGAGGAGTGGAGTTGAGCCAAAGTTTGATGGCAGGCAGCATGTTCATGCTGTAGGAGGAGAGGAGTGCATGTTCTGGCATACCCGGGGGTAGTCTGAAGCAGGCTTGTCAGAACCGTTCGATGAATGCTCGAACTGTTTCCTTCTCCTTCTGACGTATCTCTATAAGGGACGTCATTGTCATGTCCTTCCCTCCGTCGTAGAAACGATCGAGGAAGAGACGTGTCAAGTCGTCGAAGGAAGATATGGAGTTATCGGGGAGACTGCAGTACCAGTCGTAAGCTACTCCTTTCAATGCCCCGACAAATATGCTGGTGAGCAGCGCGTCTTCTTTCAAGAGATGTCCTGTTTGAGACTGGAAGTACGTCAGATAGTGGCGCAGAGAGTCCTTCCCGTCGTATGGCGTCAATGTCTGTGGTTTATACTTGGGAGGATAAACCACTTTGTTCCATTCGAGGGGGTATGGTTGTGGGATCCCCATCTTCTGGCGCTCCTTCTGTCTGTTCTTGGACTCAAAGCGCTCGCGCAAGTCCCTGATCATCTCAACCACGTCTTCTGTGGAACTGGGAGTCGGGAAAGGTGGTACAGCCTGGAGTTGAGCATTTGATGGCTCCGATGTTCGAGGTGCCTCGCGACGATCTGTATCCAAGAATACCCGTTGAAGGGGTATACTTGATTCTCCATTGGCCCCTGGGTCAGGACCAGTAGACGGCATCCTGGCCAAAGCTGACCGTATCTCAAATACTGCTTGAGTCAGTGTTTGCATGGAGGCAGAGAGGGTTTTGAGTCCCCCCTCCAAAGTATCCATACGCTGGACGAGGTCTGCTGGCGGCGCATCTGGCTCGGCATCACCCCAGTCATGTATACTGTAATGACATGGCTGAAAGTGGATGGATCGGTTGAGGCTTCACTCTCGGCCTCACTCTCCTGTAGGGGAGTTGCCTCTCCTGGAGCTTCGTCCTGGCTACCCCCAGCTATGTCTTGGGGGATACCTTCGCCTTCAGGAAGGACGTGGCTAGCCTCATCTGTGCTCTGGAAAACGTCTTCGTCTTCGGAAGGATCAGCAAGGACTTGGCTACCCCCAGCTATGTTCTGGAGGACGTCTTCACCTTCAGAAGGCAGATCGACAAGGACCTGACTACCCCCAGCTTCCTCCAAGATCTTCTTTCTCCTTCGAGTGCCTTCAAACACTCCAGAGGACGGGACAGTCATCTTGGCTTTCCTTGGCTGGCTCTTGGATGAGGACACAGTCGAGGAGCTACCAGTCGCCTTCCGAATTGATGGGGAGTTGGAGACTACATTGCAGGAAGCAACCTGTAGTTCTGGCTCCATTTTCGCTGACACCTTCTTTTCGAGGCGATGTTGGAGAGGTGTTGATGATTGCAGCCGCTGGAACACCGACTGCCTTGGTGGTGGGACTGTTGTTTTGCAACAACAGTTGATAGAGACTACAGCATAGGTGTGCCCTGTGAGGGACGTATTGTGTTTGTCAGTCGACTCTCCTGACCGACGTTTGTGAGTGATCACGTTACGCAAATCATTGGAGGAGAGTGCCACCTTCGTACCCCCATCAGGCGCATGGCAAGGCCAAGCGCCGGGGTGGTCAAGTGAATGGTGCACCCCCTGATCCAACGCAGAACATGCGCTCAGATCAGTAGTGGGGGAACAACATTTACAGTGACTTGAACGAACCTCGGACGCACAACCAATGGAGGCACGGGAGTTCAAGACCACATGGTTTGCCTTGCTCGACTTGGTTGCGAACGCAGCAGATGCTCCCAAGTGAGACAAGGACTTTGAAGGTCGGCTCATTTCTGGCGCAGAAGCACCCGAGTCGACCTTATACAGCTTACCATCAGTAGCGCACATGATTGTGAGCGCATGCTTCTGGTTTGCTGCCGGCATAGCACGTTTGTGGCGTATGGCCCGTGCTGCCTTGGACTTCTTCGTACCAGCCCGCTGGAACGCATAGTACTCAGAGTCCAAATTCTCCTCGCCACGATAGCGAGTGAGTCTGTCAAAGACAGAGGCCTTTTGTGGCGCATCAGAAGTGATGCGCAGGGCATTAGCTGCACCCTTGCTCCGTCGGCGCATCTTCCTTGTCTGAGAAGGAGATGGCTGGAGAATGTGGTCAGCACCACATTTTTTCGAGAGATGCGCTGCAGCGGTGGGCGCATCCTGGCTGCTGAGGTCGTCAGCGAGAAGGGTGGACTGCATCGGCGCATCCCCTTCAGTGGTGGTGCCAGGGGCCTCGACCTTGCGCACCCAGACTTGGCGAGTCTTCTTCGGCTTTGGCAACCGCTTTGAAGGACTTGCGCTGCCTTCAGAGATGAACTCCTCATACGCCTGTTGATTGAGGCGTACGACCAGCGTCTTGTGGGAGGAGCCACCTTCACGTCGTCGGATTGTGTCACGACCCGCTCCCAATTTTGGAATACGAGTACGTGGCCAAGTCCAGCCTACGCCGCAGCATCGGCGGTAGTACGCTGTCTATGATAACAATGGTCCACAACAAGCACAACACGCATATATATCATCCACAACTAAGCCAGCAAAAATTACTAAAATATCCAATAGTCTCAATATTATAAATATGAAAAATCCACTACAACTCAGAAAGTCTCGGGAACAAACTCGGATAATAGAAAATAAAATAGACAACTAACTCCATAACTATAACTACTGACTAATGCGAATCCATAAGGAAGAAAATATGCTAATTCGCATCAGTGCTGGAACCGGGTACGCCAGTGACATCAGGGTTGCCAACATACTCACCGTAAACCTCTGGACAGATCACGTCGTCTACAACTGAAAAATGGTTATCCAGTTAGGATTGGAACAAGTACAAGTCTAACCATCATGATACAAGTACAATATAAAGTAATAAAACACTAAACATGGAAAGTAATGATCAATGGAAACAATGAACAATATGAACAAGAAATCATAAGATGGAAGAAACTGATAAGGAAAGTAACCAGCATGAAAAGTAAAGAGACTCATATAAACACTCGTAGTGCACGTGTCGTGAGAAGTACAACGTTCCTACACATGGACGGCTTGGGCGAACGATGAGGTTATAAGGCCCGCCCCCGTAACCGGGAGAGTTGCTAACAATACCATCTGGGCTTTGTCCACGTGCCTAGTAATTGTACCCCTCCAATATCCATACCTCACAATCAGGAAAACACGATCACAATAACGATCAAGATAACAATGAGAGAACATGATCAATAGTCAACACTCAACTCTCGTGTGTGTAACAGTCAAGACACGGAAGATAGCATGTATAAGTGAAATACGACAATATAAAGTAAATGCACATGAAGGTGTCAACAAGTACTTGCCTGAACTCTTGGACGGATTGATTTCACAAGTTGAAGACAATATGAACTCCGGCCTAGAAGCTATCAAATCAAGCCATCATCCCACGAACCCCGTCGCACAAACAACCACAAGTTAGATATACAATTCCCACTCTAAAAATCCTAGAAAGTGGCTAATGGGTTAAATCAATTAATACTATTCTAATTCTGGAATAAATCATCTAAAATCCTATTTTAACCTATTTAATTCTGAAATAATAATCTACACAAAAATATTTGGCCAAGGAAAGTCACGGTTCCAAATTCGGGACCCGTGGCACACAAACCGAGACATACTGTTGACTAACTAGTCAAACATTATGAATTCAAGTTTGAGTGTGCAACATGATAGATTTCAGCGCCATGAGTGCACTGGAATCGACCGTGCCGCAAAATCACGATTTGGTCAAAAGTTATCGCCATTATGGCTAACCATGACCAAATCGATGGACCGTTGACCAAATCTGACTTCTACGAACAAAATAAAATACTAGATGAAACTCTGAATTTCTGGAAAAATTATATGTTGTAGAGCTCGGTGTCAGATTTCCAAAAATTCAAACGGATCGCAAAACGGAGTTCGGGATCGCTCGAAATCTCGAAAACCGTGCGACGTGTTGATTTTTGGACCACCGACACTCAAATAATTATTCAAAAATTCGAGATCAAAATTACAGAAATTAAAATATATATATTCAGAAACCTAACCTCGATACGCTTCTAACAGAAAAAATGGCGCACGAAAAGGACGTCTGGATCAACGGCAATCGCTCCGCGAAGTCGAAGATCCCAATCAAACTCTCCCACTAAAAGCTGCTGAATTTCTAGGGTTTTCGGAAAACTAATAACTAATATATATATATAGGGCTAGGTCGGTGGCTTGAGGCAGCTAAGGGACACGTGTCAGCATCGTGTTCCCCCCGCCAATAATCCTACGGTTCAAAACTAAACCGAGCTTGGCTCGGCTTGGGAGTAGCCCAAGCCGGCTCGGCTTAGGATTACTAGACGGCTCCGAGACCGACCCATCCCGCACCCGCGCCGACGGGTGGGCCCGCACCCCGCACGCCAGCGGCTGACGTGTGGGCCCCCGCTCGGCTGACTGGGTAAATGTTTTGGAAAATAGGTTTTAAATTACAGAAAATTAAATAAAAATTCAAGAAAAATCCTAAAAATTCCAAATAAATCCCAGAAAATTCCTAAAAATTCCTAGAAAAATCTAGAAAATATTTTAGGGGTTCTAGAGCCCAAATAAATTATTTGATCTCAAAAATACCCTCGGGTGCTCTCACAGAAATTCCTAGAAGCTTAGAAAATTAATAAAATCATATATAAAATTTATCTAAAATCTCCTAAAAATCCAAGAAATTCTAAAATAGTAAAATGATACTCTATATGCTGTATGGGGACCCTGGAGACCATATATGTCGTAGTTTTACTATACTTAAGTTATAGGCTTAGGTACGCACCCTTGTGATCCCAAATCAAAATTCTATACCTACGATTCAAACCATTATATAAATAATAATAATAATAAACAAAATAAATAAATTAAAAAAAAATGCTCTCTAAAATAAATAAATAATTTTTGGGAGAAAAAGTGCTACAGATTGCGACACAGCTTTCTCGGTGGAGGAGAAAGAGGTTCCCAGCAGAGTCGCCAGCTTGTTTGCCATTAAAATCTTTTTATTGCAAATTTCAATACAAACAGAACAGTGTTACAATGTAGGACTTAGACGTAGTCCTAGGAGAACACTTTTGTTTATCTGGGTCCCTTGTGCCGATGGAGCGAGTGGTAATACATTGACTCCGTTGACGATCTGACGACGGTTATCGGTTCTCTGAAGGTCTGAGTTGCTCTGGATGCTGGAGCTCACGGAGAAGAAGAAGACGTTGAGTGTCTGTATCTGCCTCTCTGTGTGTGTGTTCGTAGGTTCGTGGCCTTTTTCAGAAGGAAATGATCCCTCTATTTATAGTCTACAGGCTGGCTGCTCATGCGCGCATATGTAGGATGCGCCGGTTTGTGGGGATGCCACATGGTGATTGCTGATGGAGGCGCATGGGCGGCGTGCTCGGATTGAGGAGTTGAACTCTTCTCGTTGCATTTGTGGGCTACGGCAGAGCTAACACGTAGCAGTGGAAAAGATCTTTCGGTTGCTGAGATCTTGGGTGATTAGCACCCCTTCATCCGCTGAACTGAGTCAAAGGACACGTGGCGCGTATCCGTTGCTCAAAGATCTTGGATTTGGTGGAGAGTAATCTGATAGGATGCACCTAGGATTGGGCGCATGATGAGACTTTGGCTTGTAACCTTTAGGAGTCACGAACCAGTCTGGGCGTACGGCTTTTGAGGCGCATGCGAGGCTTCAGTAGTGACTTTGACTTCTGTCTTTAGGGATCAGAGAAAAGTCTGAGGCGCATGACTTTTGAGGCACATGCAGAGATTTGGGCGCATGGCTGCGGAGGCGCATGCGAAATGGTTGGGCGGCCACGTGGCTTGTAACTGTCGGAGGGAAGTAATGATGATGCCGACGTCAGTGACGCTTAGTCTTCTGAAAAAGCTGTCAACCGTTCAGTCCTCGAGGACTGGCCGCTGTCGTGTCAGACTTCAGCATTTAATGTTCTTTGACGGGTGATAGGCTGTTGAGTGAGCGCATCGATCTGCGTTCCACTAGGCGTATGGGGACGCATGGGCGCATCCTTACAAGGCGCTTGGTGCTGGTGGGCGCGTCAGTATGATACGCGGTCTGACCGGCGCATCCGTTTGTATGACACGTCTTTATTGGCCCGACTGTTACGTTCTTCAAGTGCTTTAAATAGCCGTTTTGACTTGGCTGAATCCGAAGCGTCAGGTTCATCACCATTAATGCAAATTCATTGCACGGGATTCGGAGAGCCCGCCACTTGGCGCATGGGTTTGATTTGTTCGGCCTATAAATAGTGGCAAGGAGAGAGTTTGCTTCTCGTTCTCTCATCTCCTCCCGAAATGAACTTGTTTGCTCGAGCATATTCTGTTGATGAGATGTTCCCGAGGGTGAAGATGTGACGCATTGTCTTTATTGATGCACTTGAAGGTGACTGTTACATCCAAAAGTCGGAGTCGAGGGCTTCTGAGGCAGGCGGAAGGTGCCTGTTGCATCCAAAGATCGGGATGCTCGAGCCTCGTCTCCGTTATGCTGGAAGAGCCGTAGATCGGAATTGCGGTGCTCCGATCATCTTCCTTGGGCTTTGGGAGAGCTCCTCCTCCTGCTAGAGTGGGTGTTACCCATTCTGGTTGTGTTGAAAGCCTCCTTTTGCTGCGGGTCGATTGCGGTGCTCTCTTCCTTGGGCTTTGGAGAGCTCTTCCTCCAGCTAGGGGGTTGATTGCCCACCCTCGTTCTGCTCAATAAATGCTTCATTAGTCGAAGCATTTGATCGGGTAGAGGTAAGGCGCATATGCTGAGACTTCATGATGCACATAACTGAGGCTCTTGAAGAGATGCGCCTGACTGAGACGCCGAAGAGATGCGCCTGATTGAGACACTGAAGTGATGCGTCAAACTGAGACGCCGAAGAGATGCGCCTGTTTGAGAGCGCATGGTGGTTGCTGCGCCAGGCTGTAGACTTAGGGTCTTTTCTTTTTGTAGAAGTTCTCCTTTGTACAGCCTTTTTTAGACATATAATAGACTTTTATATGAAATAAAAATCTTCTTTTAATGTCTAAGCTTTTGCCGTTTGTTGTGCCAAGTACTTCATCTGAGCTTCCTGGCGCATGTAGTGTTAGGCGCATAGGATTTCTGGTTCTGAAATTCCATGCTTCTACAGAGTGTAGTCATTAGTGAGAGAGGGTGCATTGGTGAATGTTTTTATGTGTAAATAGATTAATAGATCGAGAGATAGATAGATAGATAATAGTTACATAGATAGTTTACTAATTTGATAGGTAATTTAATAGATAGCTTGATAGATATGTTAAGGATAGATAGACATATGGATATTGATAGATGATAGGATGTGTGTCAGTCAATAGGTTGAGGGTTAAGGGGAAAATGAAGCAGGACAGCAGTGAGGACTGCTTGTAGATACAACATCAGCAGGAAAGGGAATGCAATGGAGGCCAAGACTGTAGCAGCAGTAGAGTGGTAAGGGTTTGGCCCAGGTTAACCTCTGCTTGTGTAGGCAGGTAGGAGTGTAATGCAAGAAATAATGCTTGTTGTCTGTAACAGCATATAAGCTAGGCAGATGTGTGAAGCCAACAGCAGGGCATTCACAAGTGAGTGTGAGTGGTCGGGCAAGATTCAGCTGTGTGTGCAGACCACATGAAGCAGCTAGGCTTGCTTGCACTAGCAGGTGCAGCAAGCAACAGGGGCAGTTGCAGGGGGAAATCCTCCTATCTGTAGGCTGCTCCTTTGCATAGGTTAGGGAGCCATAAGTGAAGATATTTGTGTATGGACTGTAGAAGCCTAGTGTGTATCAGTTAGAGGCCAATGTAGTGTGTGTGTGTGTGTGTGTGTGTGTCAGTTTGTGAGAGTGGTAGAAAGGATGTGGGGTTCAGAATTGTGTGTGTAGGATGGAAGGGAAGGGTAAATCACGTAGCAGTAGTAGTGTGCAGTCAGTTAACTAAATGTGTGCAGATAGGAAGTGAAGGGGGATAGGAGGATAGTGTCCTACAACAGCAGGGTACCTTCCTCCTTTCTTGTCTGTATAGGTATCTAATTAGGAAAAGATATATGGGTATCTATATATTTCATATGTTTATAGAAGTGTATAATGTGTGTCTATGTATATATACAGTCCTATAGTTATATGTGAGTGTAGATACATAGGATGTAGCTATATGTGTATGTGATATTGTAGATAGGTGTATAGGTAATAGAGTGTGTGTGTTGGAGAGTCTAGGCAAGGGAAGAGGGGGCACACTATTATGTGAGTACCTGTCCTTATATAGATGTGGGTAGAAGGTAGGACTAGAGAGGGGCACCTGCTGTTGGTAAACAGTAGGGAGAAGAGGAGAAAATGAGGTAGTGCACTGTTGTGCACTTGCCACAGTAAGGAGCAGTGGCATGTAACCTTGTAGAAGAGAATGAGAAGCATCAGCAGCAGTAGGGAGTTTGGGCCTGTGTGCAGGTGATTGGGATAGCGGGTGAGTGTCTATATGTGTAGTGTATTGAGTGTCTACATGTGTCATACACATGGTTGAGTGGATTAATTAGGATATAAAGAGAGTGCCCTATTATCCAGTTCAGTTCATAAGGTGAAGGGATGAGTAACAGTAGGTGAGTGTAAGGTATTGTGGTTACATGCAATGTTTTAAAAACCGGACCGATGATCGAACCGAAATTTTTTGGTATAGGTCGGACCGGGGTTCAACCGGGTTCAATCGGGTTCAACCGGAGTTCAATCGGGGTTCAAATAGACTTGGTTTAGTTTGGTTTAAATACGTAAGATATTCATATTTACTTATTGGTTTAGTTTTGTTTGGTCATAAGTATGTTGGTTTGGTTTACTCTTACAACTATAAGGTCAATCAAAACCAAACCAAGAATCAAATTGTCCAAATTTTTCATGATAATTTTTTTAATTTTTTTTCTTAAAAAAATATCAAAATTAGTCGGTTCAATTGCGAACCGGTTCGGCCGGTTCACCGGTTGAATCCGGTTTTTACAAAAAACCGACGGTTCTTTAAAAGACCCGATTTTAATCGAACCGGACCGACTTTTTTGTATAAAGCGGTCGGACCCGGTCTGACCGCCGGTCCGATCCGGTTTTTACAACATTGGTTACATGTGTACAGCAAGGGGGGTGTCTAAAGCAGTAGCTAAGGTGTGTTGAGGTGAAGAGCAGAAGAAGAGCAATTGGGGGTATCACTTCCAGGACCTGTGCACAAGTGCACAGGTATGGTTAAGTTGTTGGCGGCAGCCTACTGAGTGTGGGCTGCCACAATTATGGTGGGTATCAAGTTGTGTGGTTTGCTCACCACAGTTGAGGAGATAGTGTGTATCTTGTTTGTGTGAGGTGCACCCCGTGTTGAAGTGTAATTTCAGTCAAGATAGGGAATACCCTATAGGGATATGTGTGTGTTAGAATATAGATATATAGCTAGTGGGTGAGTGACAGTTAGCTATCAATTAGTGTGTGTTAAGGTGATCAGGGTGTGGTGTATTTGGTATCAGGATGCTTGAGGGTGTGACTAAGTGGGTACTAAGGTAAGGGTAAGGAGTTTAGTTATTTCCAAGATATGGGTATTACCTTAAGATAACACTAGGGTAATAGTGAGGTTGTAGTATCATTAAGTTTTGGGTATTGGACACCAAAGGGTAGGAAGGTTATCTATACTAGGTAATATTAGATATAGGCTAATAGTGATTTTACACGTAAGTCTATATGGAGACACTGGGTGAATAGGCCACCTAGTATCTTGTACTAGCTAGCCTAACTTAGACAGGCAAGGTGTGGGTCCTAAGAACCTAGGATTGACCCTTTTGACCTAGTATTGACCTATAATTGCTTGTGTATCGTAACATGTCATGGTTGGATCCACTGTACTTGTTAGGGCGGAGGAAATTCTAGTAGGAGATGTGATCAAATTTTTATTGTAATTGTAGACATTGTAAGTGTTAATCATACACCTCACGCATGATTAACCAGACCACTTAGCTATTGTACAAGTTCCCAAGCCGATCACATCTCAAAACTAGTATTTCAAATACATAGAGCTTATAGTATTTATTGTCCCACCTCATATTTCTCGGAATGTACTTATATGTTTTGCCTGTTTATTTCTATTCTTGTACATTGTGCTCTTCACATCTTTTATTCCTCATAGTACCTATTGCCAGATTACGATTTCATATTGGTGGCTCTATTCTTCATCATTTATCGTACTCACTACTTACAGTTTTATAGTTTTGTCAATTAACTGGAACTGCTGTTAGTGGTGTGCTCGCTCCAATTCTAACTGGATATATTTTTTAGATGACGGTTGCCCTACCTTTTACGACCATGGGATGTAGTAGGCGTAGGTTGGGAGACTCTGTTTCAGAATGATTTTTAGCTCCAGCTAAGGAGGCTTATCTAGCGACTATGTTATGATAGATTTGTGCTGGATTTGTCTCCAGTTAGACTCTTGGTTTGTTTATTCTTTTGAGATTTTTTCTGTGTTAGATTACTCTTGACTCATCTGGACTTGTGATATTTTTATGTTAGATTTTTTGGATATTTCATATCTTGTTGTTTTTATCTTTTCATACATTTATCTTCCTTATTGTTTTGTGATTGAGTATGGATATATTGTCATTACTTGTCCTCCATTTGGAGTGGACCATCTCGACAAGTTATGATATTTATATTGTTGGTTAGTTTAGCAAACCTAGACAGCGTTCTACCGCCGATGCTGCGGTGTAGGCATTGTCACGCACTCGTGTCCCTACATCGGGTGCGGGTCGTGACAGTTTCTATTTCAGCGTCCCAACAATCAAGCTTAATACAAATAAAATCTCCGGTGATACCAAGTACATATATCACTAATTATACAGAACATCACTAGTTAATCATGATTCATGTGTATCAATTCATTTTTTTAACAAATACTTCCATATAAACGTTATCTACATGCATCGCATATTATGTCACTTTATCAACCCTTAACTATCGAGTCTCTGACACAAACAAACATTCAGTCCAACATATACAAACTAAATTGGAAACATACTAAATTGGAAACCTGATGTGCACAAATGTAAGACAAATTTACATGACACTTGTATGCTTATTAGAGAATATACTATATATTCATATGTGTTATATTTATAGTGTCGAATGTGACAAAATGACTACTAATATTACTGTTGTCATTAAAATACGTAGAGTAAAAGGTAGAAAAGATGATAAATAGATTTCAATGAAGAGGATAAGATGAACAAAACAAAAAAAAACTTGCCACACTTATTTAGAGCAAGAAGCCTTAAAATAAATTCTAACTTTTTTCGACATTTAAGCAGTCAATTGCGGAAAATGACATAATAAACTGGAGGTTGATAGTCGTATTGACTGGAGAAACAAGAAGATTCACAAGTAATCAATTGTTGACCAATTCTAATAATTCATGGGATACATGACAAATCCTAACCAGATCGATTTAGAGCCAACATAGGGGGTACCTCCCTGCACAAGAATCGGTAACAAATATAGGAGGTTACCTTGGACACGATTATTTCCTTATTGCCCTCTTCACAACACAAAACATAAACAACTAATTGTAAGACAATATACGATGACAGAGGTAAAGGATAATCCCTTCGCTCAGTCTGATGTTGCAACTTGCACTATGAAAAAGTCAATGGAATCACTCACGATGTGAAAATAGTTCTTAATGCGTTTGTTTTTATGATGGACTAGTTTATATTGACCATTTATATTCATTAATATGGAAGGTTTTAATTTTTTTTTCATGTAAAAGACTGTGACTTAGTTATCTTATTGCTAAGAAAGGCACCATTATTAATTCTAACAGTAAGGCAATATGTTTCATCATCGACTTCATTATCCAAGTTTTCTATGAGAATGGGGTTGGGTTTCTTTCCCATAGTAAGCACCATATCTCATTAGTTGTTAGGATTGGTTTGGTTGAGTCCTCGAAAGCTCTTCCCTATTTGACTATCAGTTCAATGATTAATTGATTAGCAGTGAGAAAAGATTTGGATGGCTAGTGATCTCCAGTTATCCATTCTTACAAAAAAAAGTAAATAAGTAACCATATAGCACTGCCCACGTTTATATCATGAATGTAAGAACCAAGTAAGGACCGAACTAAAGTAGGGCTATGAACTCCCCTCCAACACCCCACGCCCCACCCAAACAAAACACACACACACACACAAAATTCTCTACAATTGGAACAGAAGTAAAATGTGTTCAAGGTTTCCCTAAGTGGCGTGCTTCATCATCAGCGATCAAACAAGAATTATAAAAGGGTTACCAACAAGGGAATGCAGAGAAGAAGATAAATGAATTCGTTGCAGGTGGTCCTGTTTTTCTGTCCTTTCAATTGTCTTCAATCTTCAGCAGTAGGATGAAAACTAAAAGTTCATTCTCACTTGCAGCTTATGATTTTTCAAATACAAATGACATGAACTTTGATGTAAGTATTTGGTACAATGCCCTTGGTGGCGGTTCTGTTAACTCTAAGGCATTGCTTCACGTTCCCCGCTCTCTGAATATGGTAAGCAATCTAGATCTTTTTCCTGACTTTAAAACATATTTGTCTGTGTATAGTCTAGGTCCTTTTTGGTGCCAAAAAATAATAAATCCATTTTGAAACCTCAGTCTGTAAGGTTAATGTTTGACTTTTATTACCATTAATATGATTCTTACCTCAACGATGTGTGGAAGCAGGACATCTTTTGACTTTGATTGATTTTTTTGAGGATTCTTAGACGATGAACATATATTTGAACTGCTTTAGAGAAACTAATAACCTCTAAAATTGCATCAAAATTTTAATTTGATTGTTTTCAAATCTTTTGGGGTTTGGTCATAATGTTACTTGTTTAACCTTGCATTTCAGACGATTATACAACTGCTATATGCTTTATTCTGAAAATGGTCATAGATTTTTAACGTAGAGGACAAAAAAATTCTCGAAGTCTAAGACACTTGAAAAATGTAAGTAGTATCTATATTGTTTCATGTCGGACACATAGTGGACATGTTAAAAACCTTCCAAAATTAATATTGTGTCTGTATTCTCGTATCGTATCCGTGCAGTATAATTTAATTTCCCTATCCATCCAACATCAGGGTCATTTTCTGTAAGTAAAGTAGATGAGGTTTTGGAGCCAAAATGAAACAAGGTGTTTGTAGAATAGATATTACACTTGGCTAAGCATGAAATGAACCTACACAATTCATGAGCCAAATATCCCAAACATGATTAGAAACATTCAATTGCTTCTAATTACGAAAGAACATGCTCGTGCATATGTTTCGATGTTTAATGTAGGGTCACCCACAAAGTCATTCAAGTAAAGAATATAGTATTATGTAACAAATCATTTCATTGTTTCAGTTGATTAAAAGATGAATAATTATGAAACATGATATATTCGGTCGAATATGAAAGATTCAGTGATTAAGTATAGGGAGAAGTAGAATATGGAGAAGTATTCTGTTAGGATGTTCCTAAACTGATACGAGAAATAATTAAAGCTAACTATAATTTACGATGTTCCTAATGCAATGTATTTGTCGCCATTCTTTTCAAATAAAAAATCAAAGCATGTATATTAATTAGGAGATCAGATGATTAGTAGGTGATCGATTGAGATGTCTAAGCCTCTCATACCAGCTATATATATAGTATTGCATCACATTTGTTGTAGTAGCTTAACATGCATAAAGAAAACCGTAAGGTACTAAAACTTATAAGATTATTTGTCAAAATATGCAGGCAAGTTGTTTAAGTAATATTTGCTAATTAATCATTAGAGATAGCTTATACCCGCTACTTTTTTTTTATTCTTTTCAATTCAGGAGCCTAAACTAGAAGGATCTTCCCACTGTAAATAGCTAACTACATTGAGTAAATTAGTTATGCTAATTTTCTGACTGATCAAAAACTGCAATGTTCAACTGGAATACCAGTAGGACACAATGTAGGGGACAAAAACATTTTTAGATATATGTAGACTATAGTTACCTATGTTGCATGACTATATATGGACATGGATGTGGGTACGGACATGATACTGATAAAGTGTTGGTTTGTGTTTGATGTGATTGATATGTGAGACATTGAAGGAATTTTAATAAGTAAACAATAAAAATTCATTATTTCTATAAACAAACTATGTGACCAGTATGCTTATTTGCTTCATTTCTTATTCATTACACTTGAGGCCATAACTCAATAATCATCTGGTAAGCTATAATTTTTTTTATCCAAGAATCCATATATACTGTTTGAGTTGCAGCGACAGGCCTAGGAAGTACATACACTCTAAAATTGTTTCCGTGTTTGTGATGTGTGTAGGAACGAAGTCGTAAAGCAAAATACTCTAGAGGGGGGGTGAATAAAGTAGGCAGCGGAATATTGCTAATTAAAACTTGTTAGCAGTTAGATCGCAGAAATAATAATAATCACAAAGTAATAACTGTAAAGAAAAGAGTGATCAGAAGGCAAACACAAACACAGAGATTTATACTGGTTTCCCTCTTGTGAGGACTAGTCCAGTCGGAAGAACTCTAGCTTCCAGTTGAATCCACTATTGAAAAATCTCACAAGTTTTCATACGAAGTCTTTGCAACTTCTACAGACGCGAGCTTTGATACGAAGAACTCGACCAACTTCAGTTTTGAAGAGTCTTTCTTCAATCAAGCCTCCGATTACTGTAGAGAATAATTGTTGTGTGTTTTATTGATTGGTTACTCCACTATTTATAGGGAGTCTAGCTCCTCTTCATACTACATTTTCCAATGTGGGACTAAAGTCCCTTATTAGTTCTCAACACTCCCCCTCAAGATGGGCGATAGATATTAATCATTTCCACCTTGTTACATAGCTTCGACAGACTTAATGAACTAAGACCCTTAGTCAGACAGTCTGCCACTTGTTCTTCTGAGCGAACATGATCAATCTTCAGTATCCCTTGTTCCAGCTTCTATTTGATGAAGAATCGATCGATCTCGATGTGCTTCGTTCTGTCGTGCTGAACTGGATTGTTAGCAATACTTATTGCAGCTTGACTATCGCTCAGAAGACGTAACGGTGCTCCCTTGTCCAGCTTCAACTCTGTCAGCAACGCTTTCACCCACAGCAACTCCGATACTCCCAAAGCCATTGCTCTGTATTCTGCTTCAGCTGTAGACCGTGCTACCACTGACTGTTTCTTGCTTCTCCATGAGACCAAGTTTCCTCCTACAAAGACACAATATCCCGTGGTAGACCTTCTATCGTCTATACAGCTCGCCCAGTCTGCATCGCAGTATCCCTCAACTTCTATACTTCTATTCTTCTTGAACCATAGCCCTTTCCCCGACGTCCCTTTCAGATATCTCAAGATCTGAAACACTGTATCCATATGATCCGTTCTTGGATCATGCATGTAGCGACTTACTACACTCACCGCAAATGAGATATCAGGGCGAGTGTGCCCCAGATAAATCAATCTCCCTATAAGTCGTTGATATCTTTCACGATCAACTGGCTCTCCTGCTTCTGCTCCCAACTTGCACTTTTGGTCAATTGGAGTGACTGCTGCTTTGCATCCCAGCATCCCTGTCTCCTTCAGCAGATCTAGTACGTATTTTCTCTGTGAGAGAACAATTCCTTGTTCGCTTTCACACACCTCGATACCTAGAAAGTACCTCATTGCTCCTAAATCCTTCACCTCAAACTCCTTCGCGAGTTTTGACTTCAGCTTAGCGATCTCGACTTCATCATTACCTGTGATTACTATATCATCCACGTATACAGCAAGTATAGTGATGTGGCCTCTTGCATGCTGAAGAAAGATCGTATGATCTGCATTTGCTTGATGGTATCCCATGCCTGTAACAGCCTTTCTGAATCTGTCAAATCAGGCTCGAGGAGATTGCTTGAGTCCATATAGCGACTTCTTTAGTTTGCACACTTTTCCATGCAACGTCCCTCCGTCTGATTCTGTAGCGTAGCACCCTGGCGGGAGTTCCATGTACACTTCTTCTTGTAGGTCCCCATGGAGATGGTTTACTTCCCCCATTAAATATGCTTTATGTTAAATATATTTTACTATAGTATCCCACCAATAATTGTTCTAATAGGCTCAACAATTTCCATGGTCAGGGACATTAAACTCTCTTGAGATCCCTTTGAAACTATTTCCCCCTCCCAACTCAGTGGTTCTTTGCTATTCTTAGTATTTCCTTATTGACTTTTATGTCGCATAGGCCTTTTCTAATTGATGTGGATTACTTTATGAATGCCAAGCAAACAATAGCAACAATTTAAGTAGTTGCAGTGGATATTGATACAGATAAGGCAGAGATGAATACTGTTCCAGACTTCCATTCTAGATACTGATCGGATTATTACGGTTAAGTATTAATACAAGTAGATACAATGAAAAATTAAGTTCAAATCTAGGTTTGAAGGGTTTGGTTTTTTGTGGTACTGTACAGATTGCTAAATGTTTGGATGTCGAATATCCATATTTGTTAAAAAAAAAATGGATACATAATGGATTATTCGTAGACTGTAGTACATCCCTTACTACAGCCCATACATATGGGAAAACTCTTGAAAATCTACATAGATATGGAATGTCTTCCTTTTATATTGGCCAAAAGGGCTTGTTTGAAGTTGGAACCACTTATGCATGTACCTACTAGGCCAAATAATGAAGAACTGTGGCTTCCAGTGCAATATACATAGTATTATTTTTTGTTCTCTAAGCTTCTGCATTTTTATATCTAAATATATTTACTTGATGCATCAACATAATTTTCTTATTCTAATTCTATAGCATCTCATGTATAAGCATGAATCCACTGATTCCAGGTAAGAAATGCTTAAACTTTTTTTTTTGGGTGTGGACGGGAATAATTTTTTTTTTGTAGGGTGTCAAGTTAATGTGTCAAAATTTAGGATATTTAGTTGAAAAATTAGAATAGTTGAAAATATCAAGTTAAGATTAAGCCTAGAATAAAACTCTAGCTCTACAAACCTCCAGAATTCATGAAAGTTTCTGCCAATATTTTCGTAGTGTAGCGTGTGGTCTTTTCTGTGATGGGATTACTAGAAGGTTCTAGTCTCCTAGTAAGAATTTCTTTTTCCTATGGCCCCTGTTAGTTGACAAGTTTCTTAATGGTTTTTTCTAAGGGCACCACCATTTTTACTTGGGGGCAGCCCAAAAATTTTTGGAAATATTACAAGTTTGCCATAGATTTTTTTTACTTGGGGGCAGCCCAAGCTTTGGTATAAAAGCCAACTTTTCTTTCCTTTTTTTCTCTCTCCTTCCTCTACACTTTTCTTCTCTCCCTCAACCCTTTTCTTCTCTTCCTCTCCATTTTAGGTTAGAACAAAACCTAACAAAAAAAATTTTCCAACATAAATTTTGGAAAGATTGTTGCTGTGACAGCAAGTTTGGAAGAGAGAGGTTGTTAGAAGGTTGTAAGCATTTGGTAGTAGACTTCGCATTTTTCTAGTTATCAAATATGATATTTGGATCGAATGACCAGCAACCAGACAGTATCGAGAAAAAAAAAGTAGAGAACAAGAAAGAAAAAATAAGAAGGAAAATCACTTTGGACACGAGCATGGATTGCTTTAGTAGATAGATCTTCAATGTAATAGTTCCACTGAAGGACTATTTTGTTGTTGTTGCTTCATTCTTCACATCACTATTCTTCTCCGCTTCAGCACCCAGGACTGTCAGGGATAGGACTGTCAGAGACCTGGCAGTCCTACACTTAAGTAGGACTGCCAGGACCCTGACAGTCCTACACTTAAGTTGGACTGTCAGGACCCTGACAGTCCTAATTAAAACTTGCTGTGACAGGATTGAATTCTTTGATAGTTGACTGCTTGTTCATGTGGAAATCGATAATGTGTTGATTATGTAGTTAATATAGGTTGATTGCCATTTAACTTGGTTCTGATCAACTGGAGGTTCTTTATTTACTATAGGTCAAAAATAACATTTATTGATCATAAAAATAGATGACAGGCCTTAATAAAATGGATGATTCGAAAGCACTGGTCTCAATGAACAACATGAAACACGGCGCAGGAAAATATATGCGGCTAAAGCATTAGAAAGAAGTATTGTGGATTCAAGAGGAATTAATCAGGAAGACATTTACTGGGAAATATTACTACACTGAGACCCGTGAGTACCAAAAAGTTCCTCTGCAGATGGTAAGACAAAAGAGAATATTGATAATTCAGGATTGCCAGACTGTCAGGAGTAGGACTGCCAGGACCCTGGCAGTCCTAAATGAAACTTGCTGTCAATCCTAAATGAAACTTGCTGACAGCAAGTTTCATTTAGGACTGCCAGGGTCCTGGCAGTCCTACTTAAGTGTAGGACTGCCAGGTCCCTGGCAGTCCTACTTAAGAGCTCTAGGATGGTGAGATTTGAGCAGCAAAAAAATTTCTGTCCTCAGCAAGTTTCATTTAGGAATGCCAGGGTCCTGGCAGTCCTACTTAAGTGTAGGACTGGCAGTCCTACTTAAGAGCTCTGGGATGGTGAGATTTGAGCAGCAAGAAAATTTCTGTCCTCTGGCATCTTGAGAATGGTTGAAGTCCATGCTATTTTTACTTCATCTAGCTTTGTTGAAGCATTCGAACAGTAGGAACAAATTTTGTTTGTCCTGGACGTTCTTAGAAGTATTCCTGAGAAGTAACTCCCTTGCCATTTTATTTTAATTCACCTAACTCATTTTCATTGTTCCACAAGTGGTTACATTATAAAACTTATATATGCTCTACTACTTTCAACTAGAAGCTTGAGCTCCCCGTGAAATCTGAAGTCGGGTTAATAAGATACATTAGGACTGCCAGGCCTGTGGCAGTCCTAATGTAAAGTAGGACTGTCACAGTCCCTGCAGTCCTCACAAGAGGACTGCAGGGACTGTGGCAGTCCTACTTTACATTAGGACTGCCACAGACCTGACAGTCCTACTGTACTCAAACCCGACTGTATCAGCCGAACGGCCAAAACGAGATGCTCGTTTGTCGTCTTCTAGGGTTAGGGTTTCAAGAAAAAATGTGGGTTTGTCGTGTTCGAAAGTTCTTTCATGAACCCTAAAGAGATTCTAAACCTAATTTATCAAAACTATTTAGAGAATTAAAATTATTATAGGGTTTTGAATAGAATGTAGAAAATTCTTGAAAAAATTAGGAAAAAACGTTCCTAGATTCCAGTTGCTTCGACTTGCGTGTCATCTCTTCGAATCTAGGAATGTTGTTGAAGAAATTTTGGTGGAGGAATTGGGAGTTGAGTGGTGGAGGAGAAGAAAGTAGGGTTTTGGGAGAAGGAGAGGGAGAGTTCTCTTTTTTTCTTTTGGTGGAGAAAGAGTGTAGAATGGGTTATGGAAAGGAATGAAGGGTTTGGGGGGTTGGGCTGCCCCTAGCAAAATGTGGGTGCCCCCTAGCAAAATCTCCACCTTCTTGGGCTGCCCCCAAGTAAGGGTTGTCCCCTAGCAAAAATGGTGGTGCCCTTAGAAAAAACCTTTCTTAATTTCTAACGAGAAACTCCCAACTCGTGTTTACAGCTACTACGAGCACAAGGGTTGGGAATAATGACATTCAATCTCCTAGGCACCCGTATATAGATGATAGACCCAAATCTGGAAATTTACGTCCAGGAGGAGAAAAAAATTGGTAACGTTTATTTCACATGAACAAAGAACAAAAGTTCTGAGACTAGTAAGTGCAATCCCAAGTGGAGTTGGGTTTAAGAGTACATTAATGTGAACGGAGTCGTGAAACATGTCGGTCAGCAACACTACTTGCAGCAGTTTAAGCTAAAAAGAAGGTAACAAACTCCACAATTCTTGTAGCCATTGAAACAAGAACATTAAGCTTCCAACATCTAGTACAGCTTCACTAATATAACTTTCAAGGAGCCATATTCTTAAAATTAAATGAAGTTTTCTAAAGCGTGTGGGACGCCTGCCTAGTGCCACTTCTTCCAAAAAATGAACCATGACGAAAAATTCAAAATTCCCCTCCAAAACTAAAATACTTCGTCGCCCTTGTTTATGTAAATATAGTAAAGAGCAGACACATATTCGACCAGCAGGAGACGAAACTTACTTTCTATTGAAACATTTGTGCTGCTATACAATTTCTTCTCCATCTTTTCCAAGTTGGAACTTATTAGTAGGTCGAACCACTTCCAATATTGGTAGAAAAATTATACAGGTGTCTTGATATTCAAATTGTACAAGTGAATTCCCTCGTCACATTCATCTTCTTTGGAAGTTGAGGAATTTGATGGCCAGAGCAAAAACCAAGGCGAAGATCACACAGAAGCCAACTACCATGAGGCCAGCAACACCCAAGAAATCGTGCCTGAAACCAAACTGGTCCTCTAGAAATACACTGATGCTTTTCAAGTGAGTGCCATCTGAAAGAAGCATGGGCTCGTGGATGTCCCCAAATTGGGAAGTCAGAAGCCCATTTAGGCTCCAAGCTACTGGGTTGGCCCAATAGTACCATCTCCACCATCTAGGAATTCTCTGCAAAGTGAATAAGAAACATTCTATCAATTCCCATGCAAGAAATATTCATCTCCAAAGTCAATAATAGTTACAAAAGTAGGCCTGTATGGTCGTGTGTTTGTAATCGTCAAGCGGCCCATCTAACATAATCAATGTTGCTTGGATCATATATGAAAAGAGCCGGCATCAGCAATAGAGACAGCATCAGCAATAACAAAATGATGCTCGCAATATTTTAAAGTCTTCCAAGTAATATGATAAGGAAGCACAATGGTAAAAAAACAAGTGTTACTCAGAAGAAATGACTGCAAAACAAGTTAAGTAGCTTTAGTGATACTATCCTTCTTAGTCTTTTGTGACTTATGACAATCTATTCACAAATTTTAACATGATATTATATGCATGACCACAAATTTTCTCTCAACCCTAGACCGCACCTCAACCCTGGCCATTGTCTGCCTCACCCCACCCCAATCCGTACCCGATAAAGGCCGTTGCCATACTCACTCTCCTACCTAACTGTAACACGTCCTCGGCCAGCCTATCTGTCCATCATGTCACTACCAAACCTAAACCGAACCCCACCCAAATCTCACATGGATCTGAGACTACATATTTCTGTCCTCCTCTACCACCTAGGACTCTCATTGCCTCTTAGCTTCCAAAGACAATCTGCAAATGGAGTCGACCTCGAAACCAATCTCCCACTATTGAGCACAAATGCCTTAACTAGAGGGAAAATTGGAATTGTAACCATAGTTGTAGCAAAGTGATTCGGGTCTGAGGGTTGAGGATCAACAGGGACGTAGGTCTACTTTTTGAGTTGGAGGGAGTAATAGGTTGGCTGACTTGTTGCAAAACACTATCACCAATAAGGGTTGACATATTGCTGTAGGAATACTAATAGGATATATGATATATATTTTATTGCGATTTGTCTAAGAAATTATGTTGGATTTTAAAATATTTATATGGGGACGGATCAAATAACAAAACTTATATATATATATATATATATATATATATATATATATATATATATATATATATATATATATATAAAATGGCTGTGGTTCTCGAGTGCGGGAGCGGGAGCGACCGAGCGGCTAGGGTTCCTCCCCCGCGGCCACCAGATCCCCTCGCCGGCGGGGGGAGGAAGGCCGGGAAGAAGGGGGGCGGCCAGCCCCCCTAGGTCGGCGACGACGCCCCCCCAGGCGGAGGGGAGGGGGGCGAGTTCGTTGGTGGGTGGGGGGGGGGGGGGGGCGGGCTGACCCCCCGGATTTGATGCGAGCAGCGGCGCCACCCCCAGGCGGTGGGGGGGGGGCTGGAGCGAAGGTGGGGGGGTCGGGCGGACCCCCCCGGATCTACTGCGAGCGGCGGCACCCCCCCAAGCGGGGGGGGGGGGGGGCGGGAGCGAAGGTGGGAGGGGTCGGGCGGACCACCCGGATCTGCTGCGAGCGACGGCGTCCCCCCAGACGGTAGGGGGGGGAACGGGAGCGGCAATGGGGGGGTCGGGCGGACCCCCTACGGCAGTGGGGGGGTCAGTTCCGGACGGGGATCGGATCCTGCGGGGTGTCTCCAACGCTCATAATTTCGAATTCGTAGCAGGATCTGGATCTCAGGGGGGCCAGATGGAGGGAGGAGGATGGACGACGGTTACGCGTCGTCGCGTGGCGAAGACCGGAAAAAAGGCAGGAGGAGGATAGGGCCATGTTAGGGATCTCCATCCTGCTGACAAACGACTGGGCGGGTCAGGGGCGCGGCCATCGGTCCGTGGTCCTGTGGTGTCTGCTGGGAGATCGGTGGACTGGCGGCCCAAGGCGACCGTGGCGGATAAGGGGAAGAGCAAGGTGGTGGATCTAGGCGATCAGGGGTCTGGGTCTCCCCTCCCGGAGGTTGTCCCCAGGCCACATGGGACGACTACTCGGCCGGCTGGAAGGTCCTGGGCAGATATTTGCAAACCTGTGGGACCGACAAGTCCCACATCGATGGAGTACGTGCCGCCGATTAAGGCAGAGAGGGATTTCCGGGCCTCGTTCCCTGCGGAGGAGATAGAGAAGGTGACTGCATACTGGGAGAATACCCTGGTTTTGTACGTCCTAGGCAACAAGCCTTTCTACGGACAGATCCGGGGTTATGCAGCACGTGTCTGGCAGCCTAAGGGCAGTATGGAGTTCTTTGCTCGCGAGAACGGCTTCTACTATGTGAAGTTTGGGCTTACGGAGGATGTCGCAAGGATCCTGCAAGGCGGCCCCTGGACGTTCGACGGCAGGCTCATCATTCTGAAGGAATGGACTCCAGAACTTAGATGTGAGAGGGAAGTCCTGAATGTCATCCCTGTATGGATTCGCTTCCCTGAGTTCCCTGTCCGGTTCTGGAGTATCCCATTGCTGATGCGTCTGACGAGCTTGGTGGGCACCCCGATCAAGGCGGATGAAGGTACTGTCTTCCGTTCGAGGTTGATGTATGCCAGAATTTTTGTGGAGATTCGGACTGGGGAGGAGTTGCCAAAGGTGGTGGAATATGAAATTCCTTCTGAAGAGGTGCTAACCCAGAAGGTGGAATACGAATGGATCCCACCTACTTGTTCAAGATGTACTTGTTTCAGACATCTGGCCAGTGCTTGTTCGTCAGTAGGCTCCCCGGTGGAGCCTCATATTCCCTTTAGTAAGGTTCCAGATTCATCCAGTTACATGGATTCCAGAGATGACAGTGGAGAGGAGGTTTTGGCGGGAGGGACTACTCCAGTGAGTGATGGCGGAATGAGCCTCATTGTTTCTACCCAGCTAGCTCCCATGAGTGGGGCTTTGATCTCCGGCCCGGGACAGAGGGGTATGATTACCAGAGGCATGGTGGCGTCGGGGAGAGAGGAGCGAGAGGGTGGTGGATCGGCTGAGGGGCATGTTTACTGTAGGAAGAGACGTGCTGTTGGTCCACTGAGTGACGGTCCCTCCAGGGAGGGGGGCATCCTTCTACAAGGGAGGAGGCGGTGTGCGATGGTGCTCTCTCAGGTCGTTCCCCAGCAGGCTATCCCGACTGGGATGGAGGAGGATCTATCAGCGTCGGATGCGGTACTTTCTCCAGGTGCCAATTCGGAAGTTTCCCAGGGGATCCATCCCCTTATTAATTAATGGCTATCATCGTCTGGAATGTGAGGGAGGCGTGTTCGCTAGGGAGGTGGAGAGAGATTTGTAGGATTCTTCACAGAGAGAAGTGCGACATCTCTGTACTGTTAGAATCGAAGATCAAAGGTGAAAAGACCCTTGCTCGTCGGACCCCACCTCATTGGGCCCAACTACACAACCTGGCTCTCTGTGACTTGGCCAGGATTTGGGTCAGATGGAACTCGAAGAGATGGGAAGGGGACTTGATCTTGATGACGGAGCAGTTGATCGCCATCTCCTTCTCGAACAAGGGTGGTTTTCGGTTCTTGCTGGGGGCGGTTTACGGCCACAACGACAGGAGGAGACGGGAGTCCCTGTGGAGCGACATCTCCAGGGTTGCCGCCGCTGCTGATTCGTCGTCGCTTCCGCTTCTGCTAATCGGGGACTTCAATGCCCTTCTGCATCGTGGGGAGAAGTTGGGTGGCCGCCCAGTTCCAGACTCTATTCTATATGATTTCCAGAGATGTCTCCTCCAGGCAGGCCACCAGGGATTGTCGCGCTCAGGCTTCATTTGGACTTGACATAACAAAGCGATTCGGAACAGGGTTGCATGCCAGCTTGATAGAGCCCTAGGCAACGGGGAATAGTTCTGGCATTTCCCCAATTCTTCGGCTGAGGGCCTGGCCGCTGGAACGAGCGATCATTCCCCCATCAGGGTAGGCTTCACTACTCGGTCTTCTGGGAAGTCCCGCCCATTCAGGTACAACAACTGTTAGTATCTCTCGGAGGGCTATCTGGAGGCTGTCTCAGAGGGGCTTACTAGCTGTCAGGAGGGGACGGCCCAGTTTCGCTTGGTGCGTCGTCTCAAGGCTACGAAGAAGGCTCTACGGAGTTGGGTGAAGGGGTTGTCCAAGTCTACCTTAGAAGATAAGGAGGTGGAGCTGCGGGCTATCCAGCAGGACATGCAATCTGACATGCTAAACGGGGACCTGGCGGCGAGAGAGAAGGAGCTGATCGGAGAAGTCAACATCTTGCGACTGCAGAAGGAGATTAGCTTGGCTCAGCGTGCCAAATGTTCCTGGCTCAAGGACGGCGACCGATGCTCCAAGTTCTTTTATGATCTCATCCGGACCAGACAGAATAGGAATCACATCTCCCAGCTTCTTGATGTGGATGGCAACCTTGTGGGGGAGCCGGCTGAGATCCAGGACGAGGCTGTCAGGTACTACTCTGAGTTATATTTCCAGACTGACTACATGTCTGTATTCCCAGAGGTTGTTACGAAAAGATTGGTGACTCCGTATGGAAATAGCATTCTTCTTGCCCCTGTTACTTTGGAGGAGGTGGAATCAATTGTCAAGTTGGCGGATCCCAACAAAGCTCCCGAACCGGATGGCTTTAGCAGTGGGTTCTACAAACGTCACTGGAACATTCTGAAGTATCAGGTCTTGGAGGTGGTGCAGGAATTCTTCACCAAAGGAAAGCTACTGAAAGAGCTGAACCACACTTTCCTGACCTTGGTGTCAAAGAAGGAGGGAGCGACAGCATTGGCGGATTTCAGACCTATTGCGTGCTGTAATTATCTTTATAAGATAATTACACACCTTATATGCCGGAGGATGGAGGGGATCATGCAGGACTTGGTTTCTCCAAATCAGGCTGCGTTCATCAAGGGGAGGTCGATCGCTGAGCACAGCCTTCTCGCTCATGAGATGGTGAGAGGCTTTAGCAAACCCGGAAGGGAGAAAGCATGTGTGAAACTGGACCTGAGGAAGGCGTATGACATGGTCAATATGGACTTCCTCTGTCATCTGATGACCGCCATGGATTTCGCGGACCACTGGGTTGTATTGATCCGGGAGTGCATCACGTCCCCCACTTTCTCTGTCCTCATCCAGGGCATCCCTTATGGGTACTTCCAGAGCAACCGTAGGCTTAGGCAAGGTGACCCCCTGTCCCCTTACCTGTTCACGCTTGTCATGGAATACTTCACATGTTTGATGGATCTGGCAGTGCACCGTGGGAGGCTGGTCCCATTGTTCAGAAGGGTAGATCTCCAGTTACCCACCTTATTTATGCAGATGATCTTTTGGTGTTCATCCAGCCATCGACGGAGGGTTTGCAGACGATTGCCGAGATTATGGGAGAGTTGAATTTCCTTTTGGGCCTTCAGATGAACAGAGAAAAGAGCAGGGTGTACTTCAGCTCCCTTTGTCCCCAGAAGGAGGAACGGACCGATGTGCTGGGAATTGAGAGGAGTGATCTTCCGGTGAGATATTTAGGAGTGCCTCTCACAGTCAACTATGCTCGGGATCAGGACTGCCATAGTCTGGTGGAGTACGTCCAGAGGAGAGTAGAAGGTTGGCAAGCCGCTGGATTGTCCTTTGGAAGACGCATCGAGCTGGTCAAATCGGTAATTTCGGATGTGGCTTATTTCTGGCTGCAATCCATCCTCCTCCCTGTTGCCACTGTTAGAAAAGTAGAGCGGATTTGCTCAGACTTCATCTGGAGGGGGGGTATGCACGCGATCTCTTGGGAGCAGCTCTGTAGACCCAGAAAGGAGGGAGGAGTGGAGCTTAAGCCGTTGATGGAGATCAGGGAGGCCTCTGCGCTAAAGCTGGCATGGAGATTCATCAACGGGGGGTCCCTCTGGGCTGACTGGAAGCACAGCAGATATGTGAAGCAGGGTAACTTCTGGACCAATGCTTCTGACAACAATTACTCAGTCACTTTTAAGACTGTCTTGAGACAAAGGGGGGTTCTCAAATCTGCTATCCGGGAGGTAATGAAGGATGGATCTGGAACGGATCTCTGGCGGGATCCTTGGATAAATCGGCTTTCACTATTGGACATCAGGGGAGCCCCGACACATCAGGAGGACAAGCGTGGGCTGACGTGTAGTATCATATGCGACGGGAAGTGGAGGTCGGAGTCTTATCGGTTTACAGAGGAGCTGGGTGGGATTATCAGTACTATTGCCATTGATCCGAACTTGCCTGCTGATATGTGGATTTGGGAGCCGATAGATGCAGCTTCGGAAACTGGGGAGTTCCAATTTCGGAGCTGCTACAATCTCATCCGGCGCACCTTTCCTCAGAGCTCTGACTACGAGTTCATCTGGTGCAAGGGCCTCGCCAGGAAGATGCAGCTCTGTGTCTACAAGCTTCTACTGGGCCGTCTTTTGACTAGGGATCGTCTGAGAACGTTTGGTGTGTCGGTCCCAGATCCGAAATGTGTGTTATGTAGTGTGGAGAATGAATCTATAGGGCACATTTTCTTCGAGTGTGCTCTGGCATGACAGATCTGGTCTGAGCAGAGTAGAGCGTTGGGTGGATGTGACTTCGGAAAAGAAATTGGAGATATCATCACTGTGTTCCGTGATAGGAGAGGTAGAGGACAGGACTGGTTCCGGACAGCCAGATTTCGACTTGCGGCCTCAGTTTGGCATATATGGAGGGAACGAAACCGTCGTATTTTTGAGGGGCTGGTCACCCCTCCGGTAGGCATATCCTCCATAATATAGAGTTTGATGTTAATGTAATGGGGAGCTGAAGAGTGGGAGTCCCACTATGATTGTATGTTGTATGATTATTGCATTGCTTTTGAAATAAAATTTACCATTTTTTTCCAAAAAAAAAAATATATACATTGAACCAACATAATTTCATAGCTACCCTATAATTCTCTATGTATGCTGATTAGAATTTATATAGATTAAAAGAGATGCACGAAATTTAAAAATAAAAATAAAATAAATATTAAGGTGTATTTTATTTTTATTTTTTATGCTAATATTTGATAGCTTTTTGTTAATATTTATCTTTTACCTATAATTCTCTATGTATGATGATTAGAATTTATATAGATTAAAAGAGAAGCACGAATTTTTTTGTTCAATCTTTGTCGACCCTTAATATTTTACTGACGCCCAAAAAATTTGTGTTAATATTTTTTGTTCAATTTTTTTGTTCAATCTTTCGCTTCTACCAACCCAATTGACGCCCAAAACCTTAGTTGTAGCCATGGCCACCCTAATCCAACACCTTGAACTAAATGCTTCGCACCTTGCCCCGTATCCAAATTCGTACCCTGTCCCGATCCAACTAGAAGTCAAAAACCAACTCCGACTCAGATTCACTCAAATTTATTCGTTTCGTTATCTGATTGGATATCAATTTCCTCTTCCACTTAATATTAGGATCTTCAACTGATCTACTATAGGGGTGAGCATTATTCGGTTTTAGACCGAAAAAACGAACCTTCGGTTCGGTTAAAAAAAAAGGATTCGGTTTCGGTTTTGAAAATACTAAAATTTCTTACTCGGCTTCTGTTTCGGTTTTGGATTTCGGTCCAAAACCGAAAACCGAATGAGAGACTTAAAATTTTGTATATTTTGAAAACAACAATTCTTTGTATATGTTTTGAAGCTCAACATTATTTATTTAACAACTAGTCCAATTTTGTACGCAACTTAGAAATATAACAAAAATGTGTATAAATATTACTATTTTTAATATAATTTAATAACGATCCCAACTTGGGCACGACCCATTAAACAATAGAAATATTTCAACCGGAGAAACCGAATAAACATAATTGTTATTCGGTTCGGTTCGGTTTCGGCTAATTCGATTCGGTTTTGTTTTGGTTTTTTAGAATTTTGGTTTATTCGGTTAAGACTATTTCAGTTTGGTTTAAACCGAATAAATCGAACGTTCACCCCTAATCTACTATCTAATCGTGAGTTGAACTCTTTTTCGACTAAACCCTTACTTTCTTGAAAATCAGAAATATCCTTTTCAAGTTTAAATTTGTTCACCTGGAATATTATCTCTTCCATTTTCTACTTCTTTTGTTTTAGTCTTTATTTAATTTCGATTTTATTTCCCCTTCTTTTTATTCCCTTCCCTCATTCCTTATGTCCCACAGGTTTGTTGATCCCTTAGAATCGGATCCATTTTTCTCCTCGAGTAAGGGTTACGAAATTAACCATATTGATTTTTCGATCAAAAATATTATGTGAAATCTTATGTTTTTCTCCCATTTGATGATTGGATACCTGACCTTTGCACCAGTCTACTCTTATGCTTGTTTTAGTTCTCTTTTTTGCTTCCATTCACCTGCACTTCTCCATGGCCATTACAAACTCTCTTCAACACCTTGATGTGTGAAACATTAGGGTTGCAACTACAATGTCTGGGCATTCACCTATAAGTATCACCTCCGTCGTCGGGGTCTATGGTGTCATGTTGATCTGCATTACAACCCATTTGATCATTCGATGATGATGCCACGTACCAGCACCTCCTGATGTGTGGGACACAGATGAGGATCAGACCATGGACCCGACTATTCAGTCTGTTTCTTCTAGAATAAGTGGTCCAGCTGGTACAGTTCAATTATGTCATGGACTTGGAACTATCATGAGAGGTTCTACACTCAAGCTGATGATGCCCACGAGTATAACCTCCTCCAGCAGGAGGCCTCTGGCCTGCAAGGTGATTGTTCTATTCACAAGTTCGTTTTCTACATGCTTGATTTCTAGGACCAGTTAACCTCGATAAAGCCACATCTCCCAATGTAACTTGTGTTAAGAATTTGAGCGTTATCATATCTTAATGGTGCTTCAGTTTCTTATGCATCTCCATTCGGAACTGAAGACATGTTAGGCTATTGAAACAATGTTCCACTGAACCTTCTCTTTATGTGGCCATAAACAATCTTGTACCCAAGGAGATTCACAAATGGTTCATGTTTGGCACTGGCGCCTCGACCATCTCTCCTTGTTTCACTTGTATTCGTTGTCTAGCTTTGACCTTGGAGATTCAAAATCCATAAATACTTGTATTGAGTAAAAGTTGGCAAAACACTTGGCAAATCCCTTTCCTTGTATTGAGTTTTGTTGTTCCTTGAACTTAGTGTAATCTGATGTAGGGGTCCTTCCCATCAAAAGAGACAACCGAGATTATGTTAGCGTTACTAAGATCCGCACTTGATAAGTTTGAAGTATTTTCTAAATATAATAAATTTACTAAAATGGTCAAGGTTCTTTCAAAAAAGCAAGATTTTTCGGTCAGATTCAAGAGGAATATACTTCACATTAGTTTCACAATTTTCTTCTCTTACGGGACCTTGACTAGGTTCTCGTGCCCCCATGCTCATCAGTAGAACATCACTGAGATACGTCATCAACATATACCTAAGACCACCATCTCTCTTCTTCTTTCAGCTTATGTTCCTGTTCAGTTTTGGGTTGAAGTCATTCTCACGAGTGTTTTTCTGAATTAAATGTATTCCCTCTTCATTCTTGGTGGTGTTTACCCTTATTAAAGACTTTATAAATGTGCTTCTAACTATTCTGTACTCTATTTTTGGCTGAACTTGTTCCATTCTCGTGTCTCCGACCGAATGAAACAAGTCATCTTAACGATCCGCTGTATGTGTTTCTTGGATACGAGATAAAGTCCAAGCAACCGATGTTGCACAGACATAGGAAGGGGAAATGGTGTTCTTAGAGAAGCTTCCATCAAACAATGAAATTGTCATTCAGAAACACTAATGCCAGGGGAGACTAACCCTGGTGATTGAATTTAGATTTAAGTGGGCATGAAATTAAGACTCTGATGGAGTGTCCATGTCGTGTTTGATATGTATCCAAGATTAACACATACAACACTGATTTTGGCGTATCCGTGCATCCTAAGAAGCATCAATTAACATTTCAAATGAAGAAGCATTATAAAATAGAAGACATTAATGAGAAAAAGAACACTTTGTGGTTTAGTGTTTGTGTGTGGTTAAAGCAAAAGTAGCCTTGAGATTTTAAATGGCGGTGAATCTGTTTGAAGAAGTGCAATGATGACTAAAACTGAACTAAATTTGAAATAAATATGTAAAGGCTTGGTTCTATATTTCATACCATGTGCGCAACCATAAATCCACTGAAAAGATTCCACAGAGTATAGAATGGTGCAGCAATGATTGGGGCCACATTATGGTTCGGAGTAATTGCTATTGTCATCATGCCGAAAAGGGTGAAGTATAGAAGAGTAAAATACATAAAGAAAGTAAACCATAAGAACTTTGGAATGCTCCACTCAAACGACGCCATGCTGTAGAATATGGTCCCATAGATAACTGTTTGAAACAGCACATAAGGGAATTCGATAGATACCTGAACAAAACATAATCACCCACAAGATAATTATGAAATGTTGTTACATTGAAGTCTTAAAGTTTAGTTTAGTTTAGATAGATCAAACCTGGGCAAAGGCATATGGTAGTGCCGAGTACATTCCAGCAGCTCTCTCTCGGTAGGAAACAAACCTTTCAACTGATGCCACAGGTTGAACAGCAGTAGCATTGGTAATCCCAATGAATAGGACAGCAGCATACATGGAACCCATGGCATTTAAGACATCTTGCTGTCTATCCCTGATAGTGATGCAAAAAAGTATAACTACAAATTCATAAAAGTTGACAAGGAAAAGTGAGAAAATGCAACCAATAGTGATTCATCCTAGCATATTTATTTAACCAAATCCATGTTCATTTTAGGATAGAATATTATTCAAGTCATTGATTAGAATGTTTCAATTGGACTAATATAAGCCAATTGAAATACAATAAAATGTGATATATGTTAAAGTTTCCGCCACTACACCAAAATTCCAAGAGTTGTGACGAGGTTGAAGGTTAAATATTTAGAGTGTCCAACGTTCTTTGTCTATGTTCTTGAGCTATGGCGTCTTCTTTATCCATCATCTGCTTGTCAGAGTTCGTGCCTCACAGCACGTCTTCATCTTCTCCTATGTTCTGTGTTTAAATACTATAGACATGTGTCATCTTCTGAACATATATGTGACACGTGTCACGATCAAATCATGCCCGAAAGTACACCCAAAGGGTGGCACACTGGTCAGGCACACCCAAAAGTGCACCCAAAGCATTGCCTACTTGTGAGCTTATACTTCTACTATTTTTTTGCATTGCACCCAGTTGTAGACCATGGCCCACTTACTAGTAACTGGTTGCCTGCATCACAGGCCCATTTGTTGGTGATTGCTTTCGTTTCGCTACCTTGATTGGGTTCTTCGTTTTCAAGTTGATCTATAATGGCTTCCACCGATTGTCTACCCGTACGGAGTCATTATACCATTTCTGCATTACACTGAAGGGCCCAACTATTGAATATAGGGGTGAGCGTTCGGCTTATTCGGTATCAACCAAACATATATAGATTCAAACGGAACCAAAATTAGCCATAACCGAAACCAAACAAAATCGAATAATCGATTTAGTTTAGTTTCGGTTGGGCTATTTTTATTGTTTAATGGGTTCGGACCCAAAATTGGAATTGTGGTTAGATTATATTAAAAATTTGCATTTTTTATACACATAATTGTTGCATTTCAAAGTTGGGTCCAAAGTTGGATTAGTTGTTAAATACCATAGTTAGGTTTTAAAACACATACACAGAATTTTTGTTTTCAAAATATACACAGTTTTAATTATAAAATATGCATAGAATTGAGAGTATTTCATTATTGTACAAGTCTTATTAGGTTTTCGATCTCGGACTGAAACATGTAGGAGAGAATAACGGGATAGTTAATATTGATATAAGAGATTATATATATAGGAAAGGATTAGCCTTCTCACTATTATCTACCCGATGTGGGACTAAACAACTAATACTCAACACCCTCCCTTAAGCTGGAGCATAGATGTCAATCATGCTCAGCTTGTTACAAAGAAACTGAACATGAAAGCCTAAAAGAGACTTTGTAAAAATATTAGCTATCTGATCGCCGGTTCCCACGTAATGAAATGTTATCATCCCCTTTTGATATTCATCACTGACGAAGTGGATGTCGATCTCAATATGTGTCGTCCTTTCGTAGAATACTGGATTTGTAGCAATATGGATAGAAGAGTGGTTATCACACCACATATCTACTATTTCATATCCTTCTTCTCCCAACTCTTTTTGAGGATGTTGCAGATATAACACCTCTGTTGTGCCATTAGCAATAGCTCAGTATTTCACTTCTGTACTGGATCGTGAGACCACACTCTACTTATTATTCTTTCACGATACTAAGTTTCCGCCAACAAATACCGAATAGCCAGATGTAGACCGTCTATCAGTAAGGCTTGCACCCAGTCAGCATCTGTAAAGCACTCAAGATGAGTATGTCCCTAATTCTTCATCCGAATTCCTTTTTTCGGATTCTGAGCTAGATATCGCAAGATTCTGAAAACTAGTTGTCAATACGGAACTCGTGGAGAAGCATAAATCTACTCGCGATACTTATAGCAAAAATAATGTTTGTGCGAGTCATGACTGCCAAGTAGTTAAGTTTTCAACCATCCGACGATATTGATCAGGATTGATCATTAGTATCCCCTCATCAGAAAGTAACTTTACCCATGGATCCATGGGTGAGGTTACTTCCTTAGTTTACATCATTCATACTTCAGTTAGGATGTCAAGCACATATTTCCGCTGAGACCTTACAATGTTTTGTTTTCCCCTTGTGACTTCAATTTCCAAGAAGTACTTCAACGATTCCATATCTTTGGTCTGAAACTACTCACCCAAAAAAAAAATTCAGCTCTACAAAACCCTGTTTGTCGTCTCCCGTTATCACAATGGCATCAACATAGACACCATGTGGTATCCATTGGCTGATGTCTATCGATAAAATACCGAATGGTCCTTCTTTGATTGGCACATGCCAAACTGGATAACGACATGTGTAAATCGACCAAACCAAGCACGAGATGATTGTTTGAGACCGTATATGGCCTTTCGTATATGACATACTTTACCCTCCCTTGCAATAAACCCATGAGATTGTACTACATATACTTTCTTTTAAAGGTCCCCAGGGAGAAATGCATTCTTCACGTTCAACTGAAGTGGGGTCAATCATAGCGAACAGCTAAGGATAGTAGCACGCACACAAAAGTCATCATAGCAACTGAGCAGAATGTCTCAAAATAATCTTCACCATAAATCTGAGAATAACCTTTTGCTATAAGACGAGCTTTCAGCCGATCAAGTATGTCATCCGATTTCACCTTAATTGTGAACAAACATTTGCGACCCTGCCTTCCTACCAGAAGGTAATTTCACCAAGTCTCATGAATTGCTCTCCCCAAGTGCTCGCATTTTCTCTTCTATAGCAGCGCTCCAACCAGGATGTTTGAGTCCTTCTGCAAACTTGGGGATCTGAATTCAATCAATAGTAGCCACCAAAGACTGAGTGAGACTCGCGAGCCCTTTGTAGTTGTCAACATACAAAAGGTGGTCGCGACAGGCACGACGGAGGCGAGCCGGTATATCAGACGGTAGTGTATCGGTGGAGTAGGAGGAGGATGATGACGACGTCGAATCTACGAGTGTCGGTACCATTGCTGATGCTTGTTCTGATGGAGCGGGCATTTACTTACCTAGGGACGGTGAGACCGACGAGCCGGTTCTGACTGAGTTGGTGTTTGCGAACCGTTGGACTGTAAGACTGGCTCGGTAAGGGAGGGCACCTGTACGGAAGACTGTTGTGTTTGAACTGGATACAATAGAAATTCATCTTCTGGGTACACTTTTGGAACATAATCTTCAGTAGGAGGAGGTAGGGGAAACTCGGTTTCAACAAAAGTAACATTCGGAGACGTAAAATACATTTTCAATGTTGGGAAAAAACAACGATACCATTTCTGATCCATATGATACCTAAGGAAGATACGCTTGAGTGCATTCGGTTCTAATTTTGAAAGATTACGTCGAGTATCTCGAATATAACACAAGTAGCCAAAAACTTTTAGAGGTAGAGGAAATAGCATATGACTGAGATATAATCGAGAAAAGGAAGTAGTACCATTGAAAACATCAGATGGTATACGATTGATCAAATAGCAAGCCATAAGGACAACATCCAACCAAAATTTCTTAGGAGTACGGACATGAAACATAACAGCATGTATTGTTTCCAAAATGTGACGATTATTACGTTCGGCCACTCCTTTTTGTTGTGGTATGTAAGGACATGAAGTTTGTAGATATTTCCATGTCTAGCCAGATGAGAATTGAACTCTCGATACACATACTCACAATCATTGTCGCTCCGAAGATACTTAATAGGAACCCTAAATTGGCTTTTAATTCCAGCATAAAAATTGAACAAAATATCAAATAATTCAAAACGATATTTCATCAAATAGACAAAAGTGACTCGTGAGTAGTTATTAATAAAGTAAACAAAGTACTTAAAACCTATCACAGATTCAATGGGACATGGCCTACATACATCAAAATGCACTAACTCAAAAGGAGCGAAAC
Source organism: Iris pallida (assembly GCA_029216955.1). Taxonomy (NCBI): domain Eukaryota; kingdom Viridiplantae; phylum Streptophyta; class Magnoliopsida; order Asparagales; family Iridaceae; genus Iris; species Iris pallida. The sequence goes on from JANAVB010018998.1 coordinate 17,781,220, forward strand.
CAGCTTTATTTAGACTCACTAGATAGAGGTACTCGGTAATGCTTTGCCAAACTGCATGATTCACAATGAAAAAGAACTCAAAAATCTAGAGATCGAAAACATTTTCTAAAGAGCTGGAATAGATAGGTGACTTAACCGACAATGCAACTCAAACGGGTCGAGTAACAGACCGACATCAACAGCAAAAGATTCATTGCAAACAGGTATAAGCCTCCAGCCACATACCTCCTACTGATAGTCTTTCCAGTTTCAGATCCTGAATGATACAACCATCAGAAAATAATGTCACCGTGCATTGTAAGTCATGAGTAATCTGACTAATGGATAATAAGTTGAATAGGTTTCTAGGTGTATGCAACACTGAAGTGCGTCGCATGATCAGACACACCAAAGTCAATCACTCACTATTTCGATCTGGCTGTAGATCCAAATGTAGAAGCTTCACCACGACATTGAGCTTCAAACTCAGCAAATTCTGCATGTCGTTGAATATCTGGCTGTAGATCCAAATATAGAAGCTTCACCACGACATTGAGCTTCAAATTCAGCGAATTCTGCATACGTATCCGTCGTCATCTGCACAGATAATCCATCAATGTCATGAGCATCTGATGTAATATTAGCGGTAGACGCTTTGGGACACTGCCATTGAAAATGTTGTCGTTGACCACAGTGGAAACATGTGCGCAATTTTCCTCCAAGATCATCATTACCTTATCCACAATTGCGGCCAGCATTGCGGCCACCACGTCCCCTGCGGAATCCACTACGAACAACACCCAAAGCAGATCGATCAGCAGGTGCATCAATTGTATCACTCCCTACTACTTCCGCTGTCCGTAGGATGGAATCTTAGACCTAGCAATAATCTGAGACCCTACAGAATCTGTATCAGGATGATGTGATGCGAGGTACACCATCATCAGTCATGGCCTTAAAGGTTCTGTTGAGAATCAATAAGGGACTTTTAGTCCCACATCGGAATATGTAGTATGTAGAGGAGCTAGACTCCCTATAAGTAGTGAAGTAGTCCATCAATAAAATCATCCAACCATTATTTTCTACATGGCATCAGAGCCATAACTCTCTCTCTCTCTCTCCAAAAAAAAAACAAAATTTTTTTTGCCGCCCCCCCCTTCCCTTGCCGACCCCCCCTCGCCGCCCCACCACCAGCGGCAGCCCGACCCCCCCCCCCCGACCCCCCCCAAGCAGCAGCCCCCCGACCCCCCCCCCCACCACCCCCGACCCCTCCCTTACCGTCCTCCACCAGCAGCCACCCGACCCCCCCCAGCCCCCCGAAGCCAGCCCCCCGACCCCCCGCCCCCCCCCCCCCCCCCCCCCCCACCGGCGGCCCCCCTTCCCGACCTCCAGCGGCACCCCCCCTTCCCAAACCCTAACCCTAGCCACCACCATGTCCAACCCTAGCCTTTCCATCTACTACAAACCCTAGCCGTCACAAAAAAAAAACGACGTATTTCGAAGACAGACGGCTGCCAAATGCTTTATTTGTACCAACTCTGATCCTCGCTTACGCCGTTTGGAACTAACAAATACTTTATTTGTTATTCCTTCTTCACATCGGGATCTCTACAGAGACTGATCATGTCTTCTCTGGTGACCTGACGTGTTCATTTTACATGCGCGCGCCGGTGCTGGCCAAGTTACTAGCGCATTCGTAAAGTCTGTGACGTCGAAGAAGAAGACGACGAAGACAAAGACGACGACGTAGTTGGGGAAGTTGCCGACTCCGACGTCGAAGACGCCGAAGAAGACGACGAATAGGGTTCACAGTTGAAGACGCCATGGATTCAATCAGTGGCAAACTGACGGCCGAAGAGATGAAGGCCTTGGTTGATGATATCTTATCAAAGAGATTAATCGAGGCAACCCCACGTGTGATCCATACTGATGTGGATCCGTCACCTTACAAAATAGGGAAATTGGAGAAGCTGGAGACGAAGTTGGAAGGAACGTCCAACTACTTGAAGTGGTCGCGGCAGGCGATGCGGACGCTGAAGGGACGTGGCTTGGTTGGCTATGTCACTGGCCTAGCCAAGGCGCCAGCCGATCACTCCGCAAAGGAGTTTGCTGTTTGGGAGATTGTCAACAACGTAGTGGTTGGGTGGTTGACTGCCTCATTAACCGACCAGGTGTCGGGCAATGTCGAGGCAATGGAGGCTGCTGCTGATATATGGCGAACTCTAAAAGATATGTACTCCGGCTCCGGCAACCCTATGCGAGTCTTTCAACTGCAAGATGAACTCGATAGGGTGGCCCAAGACGAACGTACCATCTCTGAGTACGCAGCCCTGTTGAAGAAGTACTGGTCTGATCTTGATCATTATGATCCTCTTGGGATGGAAGATGCACAAGTCGAACCGGCATTCGCGAAGTACTTTCAGACGTTCCTGGCTTATATTTCGCGGCATCGTATGATGAAATTCCTGAAGGGACTACACCCTGTATTTGAGCAGAGACGGAATATCCTCCTATCCCAACCCACGCTTCCGACCTTGGAAGAAGCTATAGCCGTCATGACACAGGAAGAAGCTCGACTGAAGTTGATGTCCAACAAGGGCTCCTACCAGGGGGAGCAAGCCGCGGTTGAAAAGTCTGCCCTTGCTGCCTTCAATCAACCTCCATCTGTGGGTGGTGTTTGCCACAATTGTGGTGACTCCGGACATTACATCCGATTTTGTCCAAAACCCTTGCGCACTCAGTCTAATGATCGAGGACGGGGTCGTGGAGGCCGACGTGGTAGTAGAGGAGGATATGCTGGTTAGAAGGGGCGTACACAAAGCAAATCTGGCGGAGGAAGGGGGAGAGAATCAACTGGCTGAAATAACCCCGCTTGAGCGGGAGTTCCTTGAGAAGTTGCGAGGCACAAAGCTGGGTTCGGCCGACAGTCCTGGGGCGTCTTCTACCTCGGGAGATCACATCACTTGCTTTGCCCAAACCAGCACTAGTAATTCTGCGCGTGCTCTTGCATCTGTCCATCAGCCAGGATGGATTATGGATTCTGGGGCATCTCGCCATGTTACGGGATCCCGTGGTGCGTTTCAGGACTATACTCACATACCATTGCCGGAGAGTATTCAGACCGCTGATGGTACATCCAGCCCTGTAATAGGTAAAGGCACTGTCGCATGCACCCCTTCCATCACTCTAACCAATGTCTTACATGCTCCGTCTTTTCCTGTCAATCTTCTATCAATTAGTGCCATTATACTTGATCTTAACTGTACTGTTTCCTTTGACATTCCTACGGTGACTTTTCAGGAGAAAGGGACAGGACGACGACTTGGGACTGGCACATGGCATAAGGGGCTGTGGTATTTAGACAGGACTGGACTGGACAACGCATTGGCTTCCTTGGTAGCAGACGCACCACCAGAAGCTTCCTGTCGCAGTGTTGAAGCCGACTTGCTACTCCACCATCAGCGTGTCGGTCATTCCTCTTTTTAAGTTATTAGTCGAATGTATCCGTCCTTATATCAAAGGGCTAATAAAGAGAAGTTATTTTGTGATGCTTGTGAGTTGGAAAAACATATCAGAAGCTCGTATGTGAGCTCGGGGAATAGGAGTTCAGCTGCTTTTGACATGATACATTCGGACGTATGGGGCCCTTGTCCTACAACCGGAATTAACGACTTTCGATGGTTCGTCACCTTTATTGACTGTTATACCCGCGTGACATGGGTCTACCTTATGAAGAATAAAAGTGACGTCCTTGAGGCCTTTCGGGACTTTCATCGACGGGTGGAAAAACAATATGGCGCTAAAATTAAGTGTTTTCGGTCTGACAATGGGACGGAGTATACTAATAAGCGGGTTGCTGAGTATTTTTCCACTCATGGAATACTACATCAAACTTCATGTGCTTATACTCCGGCACAAAATGGTGTGGCTGAACGAAAGAACAGACACCTGCTGGAAGTCGCACGGACGATGATGCTGGCTATGAATGTCCCGAAACACTTATGGGGGCAGGCTATATTGACGGCCTCTTATCTCATCAACAGAATGCCATCTCAAGTATTGGACTGGAAGACACCGTTGGAGATGCTTACTGGGACAACTACATACACTGTTCCACCGAAAGTTTTTGGATGTGTGTGCTTTGTCCAAGATAATAGGCCAGGCGTTGGCAAACTGGATCCTAGGGTAGTTAAATGTGTCTTTGTCGGTTACACGGCGACTCAGAAGGGATATGCCTGTTGGAGTCCAGTCGAGCGAAAGATGTTTGTCAGCATGGACGTTACATTCAGCGAGCTCGAACCATACTATGGTTCGGATGAAGGTTCAGCATTTGGTGACACACCTAACACAGATGGTATTCGATGTGAGGGGGAGATAATAAGCCCAAATGTGGTCGTCGGATCGGTTTCGTGTCCGGTTGTAGAAAACTGGACGAAAGGGGTGTATAACCCTAGAGGGGGGATGAATAGGGTAATTAAAAATTAACTACAACAATTGATGCAATAAAGACAATTGAAAGTAAAGAGTAGAAAGATCAAACGCAAGGATGTATCCTGGTATCCTCTTTTGAGGCAGTCCAGTCCCGGAACTCTCTCCGGCTTTAATCCACTATTTAACCAAATAGTACACACGAGTTTGGATCCGAAGAACTCGCCAACTTCAATACGAGTTTGGATCCGAAGACTCGCCAACTTCTACACACGAGTTTTCTTACGAAGGCTCGCCAACTTCAAACAAAAGAGAATGAGAACTTGTTGATCTTCTAACACGTGAAGATCGAAATGTACAACTCTTTAATACTCTAGCACTTTGGGAGAGGATGACAATGAAAAGCTTGGAAGAGTATTAATGGTGGAGCTCTTGGTTGTTGGAAAATTTATGGTAAGAGTTGGTGAAGAAGCTCAAGAGAGAGAGCTTTCTTTTATAAGAGAACCAAGAGTTGGTGGCATTTAATGCTCTGAATACAGACAGACCGGCATGCCGTCGGTATGCAGCGGCATACCGTCGGTATACCGTCCAAATAGTAACGGTCATATTAATGACCGTTAGAGAGCATTAAATGCGGCCATTAATGCTAGTCAGGGCAATTCAAAAACCAAATATTTGAAACTCGGTATACCGCCGGTATGCCGGAGCATGCCGCCGGTATGCCGACAATTTGTCACAGCAAGTTTTGGATTGCTAAAAACGGTATACCGCCGGTATGCCGGAGCATGCCGTCGGTATGCCGACAATTTGTCACAGCAACTTTTGGGTTGCTAAAAACGGTATACCGCCGGTATGCCGGAGCATGCCGTCGGTATGCCGACAATTTGTCACAGCAACTTTCTGGACACAAAAATCGGTATACCGCCGGTATGCCGTAGTATGCCGCCGGTATGCCGACAATTTGTCACAGCAACTTTCTGGATGCTAGAAACGGTATACCGCCGGTATGCCGAAGCATGCCGCCGGTATGCCGCTCTGTAAGTATTTGATTTTTGACTAGTGCTTTTTAATTGTCATCCGTCCTTAGGTGTTTACAGATATACCTAGACTAGTACAGACTCAAAGACTCTAAGCAGGAAGACGCCGTCTTATGCATGGAACGCCGGTAACTGCTTCAGTCTTCAAAGTGAAAGATGATTGCGCTGAACGGAAGAGCTCCATGTAGTAGATCTTCTGAGAATATTTGAATCTGAAGAACAGAAGACTAAACTACGAAGATGCTGTTAATAATCAAAATAAAATGTGCCAACAAGGGGGAGAGCACAGTGACTCAGATACAGAGAATGAAGAAGAAGATACATATGTTACGCAGGGGGAGCAGCAAACAAGGGAAAAGGAGCTCCAAGTCTACAGAAGGAGACAACAGAAGTCCAGTACTGTGCCTTTGCCGTGCCCTGTGCCTACTGTACCAAATCCCTTGTCTACTTCTGCTCCAACTCCTGAAGATGTTGCCCCCGCACTGAATCACTCGGATTCTGATACGGATCTCTCCGACTCGGATGGTATGATCTCTCCACCACCTATTGCTCCCTTAAGGAGATCTTCTCGCATCAATGCGGGTAAGGCTCCTGCTCGTTTTGATGATTACGAACATGACATTGCCAACTTCTTGTCTTATTCTAACATTTTTTCGAATTATCGAGCCTTCATTGCATCGTTAGACTCTACTTCGTTGCCCAAGTGTTGGCAGAAAGCAAAGAAAGATCCAAGGTGGAAAGCTGCAATAATGGAAGAACTTGGGGCACTGGAGAAAAATAAGACATGGGAGCTGGTTCCATTACCCAAAGGGAAGAAAGCTGTAGGATGCAAATGGGTGTACACAGTGAAAGAGACGCCAGAAGGAAAAGTAGAGCGGTACAAGGCAAGGTTGGTTGCAAAAGGATTCACACAGTCATATGGAATAGACTACGATGAGACGTTTGCCCCAGAAGCAAAAATGAGCACCGTGAGAACTCTGGTCTCCATTGCAGCGAACTATGGGTGGAAGCTGTACCAGCTGGATGTGAAGAATGCCTTTCTTCATGGGGACCTGCAAGAAGAAGTATACATGGAGCTCCCGCCAGGGTGCTACGCGACGGAATCAGACGGAGGGACGTCGCAAGGAAAGGTGTGTAAACTGAAGAAGTCGCTATACGGGCTCAAGCAATCTCCTCGAGTCTGGTTTGACAGATTCAGAAAGGCCGTTACAGGCATGGGATACCGTCAAACAAATGCAGATCATACGGTCTTCCTCCAGCATGCAAGAGGCCACATCACTATACTTGCTGTATATGTGGATGATATAGTGATCACAGGTGATGATGAAGTCGAGATCACTAAGCTGAAGTCAAAACTCGTGAAGGAGTTTGAGGTGAAGGATTTAGGAGCGATGAGGTACTTTCTAGGTATCGAAGTGTGTGAAGGCGAACAGGGAATTGTTCTATCACAAAGAAAATACGCACTAGATCTGCTGAAGGAGACAGGGATGCTGGGATGCAAAGCAGCCGTTACTCCAATTGACCAGAAGAGTAAGTTTGGAGCAGAAGCAGGAGAGCCTGTTGATCGTGAAACATATCAAAGACTTGTAGGGAGATTGATTTATCTGGGACACACTCGCCCTGATATCTCATTTGCGGTGAGTGTAGTGAGTCGCTACATGCATGATCCAAGAAAAGGTCATATGGAAGCAGTATTTCAGATCTTGAGATATCTGAAAGGAACGCCGGGAAAGGGGCTATGGTTCAAGAAGAATGGACGCATAGAAGTTGAGGGATACTGTGATGCAGACTGGGCGAGCTGCATAAACGACAGAAGGTCTACCACGGAATACTGTGTTTTTGTAGGAGGAAATCTGGTCTCATGGAGAAGCAAGAATCAGTCAGTGGTAGCACGGTCGACAGCTGAAGCAGAATACAGAGCAATGGCTCTGGGAGTGTCAGAGTTGTTGTGGGTGAAAGCATTGCTGACAGAGTTGCAGCTGGATAAAGGAGCACCATTGCGTCTTCTGAGCGATAGTCAAGCTGCAATAAGTATTGCTAACAATCCAGTTCAGCACGACAGAACGAAGCACATCGAGATCGATCGATTCTTCATCAAATAGAAGCTGGAACAAGGGATACTGAAGATTGATCATGTTCGCTCAGAAGAACAAGTGGCAGACTGTCTGACTAAGGGTCTTAGTTCATTAAGTCTGTCGAAGCTATGTAACAAGATGGAAATGATTAATATCTATCGCCCATCTTGAGGGGGAGTGTTGAGATCAATAAGGGACTTTTAGTCCCACATCGGAATATGTAGTATGTAGAGGAGCTAGACTCCCTATAAGTAGTGAAGTAGTCCATCAATAAAATCATCCAACCATTATTTTCTACAGCTTCGAAAGTAATCCTGGTACGACCTGTCTCTGGATCAGCTTGGTAGAAAACAACAACCGAGTCATAGATACGGACAAATCACGTTTGCCATCAAACGTAGCTATTAAGACCTCTCGTAACACCTTTACCGTATCTGTGTTCTGAACCATATCCTCGACGGATGATTCCATCAAATTCATTAACTGTGTAAACAGACGACTATTCATTAACTGTGTAAACAGACGGCTTTTCATTAACTGTGTAATCAGTCTCCCGCTACTAAACAACTAATATTCAACAAAACCGAAACCGAAAAAGAAATTTTAGTATTTTCAAACCGAACCCGAAACAAAAAAATTCAAACCAAACCGGATCACTTGTTCGGTTTGGTTTGGTCCTCGGTCCAAAACTGAATAATGCTCACCCTTAGTTGAGTATGGATGTTCACACTCAAACATGACCTACGTAGACATGGCTAGTGGCGATACATTGATGGCACTTCATTTCGATCAATTCGAGATGTGAGCGAGTCTGCTGATAAGGCCGCATACCATATATGGATGAGAATCAAGTTGTAGACACTACCGTGCAGTCTGTTTTGCCTTCCATTTGTTTATAATTGACTTGTTTCATACTGTGGTACTACATACAGTAGAATAACGGGTATCAGATTACACAGGAGTTGCATTCAGTAATCATTCCATCTGGAAGTTTCACATATATGCTGGATCACTGGAGGAAGTTAATTGTCTATTGAGCCTGGTTTTTCTGACGAGCTTGGTTATTGCTTACCGTGTTCGTCTGAGGCTTCATAATGCGTCTGCAACAAAAATTTCAAACTACTGTTGGATTGTCCCATCAACGCTCACCAAAACATCTATGGATTTGGCTATGAGTGAGTTGGTCGGAGAGGAGACGCTCATATCTACTTGGTTCTTCGACTCCTACGAACACTGTACTAACTGCCGCTCGATCTCTTTCGACATGAAGGCTCCACGATGTCATACTAGACCTACTGGATTATCGACTTGTACAACTTCCACTGGTCCTTCTGGCTCTAGTCCAATGTTATAAATTTCGCTATGCAAGTTCGGTGCGCCAAAGGGGCGCCTAGGCCGCGTAGGCGGATTTTTTTTAATATATGTATATGTTACTTCCATATATATATATATATATATATATATATATATATATATATATATATATATATATATATATATTGGAAAAGGGTAAATTTTATTCTAAAAGTAATACAATAGTCTTACAACATACAATCAAAGTGGGACTCATAGTCATCAATTCCCCATAGCATTTACATCAAACTCGATGTTATGGAGAATGCATACCGGAGGGGTGACCAGCCCCTCAAATATCCGACAGTTTCGTTCCCGCCGAATATGCCAAACTAAAGCGGCCAGTCGAACTCTGGCGATCCGGAACCAGTCCTGCCCTCGGCCCCTGCTATCCCGGAGCACCGAGATGATGTCCCCAATACCCTTCCCGGAGACGCACACTCCCAACACTCTGCTCCGACCAAATCTGCCATGCCAGTGCGCACTCGAAGAAAATGTGCTTTATAGATTCATGCTCCAGACAGCAAAGCACACACTTGAGGTCCGGAACCTGCACTCCAAACGATCTCAGGCGATCCCTAGTCAAAAGGCGGCCCAGTAGAAGCTTGTAGACACAAAGCTGCATCTTCCTTGCCAAGTCCTTGCACCAAACGAACTCGTAGTCAGAACTCTGAGAAAAGGTCCGCCGGATGAGGTTGTAGTAGCTCCGGAATTGGAACTCCCCAGTTCCCGGAGTAGCTCCTGTCGACTCCCAAATCCACCGATCAGCAGGCAAAGTCAGATCAATAGCAATAGAAGTAATGATCCCGCCCAGCCCCTCAGTAAACCGATAAGACTCCGGCCTCCACTCCCCGTCGCGAATGATGCGGCTACACGTCAGACCACGCCCGTCCTTCTGGTGTGTCGGGGCTCCCCTGATATCCACAAGCGAACGCCGATCTATCCAAGGATCCCGCCAGAGGTCTGTACCAGACCCATCCTTTATGACCCTCCAGATTGCAGATTTGAGCACCCTCTGTGTCTCAAGACAGTCTTGAACATGACTGAGTGATTGTTGTTAGTAGCACACGTCCAAAAGTTGCCCTGCTTCACGTATCTGTTGTGCATCCAGACCGCCCAGAGAGACCCCCCGCTAATGAATCTCCACGCCAGCTTAAGCGCGGAGGCCTCCCTAATCTCCAGCAACGGCCTGAGTCCCACTCCTCCCTCCTTCCTGGGACGACAGAGCTGCTCCCAGGAGATCACATGCATACCCCCCTCCAAATGAAGTCTGCACAGAGCCGCTCCACTTTCCGAATGGTGGCAACAGGGAGAAGGATGGACTATAGCCAGAAATGGGCCACAGCCGAAATCACCGATCTGACCAGCTCGATGCGTCCACCAAATGACAAACCAGCGACTTGCCAACCTTCCACTCTCCTCTGAATATACTCCACCAGACTATGGCAGTCCTGATCCCGCGCATAGTTGACTGTGAGAGGCACTCCTAAGTATCGCACCGGAAGATCACTCCTCGCGATACCCAGCACATCGGCCCGCTCCTCCTTCTAGGAACATAGGAAGCTAAAGTAAACCCGACTCTTATCCCTGTTCATCTGGAGGCCCGAGAGGGAGTACAATTCTTCCATAATCGTCGCAAGCGTCTGCAAACCCTCCGTCGATGGCTGAATGAACACCAAGAGATCGTCTACATATATAAGGTGGGTAACTGGGGGATCCACCCTCCGAAACAAAGGGACCAGCCTCCCACGATGCACTGCCAGGTCCATAAGGCATGTGAAGTATTCCATAACAAGCGTGAACAAGTAAGGGGACAGGGGGTCACCTTGCCTAATCCTACGATTGCTCTGGAAGTACCCATAAGGAACGTCCTGGATGAGGACTGAGAAAGTAGGAGACGTGACGCACTCCCGGATCAATGAAACCCAGTGGTCCGTGAAACCCATGGCAGTTATCAGATGACAGAGGAAGTCTCGATTGACCATGTCATACGCCTTCCTCAGGTCCATTTTCACACAAGCTTTCTTCCCTCCGGGTTTGCTAAAGCCCCTCACCATCTCATGAGCCAGGAGGCTGTGCTCAGCGATCGACCTCCCCTTGATGAACGCAGCCTGATTCGGAGATACCAAGTCATGCATGATCCCCTCCATCCGCCGGCACATAAGGTGCGTAATTATCTTATAAAGATAATTACAACACGCAATAGGTCTGAAATCCGTCAAAGCTGTCGCCCCCTCCTTTGGCACCAAGGTCAGGAAAGTATGATTTAGCTCTTTCAGAAGCTTCCCTTTGATGAAAAATTCTTGCACCACCTCCAAGACCTGATGCTTCAGAATGTCCCAATGGCGTTTGTAGAAACCACTGCTAAAACCATCCGGGCCAGGAGCCTTGTTGGGATCCGCCGCCTTGACAATAGATTCCACCTCTTCTAAAGTAACGGGGGCAAGAAGAATGCTATTCCCATACGGATTCACCAATCTCTTCGTAACAACCTCTGGGAACACAGATAGGTAGTCAGTCTGGAAATATAACTCAGAATAGTACCTGACAGTCTCGCCCTGGATCTCAGCCGGCATCCCCACCAGGATGCCATCTGCATCAAGAAGCTGGGAGATGTGATTCATATTCTGTCTTGTCCAGATAACATTATAGAAGAACTTGGAGCAACGGTCGCCATCCTTGAGCCAGGAACATTTGGCTCGCTGAGCCGAGCTAATCTCCTTCTGCAGCCTCAGGATGTTGACTTCTTCGATCAGCTCCTCTCTAGCCGCCAGGTCCCCATTAAGCATGTCAGCTTGCATGTCCTGCTGGATGGTCCGCAACTCCACCTCCTTATCTTCTAAGGTAGACTTGGACAACCCCTTCACCCAACTCCTGAGAGCCCTCTTCGTGGCCTTGAGGCGACGAACCAAGCGGAACTGGGCCGTCCCCTCCTGACCGCTAGTAAGCCCCTCTGAGACAGCCTCTAGGTATCCATCCGAGAGATACCAACTGTTGTTGTACCTGAACGGACGGGACTTCCCAGGAGACCGAGCAGTGAAGCCAACCCTGATGGGGGAATGATCGCTCGTCCCAGCGGCCAGACCCTCAGCCGAAGAGTTAGAGAAATGATGGAACCATTTCCCATTGTCCAGAGCTCGATCAAGCTGGCAAGCAACCCTGTTATGGGTTGCTTTGTTGTGCCAAGTCCAGATGAAGCCTGAGCGAGATAATCCCTGGAGCCCCGCAAGGAGGAGGCATCTCTGGAAATCATACAGGATAGAGTCTGGAACCGGGCGACCATCCACCTTCTCCCCTTGGTGCAGAAGGGCATCGAAGTCCCCGATCAGAACAAGAGGGAGGCACGACGAATCAGCAACAGTGGCAACGCAGGAGATGTCGCTCCACAGGGACTCCCGTCTCCTTCTGTCATTGTGGCCGTAGACCGTCCACAGCAAGAACCGAAAGCCACCCTTGTTCAAGAAGAAGATGGCAATCAACTGCTCCGTCATCAAGATCAAGTCACCATCCCAACTCTTCGAGTTCCAGCGAACCCAAATCCTGGCCATGCCACAAAGAGCCAGGTTGTGCAGTTGGGCCCAAAGAGATGGGGTCCGCCGAACAAGAGTCTTTTCACCTTTGATCTTGGATTCTAATAGAACAGAAATGTCACATTTCTCTCTGTGGAGCACCGCACAAATCTCTCTCCAGCTCCCTAGCGAACACGCCCCCCTCACAGGAAGAGTAACCTCCCCCTCCAAGACCTCTGCTCCACTATCATCTCTGAAATCCATGTCGCAGGGTGCGTCTGGAGCCTCACTCAGAGGGATAGTAGACTCCACTTGAGGTCCAACCGCCGAACACGCACTGGCCAGATGTCCGAAGCAGGAACAGCGTGAACAGGTAGGTGGAACCCATTCATATTCCACCTTCTGGGTAAGCACCTCTCCAGAAGGGATCTCATATTCCACCATCTTCGGTAGCTCCCCCCCAGCCTGAATCTCCACAAAAATCCTGGCGTACATCAACCGCGACCGAAAGGCAATAGCTTCATCCGCCTTGATCGGGGTGCCCACCAAGCTGGCCAGCCGCATCAGCAAAGGTATACTCCAAAACCGGACAGGGAACTCAGAAAAGCGAATCCATATAGGGATGGCATTCAGAACTTCTCTCTCACATCGAAGCTCCGGGGTCCACTCCTTGAGAATGATAAGTCTGCCGTCGAACGTCCAGGGGCCGCCTTGGAGGATCCTAGCGGCATCCTCCGCAAGTCCGAACTTCATATAATAGAAGCCGTTCTCGCGGGCATAGAACTCCATACTCCCTTTAGGCTGCCAAACACGCACTGCGTAATCTCGGATCTGTCCGTAGAAAGACTTGTTGCCTAGGACATACAGAACGAGGGTATTCTTCCAGTATGCTGTCACCTTCTCTATCTCCTCCGCAGGGAACGAGGCCCGGAAATCTCTCCCTGCCTTGATCGGCGGCACGTACTCCATCGATATGAGGCTTTTCGGCCCAACAAGTTTGCAGATCTCAGTCCAGGACCGTCTAGTAGGCCGAGTAGTCGTCCCATGAGGCCTGGGGGTGACCTCCGGGCGAGGAGACCCAGATCCCTGAACATCGGGATCTACCACCTTACTCTTCCCCTTGGCCGCCGCGGTCGCCTTTGGCCGCCAGCCGGCTCTCCCAGCAAACACCACCGGACCACGGGCCAATGGCCGAGCCCCTGACCCGCTCTGACGAATATCAGCAGGATGGCGATCCCTAGCATGACCCTGTCCACCTCCTGTCTTCCCCCCCGGACTTCGTCACGCGACGGCGCGTAACCGTCGTCCATCGTCCTCCCTCCGTTTGGCTCCCCAGAGATCCAGAACCTGCTTCGAATTCGAAGTTAGGAGCGATAGAGCCGCCCCGCAGGAACCGATCCCCTTCCGTCAGCGAATCCAACCCCGCCGTCACCGTAGGGAGGCCGCCCGACCCCTTGCCGTCGTTCCCGCCCCCCCCCCCCCCCACCGCCTGGGGGGGCACCACCGCTCGGCGTCGATCTGGGGGGTCCGCCCGACCCTCCTCCCTGTGCTCCCCCCCCCCGCCTGGGGGGGCGCTGCCCCTCGCCGTCAGTCCAGGGGGTCCACCCGACCCCCCCGCCTGAGTTCTCGCCCCCCCCCCCACCGCCTGGGGGGTGCTGCCACACGCACCTGAACCGGGGGGTCCGCGTGACCCCTCCGACTCTGCTCCAGCCCCCCCCCCCCCCCCCGCCGCCTGGGGGGGCACCGCCCTTCTTCTCGGAGGGCCTCCCCCCGCCGGCAAGGGGATCCGGCGGCCGCGGGGGAGGGACCCAAGCCAGCCCTAGCCGATCGCCCGCATCGCCAGCCCTAGCAAACATTTATATATATATATATATATTACGTATATGTTAATGTAAACACAAAACATCTTTGACAATTTGGCTAGATGTGGGAGTGATAGTTCTCTGTTCTCCAAGAGGTCACTGGTTCATTCTTATGCAACACATTTTTTCTGTCAATTTTTTTTTTGTTGTCAATTTTTTTACTTAACAAATCCTAATTAAATGGGAGGGGAGAGACACGACAACCTCCATTCCTCTTCTCCTAACCTCTCTTCTCCTCTCCTCTCCTCTCCTCTTCGTAGCACCACCACCCCCACCAGCGCAGCAGCAGCACCACCACCACCCGTCGTCCAATCCCCGACAAGGTAAGTTATGAAAGAAAGAAAAAAAAAATTAATTTTTTTTTTAAAATTTTTATTTTATTTTTTGAAATTTCAAAACTGAACATTGTCGAACAGGCAACCTAGGCCCGCCTAGGGGGTTTTCGGTGCGGCCGGAGGCCGTCTAGGCCGCAATTTAGAACATTGCTCTAGCCAGAAGCCGTACGTTTGCACAAGAGACAAGGACAACATACCACTCATGAGTGTCAGGCGTTTGCTCAGCGCAAGGCTTAGCAGGTTGTTTCTTGTTGCCCTTATGTACGTCCTGAGCATCATCAAGCTGTTGTTTCTGATATTCTGACTGGTCTACTGTCTGGTTCATCTACAGTTTCTACTACTGGTACTTATCGTCAATCTAAACCGCATTGCTGGTTTTGGGCATGACACTACTTAAGCTGCTTCCATTTTTTTCTGCCCACTCTGGTATATATCCTTTGTCTCGAATTATAGGTCCCGAGGCTTCTTACCATATGACTACTGATGATCCTCATTTTACTGTTTTTCAACAGTTCATTCTTCTTCCATTTGTACTGCTGATGGCACTTAATTGATCATTATTTTTTCCTAGTACTTCCTCTTGAGAGCTTCGTGCTTGTTTGGATGCAGATTGGGCCAGCATTCTTATTGATCGAGACCATCTACTACTGTGATCTTTTCATTTCTTCAAAACAAAAGAAACGTGATGTTTATCACTTTAGTGCTTTGGATGAATATCATGTTATGGCTACTACTTCTAGTGAGATCACTTGGCCTCACCATCTTGTTGCTGACATGGGTCTTAGTTATTTCCTCCCACACCCTTTACATTATGACAATGATACTGCTATTCAGATTAGCTTGCAACTTCGTGTTTCAACAGCAAAGGAAACACATTTTGGTTGATTGTCACTATGTTCTTGTAGTGTCAACTTAGGACTACCGTTACCATATCTTACAACCCAGATGCAGATTGCAGATTTAAGGCTCATTCTGTTCAGAGACATCCTTCTTGGCAATTGATCAACCTTGAGTTTGAGGGGTCGTGTTGTTTGTTTGTATTTTTATTTGTTAATTGTTCATTGACTTTTTGCTGATTGTTTATCTTCTTGTCAAAGTCTCGTTGGACGACCCATCGTGAGTTTGAGGGGGTTGTTAGAGATATAGTCTCATGTCAGTTATTAGAGGAGAGATCTCTAGTTGTAATTGTACATATACTCTTGACCATTGTGCCTAATAGATTTATTGATTCTTAGTTCTAACAAGTTGGTTAAATATTTATAGTATTCCAACAATATAAACAATGTTAAGAATAATATAACTTTAAGATAAATAAGCTTACCTTCTAGAGCCAAATCCCCAACAGATTGTTCCAAACATCAAGGAGATGATGACAGTGTAAAAGAAACGGACTGCTGTATATTGAGGATTTCTCCAATACGAGAGATATTGCTTCCAAAGGCAAGCAAGATACTGGGAAAGAAATGATTGAGAATATTTGGTTGGGAAGCTAAGCTCTTTCATGTCACTGTTAGGTCTGCTTAAATTTTTGACCAAGTCTTTATTGTATCTGTGAAGATTACAAAATTAGATTTACATTTAAATATTAATTGGAACTACTTAAATAACTCCACATACCGAAATAGTTTAGATCTGCGATAATAATCTGCAAAGTCTATGCCAAGACGAGTTTCCATCGCAGCACATGTCACCTCAAGCATCCATGCAGCTGGGTTATGACCGTCTTTGATCTTAGGCACCCCAGGAATTGCCTAAACATTCGAGAGTGTTGTAAGGAAAGGAAAATAAGCACTCTCGAAATAAGAAAGACAAAATTATTGCATGGATGAGGTTAAAAACAAACAGCAACTTACCTCAAAGAATTCAATTAGTTTGTGAGAACTGCAGCCTAGTGGACCAGCATATATAAGTTCTCCTCCACGTTTCATGAACAAGAGCTGCATAAATTATTTCAGGTAGCTCATGCACATGAGAGGTTATGTCAGATAATGTACGTCAAGAGTTAGCCAGAGAATGTACATAAATTTGCTATTGAATGAAATATTTGTATAATCCTCAGAACATAACACATCAGATAATCGTATAATTCAAGAACAAGAATATTAATGGATCTAGACATGACAAGTGTAGCAACCGCTACCAAAAAATCATAATTAATAATTAAAACAAATATATAGGCTAATAATAATTATAATAGTAATTGGGTTATTGTTGTTGTGATTATTAATTGATTTATAATTACAAACATTAATATACTTCAAATATTTATATCTTAAATATTCATGTAATTATATAATTCTATGTTTATTGTCATAATTATTTTCTATTAATTTTAAATTGATATGTTATTATGATTACAATTTATAGGTTTTTAATATTGGTTTAGGAATCCCATACCAATAGTCATATATATATATATATATATATATATATATATATATATATATATATATATATATATATATATATATACAGCCCCCTTCTTATACGGGATAAGTTTACGGGAAGAGTTTACGGGATAGACCAATTTCTTACAGAGAGAAGAAACTCAAAATATCTGGCCGAAATATACGCATGTTTCTCTTCTGAATTTATTTCTCTTTAATATTTAAATCTCTACTCTCTACTCTTAAAAACAAACATATCTCTATCTTCAAAAATAAGGCTTATCTATCAATTTATTTTTAAACACAGAGGAATTTATTTATTTTTAAAAATAGAGATAGATAAATTATTCCATTTATTTTTTTAAATAGAGATAATTTTTTAAAAAAGAATCTGTTCTTATAAATAAATATACCTTTAAAAATTATATTTAAAATATTAATTTTAATGTTAATGTTAATATTAATGTTGATATTAATTTTAATTTTTAATTTTTACATTAATTTAAATTTTAATGTTAATGTTAATGTTAATGCTAATGCTAATGCTAATGTTAAATTTAATTTAAATTTAAATCTAAATCTAAATCTAAATATAAATTCTAATCTTAATTTAAATTTAAATTATATTCTTAATCTTAATCTTAATCTTAATTTTAATATTAGATTTTAATGTTAATGTTAATATTAATGTTAACATTAATGTTAATATTAATGTTAACATTAATGTTAATATTAATGTTAATGTTAAATTAAACTTAATGTTAATGTTGAAATTAAAATTAAAATTAATATCAACAATAAAGTTAGCACCAAAAAATTAACATGAGAAAAAATATTAAAATTAACATTAATATTAAGTATATTTTTGAACAACATTTTAAAAAGATATTTACGTTTAAAGATTATTTTTTTTTAAAAACAGTCCATCTCTATTTAAATTTTTTTATAAAATTAACTTTTATATCTCTATTTTTTGAATAAATAAATAAATCTTTCACTATTTAAAAAATAAATAGACTTATCTTTAAGATAGAGATATGTTCCTTTTTTAAAAGAGAGATCTAACATTTTTAAAGTGAAAGAAATAAAGAAGAGAACCATACGTATATTTTCTCATCCCGTAAGTTTGTTCCGTAAGTTATTCCCGTAGGAGAAGCTTTCTGTATATATATATATATATATATATATATATATATATATATATATGAGCGCAGTCGAGAAAAAATGGCGACGGTGATGCAGAAGATCAAAGACATCGAAGATGAGATGGGCGATCGGGTTTCTCCACGCGACCTCGGCGACACGGCTAGGGTTCCGAGGAACTCTCCTCCCCCGCGGCCTCCAAACCCCCTCGCCGGCGGGGGAAGGAAGTCGGGGAAGAAGGGGGTCAGTGGCGGCGGCGGAGAGGGGGGGGTGGGAGCGGTGGTGGGGGGGTCGGGCGGACCCCCCAGGCGGGCTGCGGGAGGCGGCGCCCCCCCCAGGCGAGGGGGGGGAGATCGGGAGCATCGGTGGGGGGGGGGGGGGGTCAGGCGGACCCCCCAGGGCGGTGGCGGAGGTAGTGGGGTCGGTTCCGGAGGGGGTCGGGCGCACCCCCTCCGACGGCCGTGACGGACGTGGCTATGGGTGGTCCAACTGTGGGATCGGACGGAGTTCGGATCTTTCCGGGGGTCTCCAACGCTCCGTCTTTTGAATTCGGAGCTGGATCTGGATCTCAGGAGGGTCAGATGTAGGCAGGAGGATGGACGACGGTTACGCATCGTCGCGTAGTGAAGACCGGGGGAAAGGTAGGAGGAGGACAGGGCCATCTTAGAGATCGCTTCACTGCTGACAGACGACAAGGCGGGTCAGGGGCGCGGCCATCGGCACGTGGCCCTGTGGCGTCTACGGGGAGATCGGTGGGCTGGCGGCCCAAGGCGACCGCGGCAGATAAAGGGAAGAGCAAGGTGGCTGATATTGGCGGTCAGGGGTCTGGGTCACCCCTCCCGGGGGCTGTCCCCAGGCCACATGGGATGACTCCACGGCAGGCTGGAAGGTCCTGGGCAGATATTTGCAAACCTATAGGACCGAAAAGTCCCACATCGATGGAGTACGTGCCGCCGATTAAGGCAGGGAGGGGTTTCCGGGCCTCGTTCCCTGCGGAGGAGATAGAGAAGGTGACCGCCTACTGGAAGAATACTCTGGTTCTCTACGTCCTAGGCAACAAGCCTTTTTACGGACAGATCCGGGGTTATGCGGCACGAGTCTGGCAGCCAAAGGGCAGTATGGAGTTCTTTGCTCGCGAGAACGGCTTCTACTATGTGAAGTTTGGGCTTGCGGAGGATGTCGCAAGGATCCTGCAAGGTGGCCCCTGGACGTTCGACGGCAGGCTTATCATGCTGAAGGAATGGACCCCGGAACTTAGATGTGAGAGAAAAGTCCTGAATGCCATCCCTGTATGGATCCGCTTTCCTGAGTTTCCTGTCCGGTTCTGGAGTATCCTATTGCTGATGCGTCTGGCGAGCTTGGTGGGCACCCCAATCAAGACGGATGAAGCTACTGCCTTTCGGTCGTGGTTGATGTACGCCAGGATTTTTGTGGAGATTCGGACTGGGGGGGAGTTACCGAAGATGGTGGAATATGAGATTCCTTCTGGAGAGGTGTGCTACCCCAGAAAGTCAAAAACGAATGGGTTCTACCTACCTGTTCACGTTGTACATGTTTTGGACATCTGGCGAGTGCTTGTTCGACGCAGGTGGAGCCTACTATTCCCCTTAGTGAGGCTCCAGACTTACCCTGTGACATGGATTCCAGAGATGACAGTGGAGAGGAGGTCTTGGTTGGAGGGGTTTCCCATCCAGTGAGTAATGGCGGGTTGAGCCTCATTGTCTCTACCCAGCTAGCTCCCACGAGTGGGGCGTTGACCACTTGCCTGGGGCAGAGTAGTATGATAACCAGAGGCATGGTGGCATCGGGGATCGAGGAGCGAGGGGGTTGCGGATCGACTGAGGGACATGTTAACTGTAGGAAGTGACGTGCTGTTGGTCCGCTAAGTGACGACCCCTCCAGGGAGGGGGGGGCATCCTACTGACAGAGAGGAGGCGGTGTGTGTTGACAACCCTGCCTGGACGTTGGTGCTCTCTCAGGTCGCTCCCCAGCAGGCATTTCCGACTGGGATGGAGGAGGATCTATTAGCGTCGGATGTGGCACATTCCCCAGGTGCCGATCCGGGTATTTTCCAGGGGACCCATCCTCTCATTAATTAATGGCTATCATCGCCTGGAATGTGAGGGAGGCGTGTTCGTTAGGGAGGTGGAGAGAGATTCGTGGGGTTCTTCATAGAGAGAAGTGCGACATTTTTGTTCTATTAGAATCTATGATCAAAGGTGAAAAGACTCTTGCTCGGCGGACCCCATCTCATTGAGCCCAACTTCACAACCTGGCTCTGTGTGACATGGCCAGAATTTGGGTTCGATGGAACTCGAAGAGCTGGAATGGTGACTTGATCTTGATGACGGAGCAGTTGATTGCCATCTCCTTCTCGAACAAGGGTGGTTTTCGGTTCTTGCTGGGGGCGGTTTACGGCCACAACGACAGAAGGAGACGGGAGTTCCTGTGGAGCGACATCTTCCGTGTTGCCGCTACTGCAGATTCGACGTCTCTTCATCTTCTTCTGATCGGGGACTTCAATGCCCTTCTGCACCGAGGGGAGAAGGTGGACGGTCGTCCAGTTCCAAACTCTATCCTTTATGATTTTCGGAGATGCCTCCTCCAGGCGGAGCTTCAGGGATTGTCGCGCTCAGGTTTCATCTGGACTTAGCATAACAAAGCAATCTGGAACATGGTTGCATGCCAGCTTGATCGAGCCCTGGGCAATGGGAATAGTTTCGGCATTTTTCCAATTCTTCGGCTGAGGGACTGGCTGCTGGGACGAGCGATCATTCACCCATCAGGGTTGGCTTCACTTCTCGGTCTCCTGGGAAGTCTCGTCCTTTCAGGTACAACAACAGTTGGTATCTCTCGGAGGGCTACCTGGAGGCTGTCTCAGAGGGGCTTACTAGATGTCAGGAGGGGACGGCCTAGTTTCGCTTGGTACGTCGTCTCAAGGACATGAAGAAGGCTCTTCGGAATTGGGTGAAGGGGTTACCCAAGTCCACCTTAGAAGATAAGGAGGCGGCGTTGTGGGCTATCCAGCAGGACATGCAATCTGACATGCTTAATGGGGACCTGGCGGCAAGAGAGAAGGAGCTGATCGAAGAAGTCAACATCCTGCGGCTACAGAAGGAGATTAGCACGGCTCAGCGTGCCAAATGTTCCTGGCTCAAGAACGGCAACTGTTGTTCCAAATTCTTCTATGATGTCATCCGGACAAGACAGCATAGGAATCACATCTCCCAGCTTCTTGATGCAGATGGCAACCTGGTGGGGGCGCCGGCTGAGATCCAGGGCGAGGCTATCAGGTACTATTCTGAGTTATATTTCCAGACTGACTACCTATTTGTGTTCTCAGAGGTTGTTACGAAGAGATTGGTGACTCCGTATGGGAATAGCATCATTCTTGCCCCTGTTACTTTGGAGGAGGTGGAATTAATTGTCAAGTTGGCGGATCCCAACAAGGCCCCCGGACCGGATGGTTTTAGCAGTGGGTTCTACAAACGCCACTGGGACACTCTGAAGTATCAGATCTTGGAGGTAGTGCAGGAATTCTTCACCAAAGGAAAGCTGCTGAAAGAGTTGAACCACACTTTCCTGACCTTGGTGCCAAAGAAGGAGGGAGCGACAGCATTGGCGAATTTCAGACCTATTGCGTGTTGTAATTATCTTTATAAGATATTTACGCACCTTATGTGTCGACGGATGGAGGAGATCATGCAGGACTTGGTATCTCCGAACCAGGCTGCGTTCATCAAGGAGAGGTCATCGCTGAGCACAGTCTCCTGTCTCATGAGATGGTGAGGGGCTTTAGCAAACCCGAAGGAAAGAAAGCATGTGTAAAACTGGATCTGAGGAAGGCGTATGACATGGTCAATCGGGACTTCCTCTGTCATCTGATGACCGCCATGGGTTTCGAGGACCACTGGGTTGCATTGATCCGGGAGTGCACTACATCCCCCACTTTCTCTGTCCTCATCCAGGACATTCCTTATGGGTACTTCCAGAGCAATCGTGGGCTTAGGCAAGGCGGCCCCCTGTCCCCTTACCTGTTTACGTTTGTCATGGAATACTTCACATGTCTGATGGACCTGGCAGTACACCGTGGTTGGCTGGTCCCGTTGTTTAGGAGGGTGGATCCTCCAGTTACCCACCTTATATATGCAGATGATCTCTTGGTGTTCATCCAGCCATCGACGGATGGTATGCAGACGCTTGCGGAGATTATGGGAGAGTTGAATTCCCTCTCGGGCCTTCAGATGAACAGAGAAAAGAGTATGGTGTACTTCAACTCCCTATGTCCCCAGAAGGAGGAGCGGGCCGATGTGTTGGGGATCGAGAGGAGTGATCTTCCGGTGTGCTATTTAGGAGTGCCTCTTACAGTCAACTATGCGCGAGATCAGGACTGCCATAGTCTGGTGGAGTACGTCCAGAGGAGAGTGGAAGGTTGGCAAGCCGCCGGATTGTCATTTGGAGGACGCATCAAGCTGGTCAGATCGGTGATTTCGGCTGTGGCTCATTTCTGGCTGCAATCCATCCTCCTCCCTGTTGCCACTGTTAGAAAAGTGGAGCGGATCTGTGCAGATTTCATTTGGAGGGGGGGTATGCATGCAATCTCCTGGGAGCAGCTCTGTCGACCCAGGAAGGAGGGAGGAGTGGGGCTCAGACCGTTGATGGAGATTAGGGAGGCCTCCGTGCTTAAGCTGGCATGGAGATTCATCAACGGGGGGGTCTCTCTGGGCTGACTGGATGCACAGCAGATACGTGAAGCAGGACTACTTTTGGACGTGTGCTACTGACAACAATCACTCAGTCACTTTCAAAACTTTCTTGAGACACAGGGGGGTTCTCAAATCTGCTATCCGGAAGGTCATGAATGATGGGTCTGGAACGGACCTTTGGCGAGATCCTTGGATAGATCGACTTTCGCTAATGGACATCAGGGGAGCTCCGACACATCAGGAAGACAGGCGTGGGCTGACGTGTAGTCGTATCATTCGTGACGGGGAGCGGAGGCCGGATTCTTATCGGTTTACTGAGGAGCTGGGTGGGATCATTAGTACTATTGCCATTGATCCGGACTTGCCGGCTGATCGGTGGATTTGGGAGCCGACAGGAGCAACTCCGGGAACTGGGGAGTTCCAATTCCGGAACTGCTACAACCTCATCCGGCGCACCTTTCCTCAGAGTTCTGACTACGAGTTCGTATGGTGCAAGGGTCTGGCCAGGAAGATGCAGCTTTGTGTCTACAAGCTTCTACTGGGCCGTCCTTTGACTAGGGATCGTCTGAGTTCGTTTGGAGTGCCGGTTCCAGATCCCAAGTGTGTGCTTTGCAGTATAGAGAATGAATCTATAGGGCACATTTTCTTCGAGTGTGCCCTGGCATGGCAGATCTGATCTGAGCAGAGTAGAGCGTTGGGAGGGTACAACTCCGGAAAGGGAATTGGGGACATCATCACTGTTCTCCGAGATAGCAGGGGTCAAGGGCAGGACTGGTTCCGGACTGCCAGACTTCGACTGGCGGCCTCAGTTTGGCATATATGGCGGAAACGAAACCGCGGATATTTGAGGGGCTGGTCACCCCTTCGGTAGGCATTCTCCATAACATAGAGTTTGATGTAAACGCTATGGGGAACTGAAGAGTGGGAGTCCCACTTTGATTGTATGTTGTAAGATTATTGCTTTGCATTTGGAATAAAATTTACCCTTTTTCCAATATATATATATATATATATATATATATTATATATATATATATATATATATATATATATATATATATCCTCTTATTAGGATTAGACTAGGTAAATTTAAATCTATTACGAATGTATAGGAATAGAATTAGTGTTAGGGACCGACATGGACTAGGATTGTATTAAATATAGGTATGCATGTACTAGGAAGACTTGGTATTAGGATTAGGATTTCTATTGGTGTATTTATCCATATTATAATAGATTTCTATCGAGATTTCTGTAAGAGGATTATGTTTAGGGGAGATTCTTTGATAAGGATTTCATTTATACGAAAAATTTTATACATAAAAGGGTGCAATATTTGATTTAAATCAGTTTGCAATCGAATTTATTCAGATAAAGGTAACCATAGTGCATTTGTAGTAAAATGATCATCTAATCTCTCTTAGGATACAACTCCGTTTTAGGTCCATGACCCCAATTTGCTAACAACTAGGCCTACAACTTTTATGTAGAAACCTTTACAAAATTTTGTCATTATAACCTTCTAAATTGTAGTAAAAGAGAGAACTGCGAATTATTTCATATTTAGTCAAATGTTCTAGAATCATAATCCTATTAGGCTTAATGGAAGACTATATGATTCATTCAACCTTTGTCCATTAATTCTCTTCAAATTCAGCAAGCAACCACCTCTGTCTCCGCTCGCCTCGATTTGCTTGCCTACAACTTCGACTCCGATATTTTGCGGTAACGACTCTAAAATTTCTCCAAATCCATATTTAAAGGTATACAACTACTAAAAAGCTAACTTTGTACTTTTTCTTGTATGTGGTATTTGTAAATCGTTGTTGTCGATTGAACGTTAATACTTGTGGGGTTTTCGAGCATGTGTTTATTATGGAATTGAGTGGTGGATTGTCGTATATGGTCATGGACGTACATGCGGTAGTGGATAGTGGTTGTTGCGGATATTTTTCTAGCTATTATGGATTTGAACTTTGAGCAGGCAAGTAACAATCTAGCAAGTTTTATTACAATTATCTTAGATTGCATTGTAATATTGTGTTCATGTTATTGATTATAAAGATTCATGACCATATACTAAGATAGAGATATTGATTGTCATTGTTCTCATTATTGTTTCTTGTAATTATATTGTTCTTATGATATTATTGTTTCTAGTGCAGACTCACATTTACGTGAAGACATTGATTGTCATTGTTCTCATTATTGTTTCTTGTAATTATATTGTTCTTATGATATTATTGTTTCTAGTGCAGACTCACACTTACGTGAAGACAGGTTTAGCTATTGTTATCATGTTACTAAGTCATGCACTTCATGTATGACTGTTTCAGTCCTAGCCCGTCCACATGTTTGAAAGTTGCTGCCCAAACACACATGAGCACCTAGATGTAGACCTTTCCGTTCCTTTCTTGCATGTTGTCATATATCTTGTCATTTTTCATCTTGATATTATATGGTTAGCTTGTTCATATTCTTGTCCTTCAGTACTACTTGCTATATATTATATCTTGTGGTACTTGAATTTGCTCCGTTGTAAACGTTTATGATATATTTATAGATATAGATAGTATATTGCATTGTTTGATGGGATTCCTAGGAGTGATTCTATCGAACGTTATAGGCTGGACGTAGCACGTTCTCATCCCAAAAGTGGAAGCGGGTTTTGACAAGTAGCAACAAGTATGATAAGCAGTAGGTGCAACATTGGTTTCTCATTCGTTAGTTAAAAAAACTGTGCATCTTAAAGCTTAAAACAAGTTATAGAGGTAGGGAATGAAAGAAACCTCATCAAATGACTCAAAAATGTCTATGCTTGGTTGATGAATTGTGCACACAATCGTCCGTCCAGTATTAACGATATTCCTCACAGTTCTCATCACAATGGCTGCAGCCCTCGCATCCAATCCTGATGTTGGTTCATCCATAAACACGATAGAAGGGTTTGCAACAAGTTCAACAGCAATTGTCAACCTTTTGCGCTGTTCTGTGGACAACCCATTGATGCCTGGTAGACCAACAAGGGCACCACTTAATGGTGTGAGCTCCACAAGTTCCATCACCTCTTCCACAAAAATCTGCATCAGTATGAGTTAGAACTAGGAAAGTAAAGAATTAAAGTAGACCATAGAAACCATATACTGAACTATGAAGTTAAAACCTTTCTAGTCTCCACGTCAACATGTGAACTTAATCGGAGCCATGCTGAGTATAATAGTGATTCAATAACAGTCAAGCAAGGAGAGTGCACATCATTCTGCTCGCAGTATCCAGAGATTCTTGCGAAAGTTTCTTGGTTTTTTGGGTAACCTGAAATTGTTATGCTCCCTTCTATATATCCTCCAGTCTTCCTTCCTGCTAAAACATCCATTAGAGTAGTTTTACCAGCACCACTAACTCCAACAAGTGCTGTGAGTACTCCAGGCCTGAAAGCCCCAGTTACATTGACCAACAATTGAAGTCTGTCCTCTAATATGCCCTGTTGTTTCAGTTCCTGCTAGCAAAACTTGATAAGGACAAAGAAATTCAAAAAAAAATTCAACAAGGAGACGAGAGGATAGAAGCATGAACCTACCACAGGTACATCCACATAATAATTGATATCGTTAAAGCACATGGACAGAGGCTGGAATGGCAAGACCATGCCTTTCTGTTGCTTGTCATTTTCTCCTGTGCCAGAAATTGGAAGTAATACTAAGATGAGATCAGAGGTCAAAGGCATTATCGCGAGTCTTCCTCATGCAAGAAGATGACATATAATATCAAGATTTTCTGATGAAATAAGAAACTGAAAAGGCTGCATGTGATGGTGCTTATTGTATAATAATCATTGCATGATGACAAGCACATTATATAATATATGGCTGACACACCCATATAGCGACTTAACTACCACTAAAACAACCATCAATCTTTTTCTTTCAACTATATGGAAGTGGTTGTAGGCCTTTGTAACAATTTTCCTAGCAGAACCTACATGCCACTTATCCATGTATCTAGCAATTCTACTCCACGTTTCACAAGTGTCAGCATATGGCTTGTACACTGTCTACTCAAGGAGTACATAAATATGACCATTCCCTGTCAAATGGTCATAAATAACATTGTCCTCTATTAGCACAAATCACAGAGCTCCTAATAGTATCTAGCTTTCTCGTGGTATGATGTCGATCGAACTTTGCTATCATATCACTTCTTTTTAACGTTATTATAGGGTGTGCATTAATTTATATATTTTTTAATCTATGCTGAACAAGTGTGCTTGTACCACTATCGGAGAAATGGAAGAGGATTGAGAGGGAAAGCCGGGAAGGAAGATACAACGACTGTCATCGGAAGGGACATATCCATGTGTCCTGTGACTCTCCTCTGCAACACGTGGACAGGAAGGTCGCTTAGCCTCTGGTTGCTTCAAGGAGAAGCAGATCAGGATGGGGAAGCGTCTAATGGCTGAGACGGTGAGGCCTGGAGAATCCGGCGTGCCAGTTCAGTTCCGGGAAAGAGTGGTGAATAGGTGCCAGTATGAGTTCCAACGGAGATTGGTTCCATATCCACTCTGCAATATTACTGAATCCATGGTGGAGAGAAGGAATGAGCTATCCAAATATTACATGATGGCTGTGGCGGTGAGCGGACACCCGCAAAAAGGGACATTAATTCTAGCGCAGACAGCCTGGCGAATGGCCGTGGACGGCGCAAAGGTTCAGAGGAGGTTTTCTCGTCCTTTTCCGAATAGTTTCGCTCAAGAAATGGCAGCAAGAATCGGAACAATGACACTCAAGCCTGGAATTGTAGTAAAGTTCAAAAAGTGGAGTCATAGAAGGCACTGAGTCGATCGAGTCACAGGTTCAAGTTTGGCTAACTCTCCATCACTTACCCATCCATTGGTGGGAACGAGACGGCTCCATCGACCTTGTCCAATAGTTCGCAAATCAGTTGGAAGTCACCCTGGCGATTGCGAGATGCGCAATGGTGGAGGAAGCAAATATCCACATTGGTTGCGTCCATCATAGTGACATTGTGAATGAGATCTTCCCATTTATTGATGCACCACCGGATTCTTGTTATGAAAATTGACATAGTGGAGGAAGAAAAAGGAATGTTGGAACCGACATTAGATTTTTGGGTACAAGGAGGGCGTTGTTCCAAGACTTAGGGTTCCGTCAAGGTTCCCCTAGCTCTATGGAACAAGAAAGCGGTATGATGTTTGGTCCGAGTGAATCGGACTTCACCGGAACTCGGGACCTGTCAAAAACGTAACTCATTGAAGCTGAGAGTGGGATCCAAAATAATTTTGATTTGGAGACTAATTTGGAGATGGAAGCTGAACCGGGTTGGAGTAATCCCGATGGGGTTAGTTTAAAAAGTTAAAAACTCCTCTGGTGGCTTGTTCAAACAAATGTTCGCACTATCGATATCGGAACCAGTATCAGAACCTTCCTATGAGTATCGGGATAGGCAGTATCCACAGTATCGGTGGTTTCGGATCGGAGTATCGAATTTTTTTGGTATCGGAAAGCAAATGATTATTAATAAATTAATAATTTTTTTGAAAAAAATATTTGATACATTTAGGCTTAATTTTAAGTATTTCATGTGTTGTTTCTTATTAATTTTGGAATTGAATGAAATAGTAGTCACCCTAGTCGATTGGTTACCTGTGATAGATAAGTTTTCTTTTTTTACATGTTTTTACAACCTTACTATGCTTTTTCACCCTTGTTGATTGGTCTTTTTCGTTTAATTTTCTTTACGAATAGACTGGAAAAGAGACCTCTGGTGTCGGTATCGGTGAGTATCGATATCAGTAGATATCGGATCGGGACATGTCAAACCGTACCGGTATTAGCTGTATCGGATCGGTATCGGCCGATACTGCAAACTATGCTTAATACTTTCAAATTCAAAATAAAGAAGATGACATGCTACAACTAGCAATTGATGGATGTCACAATGACATTCCAATATTGATTTGCAATGAAAATATCATGCATCTTAGAAGTAGTCTCTGAGAAGGATGTTAGAGGAGACTTTTCTTTCGATAAGTATATAGTTAAAGACGAGTCTGAATGAGATTAAAATGCTTGGCCATCAAATGGACTTATCTAATTTGCAAACAAATGATGAAAACTACTTGGAACAAGATAGAGGGGAACTTGTTGATCAACATTTGTGTGAGATATTAGGCCAATAATTTAAATCATGCCTAGGCTCTGCCTCTTGTGAGGAGCACAAAAATTATCATGCTCGTATCATATCTACCAATAAGCACGGGAGTGGCTTCTTAAGACAGAGACTCCACGGTGACCGCCATGGACGAGACAAATAGGGAAGAAATGCATAATGCAGGAATTTGAGTTTTAATGGAGAAACATGTTTAGTCGATAGCAGAGGAGCAACTATTTGGAAAGGCAAACTACATGGAAGAGGTGGTGTTGGAAAACCAACCTGACATCGCTATGCAATATGAGGGTCTAAGAAAGCCCAATACTCGGTTGACGGATGGATGGGATGAGGGCAGTGTTCTAAATGGCAGTCGAGGAGGCGCTAGACGGCTACTCTCCGCACCGCTTTTGTCATATGCAGTGAAATAGGCGGTCATCGGAGGTTTGGCGGCATAGGCAGAGGTGAGGAGGTATAGGTGGAGGTGAGACGGCGTAGGTGGAGCAATACCTAACTACATATTTTGGCAGAACAGTTTTGCAAGCATTATGGACCTATATGGTTCACTTTTACAAGACTGAAACTTCATAAATCATTGTTCTACAACTTAGTCATGCATAAAACATCCTTAAAATACGCATATTATGCAAAAAAAGAAGAAGATAAAATAGTAAAAATGTATCAGGCGTCTAGGTGGTGCCTAGGCGACCTAGACAGCCTATGTGGTAGGCAGACTCTCTCCACCGCACACCCATCTACCGCCATTTAGAACCTTGAATGAGGGAACTGAAAAGCCATAAACATGAGACTCATACACAAAAAATAGGAACCCGGCAAACGGAAAACACCATGGTACGGTAAAGAAAAAAAATGCAAGAATCATAATAGCAATGATATGTCGTGGATGCATAAACTCCACAAATATGGTGGCCAATCTACAGTTCAGATGAGGTGTTGTGTGAGGAGTTATCTTTCGGAAATGATTGAGTTCTACCGAAGGAGGGATAACTTAATCAAAGTACACAAAGCCGCCTTCCATCCCTACCAGACATGCAGGCAAAGTTCCTCAAACAACACAGTACATGATTGGTTTACTGTATAAAAGAGTCAAGACTAGGAATGTGAGGAT
Organism: Iris pallida; assembly: GCA_029216955.1. Taxonomy (NCBI): domain Eukaryota; kingdom Viridiplantae; phylum Streptophyta; class Magnoliopsida; order Asparagales; family Iridaceae; genus Iris; species Iris pallida. The sequence continues at coordinate 17,811,328 of JANAVB010018998.1, forward strand.
TATGAGCCATCTTATCCAACTAAGAGAATTAAATGGGATGGGTTCATATCAACAAAGTGGCCGGGAGTTTGGGCCTTATAGTGACTTAGTAAAGGAGAGTCACGCTCAGTCATAAAGCCATGGTACTCAAAGGCATGCCTCTGGCAAGCCTAAGACGCGCCTCGCAGAAAGGTACAGCAGTTGCGCCTCGCACCTCACTAGGTAAGGCACTTTTCTCCGGACACACCAAAGGTGCACCTTTCAGTAAGATAAAACCAAGAAAAGGCGCGTCTTATAGGTTTTTTCTTTTGTATATATATTTATAAAAAAAAACTTTGAGACAGAGAGATAGCATTTACCTCATATTTGAGGGGGAGAGACAGCCCTTTTCATGGTTGTCAAAGTTGGTTACAGTTGAACTGAAAAAAACTAAAAAATACTAAAATTGTGGTATTAAAAATACAAACTCTTGTTAGTTTTGTTGACTGTAATTGCTATTGCTGCTCTGCTAATTCACTTGGTTATGTTTTAATATGTTTTTTTGTTTTAATATGTTATTTGGTTTTTTTGCATTACTAATTTTTTATATTTTTTATGTATATATTTTTTTATTTTTGCGCCTCGCTTCGCTCGGACATGCATCTCAAGTACGACTTGCGTCTCGAGCGATATGGATCCTTTGTGCCTCAAGTGCGCCTTGAGCCTTTGACTACCTTACATAAAGCACAAGGACAACATCAAACCAACATATGAGTATCTAGAAAAAAATTGATAATCCAATACGTACAGGACCAAGTAAATCATGAATTAATAAGAAGGGGAATTAAGTGGAGAAAGCCTAACCATGGAAGGGATGTCAAGGTGTGCCAAATCGACAAGGGAATTAGACACCATGGATGGAGATTAAGGTCATAGATTGACAAAAAGCCTAATAAGTGGAAGGGGTAGGGTAAGAGATTGTTGGAATATCAAAAGTTCTAAACACAAAAGAGGTACGGGAAGTGAGATATATCTCTGTTATAAGTTTCGGAAGCGAACAATTTGGAATCAACAATGGAGGAAAGGGATTTGCGGCTACGAGGCATGATGGTTGTGAGGGTTGTCGTACAGTAGGGCCAACACATCATGGAGAAAGGAACAAGTTCGAATAAACGAGGTTCGTTATCAGGTAATAGGAGATTTGTGACCATGAAGGTCGTTGTTGGGAACTAGGGAATTTGCAGCCAGAAGAAGCTCACGATATAGACAATAGTCTCTGATTTAGATCAAATAATACAATGGATTCTAGTTGTGGCAAGGTGTGACTACCCCGTAGATCGTTCCATCTTTGATTTGGTCTGACAGCGAATCATGTTTAAGTAAGCATAACATAATAGGTCGTGCCACCGTCCACATTTCTCCTTTTTCGGTTATAACAGGGGAAGCAAAATTGCAAAACTTCGTGCGGAAAGGAAAAGGTTCAAGAGCTGATCGAGCCAAGCTAGAGCTTTCCTATCCAAGCCAACACTCAAATGGTGTCGTTTTAGATAATCCAATCTTCATAAACCTAGTGACCGAATCACTTGAATGGGTTGAAGGCAACCGTTTGTACATGGGTCTTTGTTTCGTTAATTACCATTAATGGAACACCATTTAGTCTAAAAAAAAAGTGTGCACGTACCGTGCGGATAAATGAATGAGTGGTTCCCCACATATTGCCTTCAGTTGGATATCAAGTCTTGACTAGTAGTGGGCATGATATAAAACAATGGAGATTAGAAGGGTGCACTAGAGAATACAAAAAAAGAGTTTATTATCTAATTTTGAGGAATGAAAACAGGATCTTTCAAGGGAAAGAAGGGCCCACAGTTTCCTATCTCATTTGTTCTCTACAAAAAAATTTGGCATCTAACATTTAACAAGGAAATCTGATCTATGTGCATCTTTTCCAAACAAAGAACTTGCTTCTCCTCTCATTCCATTCTATATTTGCTGAAATCAAACTCCATGAGGCATCCTATAGCATATTGAAACACTATATTATATTGTTTCTGCGTATTTATAGTCTTAATTCCTAATTTTGAGGAATGAAAACAGGATCTTTCAAGGGAAAGAAGGACCCACAGTTTCCTATCTCATTTGTTCTCTCCGATAAAATTTGACATCCAACATTTACCAAGAAATCTGATCTTTGTGCATCTTTTCCAAAGAAAGAACTTGCTTCTCCTCTCATTCCATTCTATATTTGCTGAAATCAAACTCCATGAGGCATCCTATAGCATACTGAAACACTATATTATTGTTTCTGCTTATTTATAGTCTTAATTCCTAATAAACCTAAGAGCATCTCCAACCCTATTGTCTTGTTAAGTGTTGTGAGTCTTAGGTGGCTCCTATGTGGCATGAGCCACAAGACAATGTCTTGTTTATGTGGCAAAATTATATCTCAAAAGACAATGAGATAGAAAAACTCTCTCCAATGCAAAAGTATTGAGGAGACAATAAAAAGTATTTTTTCCAACTTCCAAGGCAACTCCTCCACTTCTTCAACTTTTTTATAAACATTTATATTCATAATTGATGATGTGGAGACAAAGTCATTGTGAAGTGCATTGTCTAGATCTAGACAAGCAACTTCACATTCTCCTTGCCATGTCATTGCCATGTCAACTTCATGTTTTATTCTACATTTGCATTGGAGAAAAAATTTTGGAATGAAAGTTTGTCATTCCTATGTGGCAACCATTTTTTCTAAACTCACAATAGGGTTGGAGATGCTCTAAGAATTCCTAAATCTTAATAGAAAGTTTCAGTCCCAATTTAAATCCAGTACTGACTTTGCTGCAACTGTCTTTCCGACTTTGATCCTGTATGCACCACCAACCATTTTCATCCATAGCATTTTGTAGGCAGCCATGGAAGTAAGCATTCTTAAATCTTAATAGAAAGTTTCAGTCCCAATTTTTTTATCCAGCACTGACTTTGCTGCAACTGTCTTTCTGACTTTGATCCTGTATTCACCATTAGCCATTTTCATCCATAGCATTTTGTAGGCACCCATGCAGTCGTGTGGGAAATCCACATGCAGAACTTAGCAATCTAAAGCAGGTTCATTGCTGCCTTTTCTGCTTAATCACATGATTCACCCAAATCCAATTACTGAACTCATAAAAACAAACAGTACTGTCGTTATTGGTTTAGACAATGATTTTCTTGGAGCCAATTCGTCTGTTTAGGGTTAAGTTTAGCATGCATGTGTACAGGTACAATTGATCGTTTTGCTAGCCCATATGTTTCATGTGTAATTACCAACTTCACATTTTTCCTCATTTTTATGAATTTATCTGATGAAAAGTCATGCGAGGGCTAGCTGAATGACCACATTTAAACAATAGCATTTTGTTCAATTACCTATATTCATTTACAATTATCAAATATTACCAAGTTGTGTTCATCAATTTTACTACATAAAACATCATTGGGCTGAGTCAAATAATCATGACATTTACTAGGATTAAATATATAACCCTTAACCCACTAGTGCACTACAACTCTAGAGTTAAAATATATAACCCTTAACCCACTAGTGCATGTTTAACATGGTATCAGTCTATCAAAGCAACCCAAATTTGAATCTTCTCTAGTGCAAATTTTAAGTTGATTTTATACGGGAAAAAAGTATCAGCTCTATGTGAACCCAGCTCTGTCCAAAATAGGCATTTGACTTGCAGGGACATGTTAAAATAAAGATATAACCTACAGTCTAATAAAACTCAAGAATTTTGGTGCAGTGTTGCGGACTTTAATAACTATAACAGCATTTTAGACAATGTTATAGAAAGTGTTAGGTGACCGCTATGCGGCAAGGGGACACCTAGCGCCCAGGCGGCTAGGCGGATTTATAAGGAAAAAAACCATTACCACTAGCGGGCACCGGGTGCCTAGTGCCTAGGTGCCGCCTAGGCCAATTTTTAGAACACTAATTTCAACCTATTACACTCTACAAATCTCCAAACCTATGGGAAGAAATCACTGCGCGGACTAGACTCTAACACGGGAGGAACTTAAATATACTACTATACACAACATGCTCAACAACTAGACTTGGAGATTTCTAGGTAAGATCTAGCTGTGAATGTAGTTATATAATGTAATCCTATCAGTGAATAGCCTCTTGATTTTTCCATCCGCCTACAATTCCTTTATGTTTTTAGTTTGTGTATCTACTGGTCATAGCTTTAAGTACATCTCAAATTCACTTATTCCCAGTGACGCAACATTCTAAAATTCCAGATCCACTATTTATTTCCTTGCCCTCTATGATTTTCTTTAATATCAGCCCAGGCTAGTAACATGTATTACTTGGTGTAGACAAACCGGTTATTGACCAAGTCATGGTCGGTTATTCACTTGTTGACCAAGTCTATACTTTCCATAATTTGGATTAATTGACCCAATCTAATCTTTCCATTATTTGGGTTGCAATAAGCCTACAATAGGCTATGTATTATTTATTATCAACCGAAAAAACCCTAATCTATTGGTGCCTTCTCTATTGCCTTATTCTCTAAACTCTGATAAACAACATCGTACAGAGCATGGTGATCTACATCCTCCATTGAACATCAGATCAAATAACCTATTAATTGTAGAAAGTTGAATTGTTGTCCTCCTTCACGATGTAAGTACCCCACCCACTCCCACCTCAAATTCCCCCACTTGACAAACCAACCTTTCCCTTCCACAAAATCATTTGGTGTTGTAGATGATTTTTTTGGCATATTCTTCTTATAAGTATCACTCTATGAATAGGGTTGAAATTGACTCGGTAGCTGGTCATAACAACTTCATCAGATCTTTCTATGGAGCTTTCTTATTCTCCATGGCTAACCCTATTCTGAGGGAAGAAGGCTTGGATGGTGAAAACTTTTAACGTGTGTGTAAACCATCCAGGAGATAACAGCTCTACTCTGGTAGTAAAGCAACATACAGCATGAGTTAATATAAACACTAAGAGTATCATCAGACCTGACAACAAATCTGACCGCAAATAAGATCTTAGTTCAACTGCAGGAGCCACTGCTTTACCTCTTTCGTTCCTCGCGCGGAGCTCATCTTTTGATACAACTGCTTGTGGCCTTCCCAGAGCTGATAGAAGTGAGAAGAGATGGTAAAAACCAAGTAATATGCTGAAAAACTGGGTTGCTACACTTCATATGTAATGAGAAGTGTAAGAGAATGCTTACGATTGAGGAAAGTCAAGCACAGAGTAAACAGAATGTTGAATATAACTGTGTAACCAAACACAGCACAAACACCAATCCAGAACCAACGTTCCTCAGTGAAAAAACTGCATCCTTTTAAAACAGCCTGACCTAGTGACACCTGATATTCTCCATATTTCTGCAAAATTAGAAAGTGACAATGCGTAGTTATCATGAATGTAATGATTTTGAAATCAGACATAATTACAGAGTAAATTGAGCTGAATACACTAATAAATATAAATGGCTTCATTTGTGCCTATTTCAGCAAAGGTTCTCTAAAAGATCACTGCCAAATTATATGGAGTTTTTGTTAAAAGGACTCTCAAGGGGGGCCTATATCTGACAGTATTATTGCATGTTTATACCAAATCACTGGAACCTGTATGCAAATAATAATAAGACTTGGAGAACCTACCTCGAAATAGAAACAAATTAGAAACTTATAACTGAAAACTCCGAACTAAAGAATTTCAATAACATAATTGCTAATATAGTTAAGCATAATGAGTAATAATTTCATATGGAAAACTTTAGAAAAGACAGATGTTTTGTTAAATTCATCAGAACATGAGATCCTAGGTTGCATAGACACGAACACAGATTCAGATACGAACACCATAGATTCAGAATAAGGTTTCTTCGTATCTACATACATATTATGTACATTTGATCTTAATAAAAATCTATATGTATGCATGTTTTCATAGTAACTGGGTTCAAAACGTTCGAGTAAGTATTTAAGACAAATAAATGTTACTTGTGTTGGAGTTTTTTCCTTGACTTGTAGAGAGCTTGCTCTCAACAAGCCATGTAACTTTAGTCCCACATCGGCTAGAGAAACTCATGGGTATCTCAATATAACTCCTCCTGAGGAGTAGAGAGATGCACATGGGAGGTGACCCTAAGGGGGAATCCATGTGGGGTGATTTTACATAGAGGTAAGGATAAGACACCTATTAAAGCATTCATGCTTTTTGGCCAAGCTCAATTTAATTCCATAGGGGCTAAGCCCCGAAGGAGCTTAGCGACTCGGACTCGGACTCGGGCTCATGGGACGTAATGTGGCGTTTTGTTGGCGCACTTTGCACTTAGCACGTCAGCTCGCTAGGTGCATAGTGCGCTTTTCTTGCGCTCGTTACGCGAGCCTCTGCGCGGCCGTTTGCGTACTCGTTTGCAGGCCAGTTTGCGCGCTCGTTTGCGCGGCAGTTTGTGCGGCCGTTTGCACGCCGGTTTGCGTGCCAGCTTGTGCGGCCGTTTGCACGGCCATTTGCGCGCCAGACTGCACGCGCGAGGGTATGGGCGCTGGGCACACGCACACACGAGCGCAGTGGCACACTTTGATGCGGCGCGCGCGAGCGTATGGGCGCTGGGCGTGCGCGCACACGAGCGCAGTTGTCACGCCCCGCTCCTGTAGGAGCGATCGTCCTCGCTAAGGCGTGATGCCGTACGGGCCTAGGTTGCGCCCGTGCAAGGCTACGTCTGGAAATGGCCGATTTGATGCTAGGTCACAGAGTCGCACAGAGTGTCCCCATTTGCAGCGGAAAGTAAATGAACACAAGTTGAAACAAATTCAAACTCTTTATTGACATTCAAGAAGTTTACAAGCGGCGCTAGGCCGAGATTACAAATCGTTCAAGCTCTCTCTCTCTGAAACATAAAAGGCGTGCCAAGTGGCTTACAACATGGAATGATTCATGGCGATGTTCCGATACATTACGTCCTGTATATGGTGCTTCAGCTCCTTGCAACGTTCCAAGGCTCCAGAGTTGGCTCCGCACCTTAGCACGTTCGAGGAAAGCTCTGCACCCAACGACGTCTCCTGCTTCCTGCAAGCAATCTGTGGGATTATCAGTACATTGTTATGCACTGGTGGGGAGGCTAGCTCGCCCACAATGCTATCATTACCAAACAGGTTCTATTTACTTTTGTGCACCGTCTATCATTCATTGTCTTTCTAATCTTGTCTTAGGATCAGTTTCATGGCATATTTCATAACCTATCTCGTGTTGCCAAATTCAAGTGTTTGCATGAAAATACATGCATGACTTACCCATACTTACCGTCCGGCCTTCCCTGTCCAAAGTAAACCAAGTTAGTCAACAATTCATATAAACTTTCAATGTCAAGGGCGTGTCCCTGTTTCAGGTCCTAGCGCGACGTAGGCGTGTTTTCTAACTCAATTTCACGAAGTACTCTTTATCATTTGGTGTGTTACAATCCAAGCTTGTTCAGAAGGCACTTCATTTAGTTAACTTAGACTACTTTGTTTCAATGCAAGGACTTGCACGTGGATTGCCACCAGCAAAGTCCACTTAATCTATATGCACCGGTCGCTGGCTATGTGAGCCATTTGGACATTTCCTCCTTCGGTATTCTCATCTATCAAGCGTGATGGCTTGTACACCTTGATAGACTATTGAAGTATCGGCCCTACGTTTGGTTATGTGCCCAAGCCCGTACACCTGTCCGCCCGTAGGCCATGATTCCGCCTAGGCCGGCCACGACATCGTCGTTCGTTGCCTTGGAATCCTTTCACTCGTGCACGAGTCCGTCCACGACCATTTCGTATTGTCTTGTCATTTTAACTTAACGGCTGTCTTTGAGCCATAGGCTGTCTCTGAGCCATAATGCGTTATCGACCAGGTTGGCGGCGGCGTCCGTACAGCGCAGGTAGCGAGCCCTGATGCACGTTCCCGTCATACCTGTCGCTAACCATTCCTTTCTTTCTTATCTTTTATTCATTCTTTCTTCTCTTTCTTTCACTTGTCCGTTCGTTCATTGATTCATTCATTCACTTATTCGTTCATTCTTTCATTCATACATTATGCAACTTCCCGTGCGGGAGTCGCCTTGGCGACCCATCGGTCCCGAAGTCTTCAAATGTTGCTATACTCTACTCGGAACGACTATGTCGATAGTCTTCCGTTTTATTGTTGTAAACCATTCATTGTTTCATTGTTGAATGCAAAGGGAACTTGAATGTAAGCTTGTGCCTTAGCACGAGCGCAGAGTGCGGTGCGAGAGTTCTCACATTTTCCATATTCTTTTCCATATTCTATACAAGCATACAAGATGGGATTATTTCCTTAGCTAGGTGCGTTGAGTCATTTATTAGCATGCGCGGTGTTATCGCCTAGCGATTTTAGTGATAGTGTCTGTATTGTTAAGTGTCTAGGCTAAGAAAAGACGGGTTCATCGGAGCCACCCACCTTAGCGATGTTCGCATCGGCCGAGCGATACTCCGAGCGCGCCTTTGAAAGTCTAAGTCTGGATTCATCTTTGACAGGCCAATGTAAGCCTTGCATCGATTCATCATCAGGTCGATGCCAACTCTTCGGGTCGACGGCTCGTTTGAGTCATTGCACTTGCCGTTTGAATCGACGTTCCGCTAGGACGGAGCGGGTCATTACATAATACACCACTCAAAACAAGTCTCGTCCTCGAGACTTCCTGAGTGCGGGTCATCCTACCATTTCTTAACTCATGTCGTGTGCGTATCTTAGACAATCCCTATCGAATGGCTTTATCGCTCGATGGCATCAAACTATGCTCGGTTATCCTTCCAAGTTTTATGTTGCATGCGTTTTGGTGAATTTTATCGAATGACTGTCCATTCATTTTAGACTTGATGGTACTTATTCAATTGTCGTGTTTCTTCGACTTGGTTGCTATTTCGCCCTATTGTGGCGCTGTAATGGTCACATGAGGCACGTTATAATTCATCAAATGCGAGGGTCGTAGGCTGAGGCAAACTCACGTTCGTTTATGCGCATCTCAACGCCCACTTGCAGCTGCATTCGAGTTCATCATATCGCTGAGTTTGGATCGTGCACATATTCAAGGCGTCCCCCAAATACGTACATTTCAACCAAGCTTAGCGATTAGCGAAGTCGGACAAGCTACTCGTGATAGTTTCGATTTGCCGATCGTTTCACTAACTTCGATTTAAAACCGAACTCATGCATGTCTCATATCGTTTATCTCGGTCCTCGAGATGATCCGATTCGCTTCTCAAGCGTTCTTGTCTACGAAATCAATACGATTTCTTCTTAGCGGAGTCGACCAAGTCTAAGCAAATTCCCATCCGATTCAAAACTGAGTATTGCACCATCATCGAGTACGTCTTCCAATCAATGATTCAATTCGTTATACCAACTTTACTTGTACAATATCGATTTCATATCATTCACTTTGTTTAGGGCCAATCTCGTCATCGTTCACGCACACTCCCAGTTCCACGTCCTACTCTAAGTCTTGTTGCCCCAAGTTTATCGTCCGTCCAGACGATACTGTAATGTCAATCGCACAGGTTCAATCACTCGGCATAGGATCGTCCGCCTATCCGCTAGGTCAGCTCACAAGGTCATAGGTATAAGTCAAGTTCTCGGTTCGTTGTGCAAAGTCATTGCACGACGCTCGCCCCAATCCTATGGTCAAACCATTTTGTTCGTTCGTACGGGAGTTTCTATCCAAGTTCGCTTCACTCAAATTTCTAAACATCAAGCAGCGTTCACCCTATTCGCATCAACACATTCTCCGTTCGAAGTCCGAGCTCGTTTAGGAAAGTCATCCTACGATAGGTTGTCCTCAATCAAATCCTTGATATGTCAATATCGTGCGTCCACACTAGCAATTATCGTAGTCTATCTCTTCAAGTATGTTCGATACAATTCACCTATCCTATCCAATTCACGTAGTCGATCACAAGGTCGTCTAGCCTTGCAATATGTCGTGTCCCGATCTCACGCAAGTCTGATTATCCATGGCGGGCATGAATCACCATGTCAACGTTCCCGCAGAATAATCGTCCTCATCGGGATGTAACTCTTGCGTTTAATCTAGACTTACTCATTTTTGATACGCGGATTAGGTCTACTCAATCCTCAAGTTTTCTTATTCTTCAATCGCAAGTCCTAATAATCCTCGAATTTACCTTCGCTTCAAACCACAAGTCGAAGCAATCAAAATTGCCATGTCAAGGTATTTCGAGTTCGATCATTCCTGCTGGACATGAATCACCATGCCAACGCTCACGCGAATGATCGTCCCAAATCCGACGTGACGCATGTGCGAGGCTGGAGTTGCGCTCGCGCAAGACAAGATCGTTGTCGTTGTAGTTATCACCGAACAATTAAGTCACTTCCCTTCTTCATTCCAAACATTCATTACTATCCAAATTCTCCAACATAGCATCCTTTGAAATAATAATTTCTAACACGATCATCATTCATCGAATCGGAGTACCCCCGAGTTATCATACATCGATCTTTGATACGCCTCAATACCATCGATGATGTACATAACCTGACGATCTTCCTTTTTGCAACGAATTCGGAGTCGTGCAACTAAATTCCTCAATTCATATTGTCTCGTGCTAACTCTTCATTGAGCAACATCCATTCCAAATCCTTAGTCATTCTCGTATCTCCAAATCAACGTTTCCTATGCATGCTATCTTCCGATCGTGCTATCTTCGATCTCGTCTGTGGGTATTTCACCTTAACTCAAGTTCAATCCCTTCTACTAAATTCAAAATCGCATGCACGATCTTCTATGTTTCCTCGACCAAGACCTCCATTCGTTTCATCATTCCGACTCTCTATTCAATCGTTTCGCAATTGCACTATGCATTCTTAATTCGTCCGATGATATCTCGTTTGAGCCTATCAAATCATGGTCAACTAAGCGTTACTCATTCTAAGGCTTTGCGCGATATCATCGCTTGCCGACATACTCGTTCTATCCGTAAATCCTTTAGTCTCGCTCGAACAATTTCTATAACGTCCATACACCACTCAGGGTTCGAGCCACTCGACTAGTCGTCGACACTCACTCTTATTGTTCTTCGAAGCTATCACATACACCACTCGGGGTCAAGTCATTCTACAAATCCTCAAAAGGTCATTCGATTCCCAATCGATATGTTCAATTGCGCGTTCGCCCATTCCTCAAAGTCTAAGAACCATTTTCTGCGTTCGCTTTAGCGTTGGTCAAGTAGCGTCTCTATCAACATACGTTCTAAGTCTCACTTATTCTCGTTCGAACGATAGTCGATCTCGCTCGCAAACACTTTTGCACCAGAAGGTCTAGGCGCGCGACACTCGGCACAACTTAGCCAAAAGGCTGCGTGCATAATCATCCCGTTCGAACTATACTTCGGTCTCGCGTACTCGTTCGCTATTGTCAGCGTAAGGTTATTCAAGCATGCCTTGCGTTTGCTAACTTTTAGCATTTTGGTTTCTTCCAACTCAAGTCCGTCATAGTTTGGCACAAAGGCCTTCGCCTATCGATCCCGTTCAACCGAGTACTTGTACGAGCTTTTGAAAATATTAGACTTATTGTATGGAACATCCGAAGGCACAACGAGAGAGAGCGTATACTTCTTTGTTTCAAAACGAGCTTTCAAAACTGAGAGAATCAAAATGAAGTCCAAGGACGTAAAGCCGTGCTCTAATACCAATCTGTCACGCCCCGCTCCCGTAGGAGCGTTCGTCCTCGCTAAGGCGTGATGCCGCACGGGCCTAGGTTGCGCCCGTGCAAGGCTATGTCTGGAAATGGTCGATTTGATGCTAGGCCACAGAGTCGCACAGAGTGTCCCCATTTGCAGCGAAAAGTAAATGAACACGAGTTGAAACAAATTCAAACTCTTTATTAACATTCAAGAAGTTTACAAGCGGCGCTAGCCCGAGATTACAAATCGCTCAAGCTCTCTCTCTCTTTGAAACATAAAAGGCGTGCCAAGTGGCTTACAACATGGAATGATTCATGGCGATGTTCCGATACATTACGTCCTGTATATGGTGCTTCAGCTCCTTGCAACGCTCCAAGGCTCCAGAGTTGGCTCCGCGCCTTAACACGTTCGAGGAAATCGTTGCACCCAACGACGTCTCCTGCTTCCTGCAAGCAATCTGTGGGGTTATCAGTACATTGTTATGCAATGGTGGGAAGGCTAGCTCGCCCACAATGCTATCATTACCAAACACGTTCTATTTACTTTTGTGCACCGTCTATCATTCATTGTCTTTCTAATCTTGCCTTAGGATCAGTTTCATGGCATATTTCATAACCTATCTCGTGTTGCCGAATTCAAGTATTTGCATGGAAATACATGCATAACTTACCCATACTTACCGTCCGGCCTTCCCTGTCCAAAGTAAACCAAGTTAGTCAACAATTCATATAAACTTTCAATGTCAAGGGCGTGTCCCTGCCTCAGGTCCTAGCGCGACGTAGGCGTGTTTTCTAACTCAATTTCATGAAGTACTCTTTATCATTTGGTGTGTTACATTTCAATCCTGTTCAGAAGGCACTTCATTTAGTTAACTTAGACTACTTTGTTTCAATGCAAGGACTTGCACGTGGATTGCCACCAGCAAAGCCCACTTAATCTATATGCATCGGTCGCTGGCTATGTGAGCCATTTGGACATTTTCTCCTTTGGTATTCTCATCTATCAAGCGTGATGGCTGGTATACCTTGATAGACTATTGAAGTACCGGCCCTACGTTTGGTTATGTGCCCAAGTCCGCACACGTCTTCCCGTAGGCCATGATTCCGCCTAGGCCGGCCACGACATCATCGTTCGTTACCTTGGAATCCTTTCACTCGTGCACGAGTCCGTCCACGACCATTTCGTATTGTCTTGTCATTTTAACTTAACGGCGGTCTTTGAGCCATAGGCTGTCTCTGAGCCATAATGCATTATCGACCAGGTTGGCGGCGGCGTCCGTACAGCGCGGGTAGCGAGCCCCGATGCACGTTCCCGTCATACCTGTCGCTAACCATTCCTTTCTTTCTTATCTTTTATTCATTCTTTCTTCTCTTTCTTTCACTTGTCCGTTCGTTCATTGATTCATTCATTTCACTTATTCGTTCATTCTTTCATTCATACATTATGCAACTCCCCGTGCGGGAGTCGCCTTGGTGACCCATCGGTCCCGAAGTCTTCCAATGTTGCTATACTCTACTCGGAACAACTATGTCGATAGTCTTCCGTTTCATTGTTGTAAACCATTCATTGTTTCATTGTTGAACGCAAAGGGAACTTGAATGTAAGCTTGTGCCTTAGCACGAGCGCGGAGTGCGGTGCGAGAGTTCTCACATTTTCCATATTCTTTTCCATATTCTATACAAGCATACAAGATGGGATTATTCCCTTAGCTAGGTGCGTTGAGTCATTTATTAGCATGCGCGGTGTTATCGCCTAGCGATTTTAGTGATAATGTCCGTATTGTTAAGTGTCTAGGCTAAGCAAAGACGGGTTCATCGGAGCCACCCACCTTAGCGATGTTCGCATCGGCCGAGCGATACTCCGAGCGCGCCTTTGAAAGTCTAAGTCTGGATTCATCTTTGACGGGCCAATGTAAGCCTTACATCGATTCTTCATCAGGTCGATGCCAACTCTTCGGGTCGACGGCTCGTTTGAGTCATTGCACTTGCCGTTTGAATCGGCGTTCCGCTAGGACGAAGCGGGTCATTACAGCAGTGGCGCACTTTGATGCACGCTCGCAGTGGTGCTCAGTGGTGTTGTTCCGTGCAGAACGTGGTTGTCCACGTTTTAAACTGTTTTGAAACGTGCGATAACTGATCCGATAATTTCGGATCTGACATTCAAACGTCGCGCACGTTCCGGATCTGGGCGGTTGCAGTGAGACCCTATTTATAAAGTCTCTCTTCTCTCTCCGGGTAGTGTCTTTTACAAAAATTTCCACAGAGAGAAGAGAGGGCTCCTGCGTCGGCGCCATTTTGTGAGTTCCGTCCTTCCGAGGATTCTGTGAGCGGATTGGCAGAGCGTTCTAGTGTTCTTTCGAACTTGTTGGTTCCTGGAGGCTGACCATGTGGACGGATCTAGCTTTGAGCGCTGGTGTTATTACACCTCAGCAAGCTTTCTCCTTCTTTCCTTCTTCTCTTCTTCATCTTCTGTAAACGTTCTGTCTCAATCGTAACTGGTTTGCGAGGAAGAACGTGTTCTGTTGTAATTAAATTTTTTCAAAGAACCTCTGCCCCGCTGCTGTTGCTAACAATTCATTTGTAACTTCTTTTTAGAAGCTCTGCCTTGCACCTTCCTTGAAGTGTTGTTACGAAACATATTTTTACAATCGTTTCATTTTTCAGTTTTCCATCGAAAAATTACCCCCAGGGACTAACAATCTCAAAGCTAGATTAGAAGATGGAAAACTCTCGTTCCTCTCTCCTCGATACTAGCTTTAACAAGTTGGAAAAATTCGACGGAGAACACTTTCAAATCTGGAAGAGGAAGATCACCCTTAATCTTCAACTCGTGGACGTCGACCATGTGTTGATTGAGGATGAACCGACGATTCCAGAAGGTGGTACTGCAGACGCTATTGCTGCTGCACAAGTCAAGCAGAGCAAGTGGAAGAGAGAAAACAGCATCTGCAAACTCCTGATTCTCAATTCTATGGAAGATTCTCTGGCAGAGTCATATTCCAAGAAGGTGAAGGACAGAGATCTGGGAATCTTTGGGAAAGCTTTTTGAAGACGACGAGAACAGGTCCAAAATTTTCATCGTCGAGAAGTACCACAAGTGGCTCTTCGGAGACGAGAAGGCGATGTTGTCTCAGGTGAAAGAATTCTTGAAGTTGTACTAGAAGCTGGATGACGAGAAAATGCCCCTCGTCGACAAGTTTGTCGTTGGAGGGATCGTCTCGAAACTTCCTGCTGGATGGAGCAACTTCTACGCAAGAATGCATCGGAAGAAGCTTGACATTAGCATGGAAGATCTCTTGCAAGAGATCCACGTTGAGGACGAGATGCGATCTCAACAGAAGATGGACTCTCTTTCCAAACAACTGGCTAAGGCCAACTTGGTGCAGACAAGGGAGTTCAAGGGGAAGCAGGCGGCTTCTCATCACAAGAAGAAGGAATCCACTAATCTGAAAGTAAAGGGTCCTTCGTTCAAGCAACAGAAGTCCAAGTCCCACGTGACTTGCTTCAACTGTAGCAAGAAGGGCCACTACAAAAGTGAATGTAAATCCAAGCCCAAACAATCAGAGCAAGGTGAGCCTAGTAAGGTTTCCATGGTTTCTAACATTGTTGCTATGATCGCTCAGGTCACAGCTGTGGGGGCTGACTCTGACTGGTGGATAGACACCGGTGCGATGTGCCATGTATGTTCTGGCAAGGAATGGTTCGTCACGTACCAGCCAACTTCTGAGAAAGTTATCATGGTGAATCAGGCCCAAGCTGAAGTTCTGGAGATCGGAACTGTGGAACTGAAACTCACTTCCGGGAACACTCTGACGCTACAAGGTGTAAAGCATGTCTCGGTGATTGCCAAGAACCTGATCTCTGGGAGCCTGCTTAGCAATGCAGGCTTGAGGATAGACATCAATACTGGCCAGATGGTGATACCCAAAAAGGGAACATACTTCGGAAAGGCTTTTCAAACCGAAGGGATGTTTAAAATTCAGCTTGTAAACCAGTCAAATGAAATAAATGTAGTCGCTCTTTCTGATTATTCTCTTGAGTTGTGGCATAATAGGCTAGGACATGTTCATTGTAAAAGAATATACAAAATGTCTAGTCTAGGACTTATCTCCAAATGTGGGGTAAGATAGAGAAGTGTGAAGTATGTACTCAGACGAAGATCTCAAGAAAACCCTTTCATCGGGTCAATCGAAGCACAGATCTTCTTGAGTTGGTGCACTTCGATCTCTGTGACTTCAAGCAATTCTCTACAAAGGCCGGGATGAAGTATTTCATAACCTTCATCGATGACTTCTCAAAGTACGCATTCGTCTACTTGCTCAAATCTAAAGATGAAGCGTTCGAGAAGTTCAAGGAGTTCAGGGCCGAGACTGAACGACAAACTGGACAACTCAAGAGGCTAAGAAGTGATCGAGGCAGAGACTATCGGTCTCATGAATTCGAATCGTTCTGCAAAGAACATGGAATCATCAACGAGACTACTGCTCCGTATTCTCCTCAATCTAACAGAGTAGCAGAGAGGAAGAACAGAACGTTGACAGAAATGATGAACACAATGTTGCTAACTACGGGTCTTCCAAAATGCTACCGGGGAGAAACTGCATTGACGGCCACTTTTATTCTGAATAGAGTGCTGATGCAAATTCGGATGTAACTCCTCATGAACTCTGGTTCAAAGTCATACCTAACTTGAATGTCATTCGAGTGTGGGGGTGTCTGGCTTATGTGAAGCTCCCAGATCTGAAGATTCAAAAGCTGGGGACAAGGACTATGAAGACGATCTTCTTGGGGTATGCCGAGAAGAGTGATGTTCGGAGATTTCTTGATATTGAGTCAAATCATATCATCGAATCTCGCGATGCTGAATACTTTAAAGACAAGTTTGCAAGGCACAAGAATATTGTTCTCATCGACATTCCGGAGAATGATGAAGGAGACAACGATTGAACAAGAACTCGCAGCCGTCAACGAAGCGAGCAAGGAGGCAGAAGAACTTCGGAGATGACTTCGTCACCTATCATGTGGAAGCAGATCCGCTTACATATGATAAGGCGATGAAGACCAGAGATGATGTCTTCTGGAAGGAGGCGATAGACAATGAAATTGACTCAATCACCTCCAATAACACTTGGGTGTTGGTTGATTTACCCGAAGGAGCAAAACCCATCGGATGCAAGTGGATCTTCAAGAAGAAGATGAAAGCTGATGGAACCATTGACAAGTTCAAGGCCAGGCTAGTAGCCAAGGGGTTTTCTCAGAAGCAGGAGATCGACTACTTTGACACGTATGCTCCAGTAGCCCGGATGACAACCATCAGATTGTTAATTGCTCTTGCAGCAATACACAAGCTGGTGATACATCAGATGGATGTGAAAACAGCATTCCTGAATGGCGAGTTGACCGAAGAGATTTACATGCAACAGCCAGAAAGATTTGTCGTCAGAGGTCTTGAAAACAAAATCTGCAAGTTGGTGAAATCTCTATACGGTTTAAAGCAAGCTCCCAAAATGTGGCATGAGAAGTTTGACAAAGTCATAAGGTCAAATGGCTACAGGGTCAGCGAAACAGACAAGTGTGTCTATACGAAATTTGCTGACGGAAGAGGAGTCATCGTTTGTCTATACGTGGACGACATGCTAATCCTAGGTACGAATATATGTTGTGTCACGGAGACAAACAAGTTCCTCTCGACAAAGTTCAGTATGAAGGATTTGGGGGATGCTGATGTTATCTTGGGACTAAATATCATCCGGACAGACATTGGATTGGCACTGTCACAGTCTCATTACATTGAGAAGATGCTCACTCGCTACGGGTATCATGATCTTCCTATAATTGATACGCTGTACCGAGGTGACCAGAAGCTGGTGCCAAACTCGAAGGAAAGCGTCAGGCAACTGGAGTACGCTAGCGTCATCGAGAGTTTGATGTACGCTACTACTGCCATTAGGCCTAACATAGCTTTCGCCGCGGGAATGCTGAGTCAATTCACTAGCAATCCAGGCATTGAGCACTGGAAAGCTGTGAAGCGTATTATGAGATATCTCAAGAAGACTCAGACATATGCACTGCACTACAGCGGAGATCCATCAGTAGTAGAAGGCTTCAGTGATACTAGTTGGTGTTCAGAGGTGGAAAGCGAGAGGTCCACAGGCGGATTCATATTCGCCCTGGGTGGAGCTGTTATATCGTCGAAGTCGAAGAAGCAGACTATGCTCTCTCGTTCCTCCATGGAATCTGAATTTTTGGCACTTAACGCTGCTGCAGATGAAGCAGAATGGCTTCGGGAGCTCTTGTATGATCTTCCATTGGTTGGAGAGCAGATACCAGCGATACCTATATACTGTGACAACCAGGCGACAGCAGCAGTGGGCATCAAATGAACTCTTCAATGGGAAGAGGACTGTGCGGTTGAAGCACAGAACAGTGAACGATCTTATCAAGAGAGGCGTCATTGCAGTGATCGATGTTCGGAGTCAGGAGAACCTGGCGGATCCGTTCACGAAGGGCATCAAGCGCCAGCTGGTCGAAGACACAGCAGGAAAGATGGGCTTAAAGGCATTCTGATAGTGTGTCTTTGCAATCCTACCATAAAGTTTTATGTTATTAGTTCAAAGAGAAATCTACTAGACATCTAACGTTCGGTTCAAGGGAGGACCACTGACTGGAAAACTATCAGGTAACAGTGGGTACTTGTTCTTGGGAATATGGAAGGGTTACGGACCCATAACCACTGTTGTCTATTATGTATTTTCTGCGGAAAACGGATCCTGTGACGAGGATGGCTTAAACGCCTTAATGAGTTCTCAGGCAAAGTGAATATCTGGTGTGCTTTACAGGAAGCACGTAGCGCAGCACCATAAGGAGTATAACTCCATGCTACAGTGGGGTGACTCCACCATGAGATTCCCGGATAGGGGTAATGCCTCGGCTTTGTGAGCCAAGTCACAGCGGCGTAGCACCGCAAATAGGTAGGTAGCCTAATGTTGTATGATAAAATTAAATAGGGATAGACAGCACTACAAAGGGGAGGATGTCCCCATGTTACAGTGGTACAACACCACGATAAGGTACCCAGATAGGGGTAAAGCCTCGGCCTTGCAAGCCATGTCGTTGTGGCGTAACACCGCAAGGGAGCCTAAGGCTTCATGCTGGGTAGTATGGCACTATAAAGAGGATGTGACCTTATGCTACAGTAGTATGACACTACGATGAGGTTCCCGGGTAGGGGTAATGCCTCGGCTTTAGGCCATGTCATAGCGGCGTAGCACCGCAAAAGAAGCGCAAGGCTTCATGTCATGTCTCTTTAATAACGAACTCACCTATAGTGTATGGACAGAGATAGCAGGCCGTCTCTTGAGGGTAAACTCGTAGACGCCAAAATTATACACTGAAACCAGGCTGGCACAGGACCTTTAATATGCAGCCAAAAACACAGGTAACTACATTTTGTGAGTGGAAAGAATTGCATCTGTGGTACAGAATTCAAGGCTTAGTCCATTCTTGTATCATAATGTTGTTCAACCCATGCGGGAAGATTCAAGTCATCAACGACATCTATCTTAATGCATGATAGACAATTATTGTGGGAAACGGTCAACCCTATATAGATTGAGATATGTAGGGGATTGTTGGAGTTTTTTCCTTGACTTGTAGAGAGCTTGCTCTCAACAAGCCATGTAACTTTAGTCCCACAACGGCTAGAGAGATGCACATGGGAGGTGACCCTAAGGGGGAATCCATATGGGTGATTTTACATGGAGGTAAGGATAAGACACTTATTAAAGCATTCATGCTTTTTGGCTAAGCTCAATTAAATTCCATAGGGGCTAAGCCTCGAAGGGGCTTAGCGACTCGGACTCAGACTAGGACTCAGGCTCGGGCTCGGACTCATGGGGCGTAATATGGCATTTTGGCGCACTTTGCACTTAGCACGTCAGCTCGCTAGGCACATAGTGCGCTTTTGTTGCGCTCGTTGCGCGAGCCTCTGCACGGCCGTTTGCGCGCTCGTTTGCATGCCAGTTTGCGCGCTCGTTTGCGCGGCAGTTTGCACGACAGTTTGTGCGGCCGTTTGCGTGCCAGCTTGCGCGG
The DNA here is from genome assembly GCA_029216955.1 of Iris pallida. Lineage (NCBI taxonomy): Eukaryota > Viridiplantae > Streptophyta > Magnoliopsida > Asparagales > Iridaceae > Iris > Iris pallida. The sequence continues at coordinate 17,831,094 of JANAVB010018998.1, forward strand.
CCGTTTGCATGGCCATTTGCACGGCAGACTGCACGCGCGAGCGTATGGGCGCTGGGCACGCGCGCACACAAGCGCAAGTAGCGCACTTTGATGCGGCGCGCGCAAGCGTATGGGCGTTGGGTGCTCGCGCACACGAGCGCAGTGGCGCACTTTGATGCACGCTCACAATGGCGTTGTTCCGCACAGAACATGGTTGTCCACGTTCTGAACTGTTTCGAAACGTGTGATAACTGATCCGATAATTTCGGATCTGACATTCAAACGTCGCGCACGTTCCGGATCTGGACGGTTGCAGTGAGACCCTATTTATAGTCTCTCTTCTCTCTCCGGGTAGTCTCTTAGAAAAATTTCTACGGAGAGGAGAATTCCTGCGTCGGCGCCATTTTGTGACTTCCGTCCTTCCGAGGATTCTGTGAGCAGATTGGCAGAGCGTTCCAAAGTTCTTTCGAACTTGTTGGTTCCTGGCGGCTGACCGTGTGGACGGATCTAGCTTTGAACGTTGGTGTTCTTACACCTCAGCAAGCTTCTTTCTTTCTTCTTCTCTTCTTCTCTTCTTCATCTTCTGTAAACGTTCTATCTCAATCGCAACTGGTTTGCGAGGAAGAACGTGTTATGTTGTAATTAAATTTTTTAAAAGAACCTCTGCCCCGCTGCTGTTGCTAACAATTCATTTGTAACTTCTTTTTAGAAGCCCTACATTTGAATTCGTTTCTCAGGATCCTCCGGGATCTCTGTCTTGCACCTTCCTTGAAGTGTTGCTACGAAACATTGTTTTTACAATCGTTTCATTTCTCAGTTTTCCATTGAAAAATTACGCCCAGGGACTAACAACTTGAAAAATTACGCCCAGGGACTAACAACTTGCTCATATCTCAAACGTTTTTTTTTTTCCTTTTTGGAAGGATCATGAACATGAAAAATTAAATTCATTCATGTCTTGGGTCTCTTTGAAGCCTAGACATGGGCAACCATATCTGACATCATTGTCGTCATGTTGGATATGTGATGGATAAGGATAAGGACACGGAATCCGTTCATCAAATTGTTGAGGTATAATGTTCATCATTGTTTTTCTTTATTGTCATTTATGTGAGGGTTCCATGAAAGTTTAGCAATATTAGTATGCTTCGTCTTCCCAATTTAATAAACAGAAAAAATGTAAATGTATGATTTAGTCTAACATGTATCTCATTAGCTAAATGTATGAAAAAGAAACTTCAAGCATTTTATTATGAAATTAACAATAAAATGCAACATACATGGCTTACATTATATACCTTTAATGTTGTCCATTCATTTTTGATTGAAAAAAGCATTTCAGAGATTGATTATAGAAAAGTAATGATACTGAATTAGAACTTGCAAATGCAATGAAATCACAGACAAGGTACATAAGAAGCTTTAAAATGAAAGATACAATGGTGCAACATTGATTACAACTAATGTAACAACCAAAACTACTTGGAAGAGCTTGACTGAAAACATAAAGTATAAAGTTGTCAGTATCTTCTCGAGAAAACATGAAGCTGAATTTTTTAATCTGTGATACATAATGCAAATTTATATTTAGGAAAATACATAACGACTTGGTTCCTCTCTTATGTAGTCCCTAAGCTATTATTATAAACTACTTTGCATAAGACAGGAAACTTTTTAATGACGGTTTTCTTATTTAAATAATTTTCTGCCTCAAGTAGGGCAATAAATGACACCTAATGACCCTGATCAATTTGAATCTTAAACTTCAGTAACGATTCAGATTGAGAATCGATTTCACACTGTCACCTTTACATGTATGAATCGAATTTGTTGGGAGTTGTGGGGATCCATCCACCAATGGACTATGATTATTTCCTCTCACATTAATTAAATCTAGCTAAACTTTCAAGTACTAAACATGAGACTACTAATATAACTGAATTCCAAAGGAAAAAATCATCTGCCAGTGTATGTGTTTGACATAACACACGAGGGTTCCCAAACCCCTACAAGGGAAATACTTTTGAGAACAAGGGAAGAGAGAAGAACGATGAGAGGAAGATAAATTACATGATGAAGCAGCAGCCTTCGTCCGCACCATCTCTCAGTGAAAACAAAGATAAGAAGAACAAAGTCTTCAAAGGGAATGGAAAGAAGGACAAGAAATGTCGATCTCCTTAAATTGGTGGTCTCTAGAGTCTGGAGTCCAGATCAACGTTATCTATCCATCCCTCTGGTTAAATCAGTATAGAACTGCAGAATGGTGATTATTAACTAAGTATGAACCTCCGTCCCTTCTTGCCCATCCTTCTCTCTATCACTGACAGCTTGAAACCAAAGTCAAATTATAATTGACTCATTGGGTTTTGATCAGGTTTCGGAACTACTCTCCAAGGGGGTTTGGAGTTGGCTTCAGTTAGTTACCCATCAGATGTGAGTCATTTGATATGAATATGACCTTATACCAAAAAAAAAAAAAAAAAAAATTTTGAGTGGCATCCCACTTGGATGGCCCATTTGTGCGGTACATTCCACATTGTTTGCTATATGTATAAGTAGTCCCACTTTGGACGTTTTCCGTCAATTTTGACGGTCAGCCGTGTTTGACCATTAAAAAAGACAAAAAAAGACGAAAATGTCCCTCTTCCTCCCCCCTCCTCACCCACGCTGCCCGCCGCTGCCGCTGCTGGCTGCTGGACGGGGGAGGAGGCGGCAGCGGAGGGGAGCGGGGGGGGGGGGGGGGGGGGGGGGGGGGGGGGAGGAGGAGGGGGAGGAGGGGAGCGAAGTCGGGGAGGGGGGCGAAGTCGGGGAGGGGGCGGGGCGAGGTCGGGGAGGGGCGGAGGGGGGCGAGGTCGGGGAGGGGGGCGGAGTTGGGCGAGGGGGGCAATGTCACGCCCCGCTCCCGTAGGAGCGATCATCCTCGCTAAGGCGTGATGTCACACGAGCCTAGATTGCGCTCGTGCAAGGCGGGTTCCATAACGACCAATTTCAGCGGCTGCGACGGGGTCGTCGCACAGAAGTCTCATGCAGAGACATTGAATAATAGCAGCGGAAATTTTAAGCAAAACACAAGTTATTCAATGAAGCTCTTTATTGATATTGAAACAAAGATTACAAAGGGCGCAAGGCCAAGATTACAAGTCTCTCGAGCTCACTTTTCTCACATTACAAGTTCGCTCTGCTCTCTCTCATCTCTCGATACAACACTTGAGCCAGCGGAAGCTTCGGAAGGCGACGTCCATACATTATGTCTCGTATAAGTCTTGAATCCATGTGGCCGCACGCTTCGAATCGCCAAGGAACTCCGTGCCTCAACGCATCCAAGCGAGCTCCGCGCCACGAGCTTCTACCTGTGCCTGCACATGCAAACTATGTGGGTGTCAGCACTCAACTATACTGGTGGAATGAGCTCCTCGTCCACCCATACAAAACCAACACGTTTGATTTACTTTGTGCAACTTAGTCCCATTTATGATTGTCTTTTTACTCTTGCCTTAGGATTATTTTAGGATCGACGCCTTGGCCTATTCTGTGTCTCTAGACCATCCCGTGCTTTGCACCAACAACGTTAACTCAACAACGTTAACCTATCAAGTCGTGTTTGCCTTACGACTTAAAATCAGAGACGCATCTACGCGATAAGGCTCCATTTCTGTGTGACCGTGCTACAAACCCTGGCTGAGGCCGTGCCTCGCAACTCAGTGAGACTTAACCATATCGCCGCCTCGCGGCCCTTGCTACTTTGATCATCAACTGACCCAATCGAGACTTGTGAACTTAGTGTCACTTAACCAACTTGCCTTGCGGCGATTCCTGACTTAAACTCGAACAACTCAAACCCAACTTCTGCAACTCACATGTCCACACTTGAGACTCGACGCCACATCTCGTGCTGAAGCACGACGCCTATGTTGAAACCCAATCTTAGGTCCAAACTTTGTGTTCTAACTGTACACACATTCAACTCGACTCAATCCAAAGGCATACACGCGAATAGCCGCTATTTGTCAACATCTATATAACTTGGTCACTAGCATAACAAGCTATCCTGAGACGTATAGCTTGGTTAAATCGGGGACCTTTCAACGCAAGTAACTAGCTCCGTTGCAAGCCCCCACTTTAACCCGTGCTAAAACCTTATGCACGACTATACCCTGTTTCCTCCCAGGCCGAGTCGGTCCCATGGCCAGGGTTGCCGCTCGAGGAAACATCGCCCTTGTCGACAAGTTGTCCATGACCATGCAAGACTCGACTCAAACTGACGTCTCACACAGTCATCCTTCTTTCAGTGTTACCCTCTCTTCCAAAACTATGTTCAAGACTTCTATCCTTGAGATCCCTCGACGACCCACGGTCGCGAGCCTTCTCCCTTGATGCCATATCCTTTTTACTCAACTTAGGAATGCCCATTTGATAGCCCTTTTTCTAAACTCGACTTGAAACCAACTGTAGCTCGTGCCTTAAACACTAAGTCCGTGCATTGTGCCTTAGGCCAACCGTGTGCTACGCAAACTACCGCCCGAGTCATACTTTATATGACGGGCCTTGAGATCGTGGGACTTCGTGGCTATACCCAGTCGTAGAACTCGTGGGACCGTACTTGCTACTACTCCGATAGCCTAACATGACTTGACTAACTTAATTTTGCAACAACTTGACGAGCAAAGGCTGCGTCAAGCTTTGCCTTGATGGAACGTGCCGTGCACGCGTTCGACTTCGAACGACCAAGTCATTGGGTGCCTAGACTTAAGTCATAATCTGTTCAACCCAACTTAACTCATAGGCAAACCAAGGCTATGCCAAGCCTTAGACGATGGGACCGTGCATGCTTTATGAAGCATTTATGCGGGCAACGCCTATGACTTAGGCTACGTTCACAACTTTGCCTACTCAACCAATTTTCCTTCTCCCAAGCCACGGGACGAAGGATCGAGTGTCATTTTCAAAGCACGCCGTGCACCAACTCTAAGCCGACCGTTGGACCTTTCCATATTCCAACTCAATTCGACCCCTCGGGATTACTCCCTTTAGCTATGTGGATTCGTCTCTTTTATTATCAAGCCTACTTGTGCAAGTTGAAAACATGTGATTTATTATGTGGAGGCTACGATGAGGCAAGTTCACCGAAACTACCCCACCTGAGCGATGTCTCCGAGCAAGCCGTTGCAAGGCTAAGTCCGAACATCGTTGGCGTTTCGATTCCTCCGATTGACTGAGCGGGACGGGACACTACATCATACACCACTCAGAAAAAGTTTCGTCCTCGAAATTACTAAGTACACTTATCGACTTATAACTTTGTTCTACATTCAAGGACTCTCACACACACTAACCTATGCGTTCCCTCAATCCGAGCCACGCTCGTGCTTATCGCTAACTTAGTCGTAAGGCACACCAACCGATCAACCAACATTCAAACTCGTCTCAATTCAATGATCATCAACATTTCTTCGAAACTCATGATCTCAAAATCCTCGACACTTTTCCCGTTCCTCACGTCTCACTTGATTCAACGTATCACTTAGTTGGATCGTGCACATATTCTAGGCGTCCCCAAAATACATGCATTTCAGCCAAGCCTCGTGATAGAGAATCCGCCATCACCACTCGAGTCGGATCGTGCACATATTCGGACGTCCTTGATATACGTGCATGTCAACCGATACTCGTGAGTGGTGCCTCCACAATTACTACCACTTCGCACTCGGACGTCTGCCTAACCGCTAGGCTATATTTTTCCGTCAGTATTGGAATCATAGTTCCCAAACAACAATATCAACACTGACCCCATCCTAAGGTCAAACCAAGTTAATAACACGGGATTTTCTACGCAAGCTCGCATCACTCCGATTTCTAAACATCGAGCTCCGATTCCCTACACACATCCAAACATTCGTCGTACGGGGTCTGAGTCATTCAGCAAAGCCATCCTACGACAACTCACATTTCAACCAATTCCTTGACACATCAGTATCACTCGTTCATCAAGCCATTTCGCATAGTCTATCTCTTTGAACATGTTCGACATAATCCGTCTATCAATCCTTCCACGTCAAGCACGCTACGACACAATTCACCGCTAAACCGTAATTCACATTTCATATTTCCTAAGTCATCTATTCCAATTCACGCAATCGATCACAAGGTCGCCTGACTTAACGATATGCCACACCCCGATCTCACGCGAGTCCGATTATCCACGGTGAGCAAGAAATCACCATGCAACGCTTCCGTGGAATAATCATTCTCATCGGGGCGTAACACTTGTTTTGTGTCTAGACTAATTTATTCTCGATGTCCGGATTGGACCTACTCAATCCTCAAGTTTCATTCATTCGTCAATCACAAGTCCTACAAATCCTCGAATTCACCTTCGCATCAAGCCAACAAGTCATAACAATCAAAGTTGCCGCGTCCTGATTTTCCGAGTTCAATCATTCCCGCGACATGAATCACCATGTCAGCGCTTATGCGGAACGATAGCCCAAAATCCGACGCGACGCATGTGCGAGGCTAGAGTTGCGCTCGCGCAAGACAAGAATGTCGACGCTGTGGTTATCCGCGTAACCATCATGACACAATCATTTTTATCCAACATTTATCTCAATTAAAATCCTAAGTACAGCATCCAACCGAACAATAACATTTGCACGATCGTCATTCGCCGAGTCAGAGTACCCCCGAGTTATCGCACATCGATCTTTGATACGCCTCAACACCATCGACGATATGCGTAACTTGACGATCTTCCTTTGCAACCAATTTCGAATCGTGCGAATGATGCTATCATCCGACTGGATAATCTCCTCGACATTCAAGTTCAATCATTATCCCTCGAATCATTCACAACATCAATTTTCTCAAACCAATTGCACGTATTGTTCATCCGTTTATCTTAAGTCATCGACCAACGTGTTTCCTCAATTCGCATCATTCCTTGCTAACTCAAATCATCGAGCAACATTCAATCCTAATCCTTAGAGTCATTGCGTAACTTCAAAATTCAGCTTTTCATGCACGCTATCTATCTGTCGTGCTAACTTTTCATATACGTTCCGTATCAATTTCTTCGATCAAGTCATCCGTTCGCTACACCTTAACTTTTTTCTCGATTCGATTTCATCTACTCTCTCATTTTCGCGTTTCATACTTGTGTAATCCTCAATCCCGTACACGTTCCGTGCGCGTAAATTTCTAGGTTGTTCGAATCACACATCGTCAAATCTTAAGACTATAACTTGTTCAATGATACTCAATCTACGGCTTTGCATACACGCGATATTCGTTGATAGACTCATTGACACCCCGAATCCTCAATCGATCGATCGACATCCCTGAAGCTATCGCATACACCACTCAGGGATGAAGTCATTCAACAAATCCTCAACTTATCATTCGATTCACAATCTATTTTCTCGAATTTCCGTCCGAACGATTCCTTAAATTTCAAGCACGCTCATCTATATCGCATCGACGTTATCATCGCTCGATAGCACCCTTATCGATAGTTATCTCACTTTACTCAATCGAGTTCAATTCATTCTTGCTCGAAACATTACGAATCCCGCACTCGACTTTGCTAAGGTCGACACAAATCCTTGGTGTATATGCCCAGCCCGACTTAGCCAACCGTGCTTACGCAAACCATCTTTTTGTTTTATCAAAAACTGTTCTCCTATGTTTTTGCAAAATAGATAGACTTATTGTATGGACATCCCGTGGGACATTTGAGAGAGAGCGCACCAACGATTTCAACTTTGCGGAAGCAACAATTCAGAGTTTGCAGAAACAACAGAGTTAAAGAATTCAATCGATAGTCCAAGGACGTAAAGCCGCGCTCTGATACCATTATGTCACGCCCCGCTCCCGTAGGAGCGATCGTCCTCGCTAAGGCGTGATGCCGCACGAGCCTAGATTGCGCTCGTGCAAGGCGGGTTCTATAACGGCCGATTTCAGCGGTTACGACGGGGTCGTCGCACAGAAGTCCCATGCAGAGACATTGAATAATAGCAGCAGAAATTTTAAGCAAAACACAAGGTATTCAATGAAGCACTTTATTGATATTGAAACAAAGATTACAAGGCAAGGCCAAGATTACAAGTCTCTCGAGCTCACTTTTCTCACATTACAAGTTTACTCTGCTCTCTCTCATCTCTCGATACAATGCTTGAGACAGCAGAAGCTTCGAAAGGCGACGTCCATACATTATGTCCCGTATAAGTCTTGAATCCATGTGGCCGCACGCTTCGAATCGCCAAGGAACTCCGTGCCTCGACGCATCCAAGCGAGCTCCGCACCACGAGCTTCTACCTGTGCCTGCACATGCAAACTATGTAGGGTGTCAGTACTCAACTGTACTGGTGGAATGAGCTCCTCGCCCACCCATACAAAACCAACACATTTGATTTACTTTGTGCAACTTAGTCCCCTTTATGATTGTCTTTCTACTCTTGCCTTAGGATTATTTTAGGACCGACGCCTTGGCCTATTCTGTGTCTCTAGACCATCCCATGCTTTGCACCAACAACGTTAACTCAACAACGTTAACCTATCAAGTCGTGTTTGCCTTACGGCTTAAAATCAGAGATGCAACTACGCGATAAGGCTCCATTTCTGTGTGACCGTGCTACAAACTCTTGCTGAGGCCGTGCCTCGCAACTCAGTGAGACTTAACCATATCGCCGCCTCGCGGCCCTTGCTACTTTGATCATCAACTGACCCAATCGAGACTTGTGAACTTAGTGTCACTTAACCAACTTGCCTTGCGACGATTCCTGACTTAAACTCGAACAACTCAAATCCAACTTTTGCAACTCACATGTCCACACTTGAGACTCAACGCCACATCTCGTGCTGAAGCACGACGCCTATGTTGAAATCCAATCTTAGGCCCAAACTTTGTGTTCTAACTGTACACACATGCAACTCGACTCAATCCAAAGGCATACACGCGGATAGCCGCTATTTGCCGACATCTATATGAACTTGGTCACTAGCATAACAAGCTATCCTGAGACGTATAGCTTGGTTAAATCGGGGACCTTTCAACGCAAGTAGCTAGCTTCCGTTGCAAGCCCCCGCTTTAACCCGTGCTAAAATCTTATGCACGGCTATACCCTGTTTCCTCCCCGGCCGAGTCGGTCCCATGGCCCAGGGTTGCCGCTCGAGGAAACATCGTCCTTGTCGACAAGTTGTCCATGACCATGCAAGACTCGACTCAAACTGACGTCTCACACAGTCATCCTTCTTTCAGTGTTACCCTCTCTTCCAAAACCATGTTTAAGACTTCTATCCTTGAGATCCTCGACGACCCACGGTCGCGAGCCTTCTCCCTTGATGCCATATCCTTTTTACTCAACTTAGGAATGCCCATTTGATAGCCCTTTTTCTAAACTCGACTTGAAACCAACTGTAGCTCGTGCCTTAAACACTAAGTCCGTGCATTGTGCCTTAGGCCAACCGTGTGCTACGCAAACTACCTGCCCGAGTCATACTTTATATGACGGGCCTTGAGATCGTGGGACTTCGTGGCTATACCCAGCCGTAGAACTCGTGGGACCGTGCTTGCTACTACTCCGATAGCCTAACATGACTTGCCTAACTTAATTTTGCAACAACTTGACGAGCAAAGGCTGCGTCAAGCTTTGCCTTGATGGAACGTGCCGTGCACGCGTTCGACTTCGAACGACCAAGTCATTGGGTGCCTAGACTTAAGTCATAATCTGTTCAACCCAACTTAACTCATAGGCAAACCAAGGCTATGCCAAGCCTTAGACGATGGGACCGTGCATGCTTTATGAAGCATTTATGTGGGCAACGCCTATGACTTAGGCTACGTTCACAACTTTGCCTACTCAACCAATTTTCCTTCTCCCAAGCCACGGGACGAAGGATCGAGTGTCATTTTCAAAGCACGCCGTGCACCAACTCTAAGTCGACCGTTGGACCTTTCCATATTCCAACTCAATTCGACCCCGTCGGGATTACTCCCTTTAGCTATGTGGATTCGTCTCTTTTATTATCAAGCCTACTTGTGCAAGTTGAAAACATGTGATTTATTATGTGAAGGCTACGATGAGGCAAGTTCACCGAAACTATCCCACCTGAGCGATGTCTCCGAGCAAGCCGTTGCAAGGCTAAGTCCGAACGCCGTTGGCGTTTTGATTCCTCTGATTGACTGAGCGGGGCAGGGCACTACAGGCGAGGTCGGGGAGGGGGCGAGGTAGGAGAGGGGGCGGAGGGGGGCGAAGTCGGGGAGGGGGGTCGAACGTCGGGGAAGGGGAGGGGGGCTTTGATGTCAGGGAAGAAGACAATGGGAGGAGGGTTATTTTGGTCCAAATTTTTTTAATGAAGAGTCCATCAGTCAGAACTGACGGAAAACGTCCAAAGTGGGACGACTTATAGATATAGCAAATCCAAAGTAGGATAACTTATACATATTACAAACAATGTGGGATGCACCGCATAAATAGACCATCCAAGTGGGGTGCCACTCAAAAATTTCCAAAAAAAACTTACCAAAAAGAGTTGCAACCATGATACGAACCATATCAGTGAGACAAATATTTAATAAGACACCAACCATATAGAAAAGTGCTTGCTTACTCCATGTCAGCAAAGAGAAACAAACAAGAATTCTCAATCCATGAAATTAGTAGATAACAATTTATATTACCTTATCCCAAGAACGGCCTAGGAACTCATTAACTGAAATGGCATTTTGAGCATACATCAGAGGAGAAATCCAGTATCCCCAAATCCACCATCTTGGAATGCTATCTGTTAGAGGCAAAGACATGATAAGCTACATGCAAAAGGCAGCAGAGTAAACAAATGTGATAATTATCTTTTGACCTCTAGAAATGATGAATCCTCCAAGAATCATGATAACCAACATTGCAAACGATCCAAAGGTGTTGGCAACTATCATATTTCTGCCCAAGGATGCCATCACGTGGAAAAGAGCTAAAGACATCTGATGCAACAAGAAAAGCAATAAGAACTGACCGAGGAATCTGCAGATCAATGATAACAATGTCTTTACTGAGGAACCTCCAACATTAGAAACTTGTAAATCATAACTATGACAAGTTGTTACCTGGTTATTTGTGGATCATAACCCACCACAAAATATGTAACTGTCACCCACATCCCAGACTCTATAAGTGATGTCGGGATACTTAAGAGCCAAGAAGGAAGTATATAACACCAGGTTGGATAAAAATGTAAGTCCCTGTGCTTGTAAAGCACCGGAAGCTTTGTCATTACCAATGAAACTTCCGTAAAGCCATTAAACAGAATCATGATTAATGCAAAATACAGCGCCCCGAGAAATATTATTCCGTCGTCAATCGTGTCACGGTGCATTGTGGTCCGGAAGAACACAGTCATCGTAATAAGAGCAACAAGCAAAAGCTGCAAAGAGAACTCTAATACACATAAGAGCATTTCTCATTTCTCAGGATTAGCAGCTATAGTCTCTAAGAAAATACTACAAGAAAAGTTCGTGACAGAAGACTACGAAATATAAGGATTACATGTGCACCCGAATACAAGATTCAATGTCTCCAAAAGTGAACAAATTAAAATTCTAGTAAAGAGTTCCATGCAAACAAGTGTGCATTCATAATTTCATATTAAGCCCACGAGTCCTATGCCAATATGAGTTGTTTAGCAGCTCCATATAAAGGCTCAGAAGTATTTGGTATCGGAAAGAAGATTCAATGGCTGAATATCTTTAGAGCAGTAGTAAAAGAAGTTTGATCAGTTATAGCAATCGAGTGGGTTAGTAAACCAGCCGAACTGTACCACCCTACATCTACTTTGGACCGCGTATCATATCAATACCACATAAATCTTGGTGTAATGCTTTAGCTTGTTTGGTTCTCAAGTATGTTATCTTCTAGCGATTTGAGACTGATCAGATTTTGTTATCGAAAGATAAGATTCTGTTGATCCTTAGCAATTACACTAATAATCAAAAGTCCCATTACGTCCATTACATAAGATTATGTTGAACCTTAGCTTGGTTGCTTCTCAAAAGTATTTTATCTTCTAGCGATTTGAGACTGATCAGCTTTCAGCTTTTGTTATCAATAGGTACCTGCGAGCATAGCGTTGAAATGAACGAAATACGGAGAGTCAAGATGATATAGTCATAGATGATAGATAGATATTATGTCACACCCCAACAACCATAAACATCTCCACTTCGCTAAACTCAAATTTGATTCAATCAATGATATATGCCAAACTAGATATATTAGCAACTATTCCACACTTAAGGTCAAATCAGCTTTAGACTATCTTAGGTCGAAGAGCAATAAATTTTCTAAATCCTTAAGGTTAGCAACTATTCCACACTTAAGGTCAAATCAGCTTAGACTATCTTAAGTCGAAGAGCAATAAATTTTCTAAATCCTTAAGGTCATTTGTATATCTTCCAAATAAACTTCCAATCGTACTACCAAGTCTGTGTGCTCAACTTGGAATTCATTCCAATCTGCAAAAAATGGTCCTTGATCATTCGAACCAATTCAGCAAGGAACATTCAAAGTCGTATCTAACCAGACATAACTCTAAACTATCCATTACGGATAGACTTATAGATATCAATATCATAAATCAAACAAACACCACTAGGATAAATAATACACTACTCAGACGACTGAGCCACTTAGCACACAAACATTCCTTCTCTATAGATAGATAGAATAGTATTGATCCTTAGCAATTACACCGATACCCAAAAGTCTCCTTACGTCCATTTACATACAAGATCATGTTGATCCTTACTACTTGTCTTAAAGTGGATATCAAAGATCCAACTAATTCAGTTTTCCATCTCCACTTCCTAGTTCGAATGAATTAAACCAAATTCTTCCTACAGATTTTGCCTCGTCAATATTTAGTCGTTGGTATTCTTCATGAGGTGTATCCATCTATAGTAGTATACCTCGAAAATGGCTCCTGATATGCCTTGTGAGATAATTACTTTTGCTTGATGCCGGTGGCTTGTCATTGCATGTTGCAAAAGTTCTCTCAACCAAGGTTATAGATGTCGGATGTCAGGTTCATGTCGAAATGTCGAATGCCAGATATCAATAAATATATAGTATGCATATATACTAAATGTCCTATCTAATAATTTCTAAATGTCCAAAAACTAACTAACAATTAACACAACATGATAATAGTTGAAGTTCCAAAAACTACTACTAACATTAAAATATTGTATCAATTAATTTAATAGTCTAATTAAGATAAGTACAATATAAAAACTATAGTGTGCATTCTTAGCTTGTTACTAATTAGACGATAAATCTGAGATTACTCGACATGTCACTCTATGGATTCAGATTCTCTCCTCTACAGGAGAGTAGAGGAGAGAACTCTACACTTGTCAACCCTTGGAATTATAAGGGGGTGGTTGGGATTTGAGACTACTTGTGGGAGAACTTTTAGGGGCAGTTTGGGATTTTATATAAAGCAATCTGAACCATATCAACAGTTAAGATTGCTACAAAGTTACCTCCTCTACGAACTCCATAGGGGAGAGCATCCAAATTGGTCACTTTACAACTCTATATTAGGGGTTACATCAGGGTTAACAGGATGGGACCCTTTAACCATTTAAAGTTAACAAAAACAAAAGGCCGATTTTCAAATATATCGATTATTTGGTGTCGGCCAATATATCAGTCGATATTCCCTCAAATGTCATAATCAACATTTGGTGCAAGTTAGTAAAGGCTGAAATGATACACTGACAGCATGTATAACACTGGTCAACAGTGGTGTTTCTTTTTTTGTACTAACTTGGATTTATTTACTGTTTAGGAAGGCTGAAATAATGCCAGCATATCATAGTATGATCTTCATCTTCTGAAAATTAAATCACCTCGCCGTTTCAACCAAACCCATGTTTTGAAGGCAAGTTTTCACTTACCAATAGATATATAATCCTCCCTTATCCAAAAATAGACAACACCACCCCTAACATTCCTCCGCAAGTTTTCAGTCTATGCTATGTGTAGTTTTAACTTTGAAGACCAATATATCTGCTTCTGAAAATTTTAAGAAAGATGGCCATTCTACTGGATTAAACAAAGGCTAAGCTGCTTTCTTAAACAGAACTAGTTGTGGGGTGGTTCAGCTTTTGAAACTACTTGACGACACTAGTTTGTCATTGTAACACTTTAGTAAACGAACATTAGTATCAAATGTTACAATAAGTGATTAAATTCATAAGAGCGGTCTTTGACTGGTTAACAATTAGCTGGGTTAAGCAGTTACTTAATCACAACTGCGCAGACGCTCAAAATTCTGATCAATCGGGCACCGGCTTAATCCTGCAAAGCCAATAATTAATGCTTAAACCATTTTTCAGAAAGCTCTAATTTTTCATTAGTGTATCTTCCTTTCTATCGATAAAAGCATCTTTCTCATCAGAAAAAGGCAGTAGGCATGGAGGATGAAGGTAAGGGATAGTAGCTAACCTCAATTTGGTGGACAGAAATAATTTTGGGAGAATAACTAACATAATCTCCAAAGGAGAGTTTCTTCTAATTTATAATGACTCAGACTACAGTAATAGACTCCATATAGAAAGAGTTCAATAAGTCAAGAATACAAATATAGACTCAATATGGAAACTAATTATGAAAAGGTGTCCCTTGGCTCAATCTATAAATATAGACTGAAGATTTAATTAAATATAATAGAACAAAATAATCTACTAATTCTAAAACTAAAACATACCATATTTCTTACACCACCTCTCGATTTGAACATTTTAGAAAAATATGTGCAACTTGCAAATTACAATACAAAAGAAAAAGGATAAGGAGCATTTTCGATCATGTTAGAAATTCTTCAATAATACTTCGTTTTAAATCTGCAATAAAAAAAAAATTAAATTTACCGGCCTCCGGGGAAGTCGTGCACGAAGCACTGCCCTAAGAGTTAGCTCGGGTCTATGTGCAGACTGTATCCGAACGCTCCTAGTGGTAAAACCCCCGCTCCACCGGAATTTCTTTGCCGCACACGACTTGGAGAGAGTGACCCCTACTTAGCTCTGCCCAGAGCAACAATAACAAACGAAAATCTCGGATCGGAAATGACAAGAGTGAAGAAGAGAATTTGGACGTATATTCTTTTTTCCTGTATCTCTGAAGGAGGAGAATGGAGCTCAATATATAGGCTGATGCCAACGGTTGGAAATAAATATGACATTAAATCAGCCTATTAAAAATTAACGTTACAAACGTTACAGCACATGTTAAAATGTGATACAATGAATCTGGACATGAAATCATGTATCCAAATGTTGCAGAATTAATGAATAGTAACGGTAAAAAAAAATTAATAGGAGCAAAAAGGATTTTTGGGTCTCAGCCCGAACCCGAAGAAGGAATCGAATCGGCATTCGGCGCCCGCAAATGTGGACACGTGCCCGCACCAGTTACGCGCGCCGAACCGAGCCGAGCCGGGCCGGACGGCGGCGGCGGCGCGCACGTGTGGCCCATGGGGCTCCCACTCAATGGTTTAATGAAGCAAGATGGGAGGAGTGTATATATGCACATTGAAAGCTACTATGCTAACCGATGTGGGACTAATAATACATACGCTAGAGGTACTTGGGTCTATCGGGTGGCGCGTTTGGTTGGCCATGCGCACTTTTACACATTCATGAGAGTTGTCTAGGATCGTCCTGTCCTATAGTCGCGGCCCTCACGACCTCTCATATAGGTAAGTCCTTAAGGGTTGGTGATAGGAATCAACCCTGCATATCATGCTTGGACTTATTAAGAGTTTAAACTCACCCTATCCATATCACAAAAGGAACACTGTCACCATAGGGATGGGATATCAATGTACACATGTACAGCCTCCTGGACTTTTATTTTAAAGAAAATTTAATCTCAAGGTCAGTGTTCCATAATAGTCACCTAGTCCAGCTTGTTTCTACCCATTGAATCGGCTTCTTGGGATCTCCAGTCAGACTCGGTTGGGTTGCCACTGCTGGTGACTATACTATGGGCTTAACCCCATCCCCCTCGATGATTCTAGGATCAATGTCCTAGACAGACCGTTCGTCAAGTGGTCTGCAAGGTTCTTTTCTGACTTTATATAGTCAAGAACCACATATTTGCCCTAATAGGCTCTTTATTGACTTGAAGCGCAACTGCAGGTGCCTGTTCATCTTAGCATTCACAGAATCATGCTTTAGTAGTTCAATAACTGACTTATTATCACAGTTTATGGAAATTGCAAGAGCAAGGTGAACAGAAACAGGTATATGCATCATAAGATTTATGAGCCATTCGGCTTCTGTACATGTAGTATCCAAAACTATCATTTCAGAGTCCATTGTACTTCTGGCGATGATAGTTTGTTTACATGATGTCACGTCCCGCTCCCGTAGGAGCGATCGTCCTCGCTAAGGCGTGATGCCGCACGAGCCTAGATTGCGCTCGTGCAAGGCGGGTTCCATAACGGCCGATTTCAGCGGCTGCGACGGGGTCGTCGCACAGAAGTCCCATGCAGAGACATTGAATACTAGCAAAGGAAATTAAGAACAAAACACAAGTCATTACAAAACACTCTTTTATTGATATTGAAACAACGGTTACATTGGGAACGCAAGGCCAAGATTACAATCACTCAAGCTCACTCATCTCACATTACAAGTTCACTCTGCTCTCTCTCATCTCTCGATACAACGCTTGAGCCAGCGGATGCTTCGGAAGGCGACGTCCATACATTATGTCCCGTATAAGTCTTGACTCCATGCGGCCGCACTGCTTCGAATCGCCAAGGAACTCCGTGCCTCGACGCATCCAAGCGAGCTCCGCGCCACGAGCTTCTACATGTGCCTGCACATGTAAACTATATGGGTGTCAGTACTCAACTGTACTGGTGGAATGAGCTCCTCGACCACCCATACAAAACCAACACGTTTGATTTACTTTTGTGCAACATAGTCCCTTTCTTGATTGTCTTTCTACTCTTGCCTTAGGATCAGATTTATGACCGACGTCTTGCCTATTTTGTGTCGTTAGACCATCCCGTGCTTGCAACATTCAACGTTAACCTATCAAGTCGTGTTTGCCTTACGGCCATAATCAGAGACGCAACTATGCGACGAGGCTCCATTTCCGTGTGACCGTGCTTCAAACCCTTGCTGAGGCCGTGCCTCGCAACTCAATGAGACTCAATCATATCACCGCCTCGCGGCCGTTTTTGCTACTTTGATCACCAACTGATCCAATCAAGACTTGAGGGCTAAGTGTCACTCGACCGACTTTGCCTTGCGGCATTTCCTGACTTAAACTCAAGACAACTCAATTCCAACTTATGCAAACTTATATGCCGACAACTTAAGACTCGACGTCACATCTCGTGCCGAAGCACGTCGCCTATGTTGTAGCCATTCTTAGGCCCAAACACTTGTGTTCCAACCATACACACATTCGACTAGACTAAATCCAAAGGCACACACGCGGATTGCCGCTCGTGCCGACCCATCTATATGAATTGGTCACTAACATCACAAGCTATCCTGGACTATAGCCTTGCCATTCGGCGACCCTTTCAACGCAAGTAGCTAGCCCCGCTGAAAGTTCCCGAATGACCCGAGCGGTTCGTCCAGCTACGGCTATACCTGTTTCCCTCCGGAACGACGCGGTCCCATGGCGCCCAGGGTTGTCGCTCGTGGAAACTCCCTTGTCGACAAGTTGTCCAATAACCATGCAAGACCCGACACAAACTGACGTCTCACACAGTCATTCATCATCCAATGTTATCATCTCTTTCAAACCAATCTCAAGACTTCTATCATTTGAGACCCCTCGACGACCCACGGTCGTGAGCTTTCTTTTCATTTATCCTTGAGACCCCTCGCCGACCCACGGTCGCGAGCATTCTTTCCATGTTACCATATCATTTCATTCAACTCAATGCCTATTCGATAGTCCTTTCTCCAAAACTCATTAAATCAACCGTGGTTCATGCCCTAAACACTAAGTCCGTGCATCGTGCCTCAAACCGACTTCCGATCTACGCAACGATATCGCCCAAGTCATACTTTATATGACGGACCTTGAGACCGTAAGACTATTTGGTTATAACCAGCCGTAGAACTCGTAGGACCGTGCTTGCTACCACTCCGATAGCATAACATAACTCGCCTGACTTAAACGCACAACGACTCGACGAGCAAAGGCTGCGTCAAGCCTCGCATTGCGGAAACGTGTCGCGCATGCGTTCGACTTCTGAACGACCAAGTCATTTGGGCGCCTAGACTTACGCCAACAGCCGTGCGACGCAACTTAACTCATAGGGCAAGCCAAGGCTATGCCAAGCCTTGGACGATAGGACCGAGTGTCATTTTCAAAGCACGCCGTGCACCAACTCTAAGCCGACCGTTGGACCTTTCCATGTTCTAACTCAATTCGACCCGTCGGGATTATTACCTTTAGCTATGTGAATTCGTCTCTTTTATTATCAAGCCTACTTGTGCAAGTTGAAAACATGCGATCTATTATGTGAAGGCTAAGATGAGGCAAGTTCACCGAAACTACCCCACCTGAGCGAGCGGTCGCCTCGACCGAGCGATGTCTTCGAGCAGCCGTTGCAAGGCTAAGTCCGAACGCCGTCGGCGTTTCGATTCCTCCGATTGACTGAGCGGGACGGGGCACTACATCATACACCACTCAGAAAAAGTTTCGTCCTCGAAACTAACTGAGTACACTTATCGACTTATCACTCGACTCAACATCCTACATTTCTCGCACACATTTCCTCTATGCATTTCCCAAATCCGAGCCACGCTCGTACTACCCTCAACCCGTTCTTTAAAACTCATAATCTCAAAATCCTCGACACGTCTCATTCCTCAAGTCTCACTTGAATTCAACATATCACTTAGCTTGGATCGTGCACACATTCCAGGCGTCCCCGAAATACATGCATTTCAACCAAGCCTTGTGAGAGTGAATCCAATTCCACCTATCGATCCATCCACTCAATCCTAAAAATCAATCCTACCGATGCTAACTCTCGCAACATGGACATCTCGCCTAGCCGCTAGGCAATCTCTTTAGGCTAAAGTCAATTATCAGTATTGGAATCACAGTTCCCAAACAACGATATCAACACTGACCCCATCCTAAGGTCAAACCAAGTTGATAGTACGGGTTTTCTACCCAAGCTCGCATCACTCCGATTTTTAAACATCTAGCATCGATTTCCTACACACATCCCAACGTTCGTCGCACGGGGTCTGAGCCATTCAGCAAAGCCATCCTACGACAACTTATGTTCAACCAATTCCACGACATCTCAATATCGCTCGTTCAACGAACCATCTTCGCATAGTCTATCTCTTCGAACACGTTCGACATAATCCGCCTATCAATCCTTCTCGAATCAAACACGCTATGACGCAAATTACCGCTAACCAAAATTTCACATTCTACATTCCCTAAGTCATATATTCCAATTCACGCAATCGATCACAAGGTCGTCTGACTTAACAATACGTTGCGCCCCGATCTCACGCGAGTCAGATTATCCACGGTGGGCATGAATCACCATGCACGCTCCCGCAGGGATGATTATCCTCATCGGGACGTAACTCTTGTTTTACGTCTGGACTAATTCATTCTCGATGCGCGGATTGGACCTACTCAATCCTCAAGTTTATTTCATTCATCAATCGTAAGTCCTACCATCCTCGAATTCTCCTTCGCATCAAACCGACAAGTCGAGACAATCAATGTTGCCGCGTCTTGATTTTCCGAGTTCGATCATTCCCGCGACATGAATCACCATGTCAGCGCTCACGCGGAACGATCGCCCCAAATCCGACGCAACGCATGTGCGAGGACTAAAGTTGCACTCGCACAAGACAAGATTGTCGACGTTGTGGTTATCCGCGTAACCATCAAAACACAATCATTTTCATCCAACATTCATCTCGATCAAAATCCTAAGTATAGCACCCAACCGAACAATAACACTTGCACGATCGTCATTCGCCGAGTCAGAGTACCCCCAAGTTATCGCATATCGATCTTTGATATGCCTCAATACCATCGACGATATGCGTAACCTGACGATCTTCCTTTGCAACCAATTTCGAATCGTGCGAATGATGCTATCATTCGACTGGATAATCTCCTCGACATTCAATCTAAGTTTGATCATTATCCCTCGAATCTTTTACAACATCATTTCGTTCAAATCCGAAATCACGTATATTCGTCCGTCTATCTTAAGTGATCGACCAATGCATTTCCTCAATTTACATTGTCCCTTTTGTTAACTCAATCATCGAGCAACATTCAATCCAATCCTTAGAGTCATTCGCGTAACTTCAAAATCAAACCTTTCATGCACGCTATCTACCTGTCGTGCTAACTTTTCGTATGTAATCCGTATCAATTTCATCGATCAAGTCATCCGTTCGCTACACCTTAGCTTTTCCTCCATTTGATTTATCTACTCAATCATCTTCGCGTTTCATATTCGCACCATCCTCAATCTCGTGTACGTTCCGTGCACGTCAATTTCTAGGTCGTTCGAATCAACTTATCAAACTTCAAGACAACAACTCACTCCATCGTACACGATCTAAGGCTTTGCATATGTGCGACGCTTGCTGATAAACTCATCGACACCCCGCATCCTCAATCGATCGATCGACATCCCTGAGGCTATCGCATACACCACTTAGGGATGAAGTCATTTGACAAATCCTTAACTTATCATTTGAATCAAAATCGACTTTTCGAATCCCGTTCGAACCATTCCTCGAATTTCAAGCATGCTCATCTATATCGCATCGACGATACTGTCGCTCGATAGCACCCCTATCGACAATCATCCCACATTTACTCAATCGAGTTCAACTCATTCTAGCTCGAACACTACGAATCCCGCACTCGACTTTGCAAAGGTCGACACAATCCTTGGTGTATATGCCCAGCCCGACTTAGCCAACCGTGCTTACGCACACCATCTTTTCGTTTTATCAAAACTGTTCTCCTATGTTTTGCAAAATAGTTAGACTTATTGTATGGACATCCCGTGGGACAATTGAGAGAGAGCGCACCAACGATATAAACTTTGCGGAAGCAATACTTCAGAGTTTGCGGAAACAACGGAGTTAAAGAATTCAATCGATAGTCCAAGGACGTAAAGCCGTGCTCTGATACCATTATGTCACGCCCCGCTCCCGTAGGAGCGATCGTCCTCGCTAAGGCGTGATGCCGCACGAGCCTAGATTGCGGTCGTGCAAGGCGGGTTCCATAACGGCCGATTTCAGCGACTGCGACGGGGTCGTCGCACAGAAGTCCCATGCAGAGACATTGAATACTAGCAGAGGAAATTAAGAACAAAACACAAGTCATTGCAAAACACTCTTTTATTGATATTGAAACAACGGTTACATTGGGGGCGCAAGGCCAAGATTACAATCACTCAAGCTCACTCATCTCACATTACAAGTTCACTCTTCTCTCTCTCATCTCTCGATACAACGCTTGAGCCAGCGGATGCTTCGGAAGGCGACGACCATACATTATGTCCCGTATAAGTCTTGACTCCATGCGGCCGTACGCTTCGAATCGCCAAGGAACTCCGTGCCTCGACGCATCCAAGCGAGCTCCGCGCCACGAGCTTCTACCTGTGCCTGCACATGTAAACTATGTGGGTGTCAGTACTCAACTGTACTGGTGGAATGAGCTCCTCGACCACCCATACAAAACCAACACGTTTGATTTACTTTTGTGCAACATAGTCCCCTTCTTGATTGTCTTTCTACTCTTGCCTTAGGATCAGTTTTATGACCGACGCCTTGCCTATTTTGTGTCGTTAGACCATCCCGTGCTTGCAACATTATCGTTAACCTATCAAGTCGTGTTTGCCTTACGGCCATAATCAGAGACGCAACTACGCGACGAGGCTCCATTTCCGTGTGACCGTGCTTCAAACCCTTGCTGAGGCCGTGCCTCGCAACTCAATGAGACTCAATCATATCGCCGTCTCGCGGCCGTTTTTGCAACTTTGATCACCAACTGACCCAATCAAGACTTGAGGGCTAAGTGTCACTCGGCCGACTTTGCCTTGCGGCATTTCCTGACTTAAACTCAAGGCAACTCAATTCCAACTTATGCAAACTTATATGCCGACAACTTAAGACTCGACGCCACATCTCGTGTCGAAGCACGTCGCCTATGTTGTAGCCATTCTTAGGCCCAAACACTTGTGTTCCAACCATACACACATTCGACTAGACTAAATCCAAAGGCACACACGCGGATTGCCGCTCGTGCCGACCAATCTATATGAATTGGTCACTAACATCACAAGCTATCCTGGACTATAGCCTTGCCATTCGGCGACCCTTTCAACGCAAGTAGCTAGCCCCGCTGAAAGTTTCCGAATGACCCGAGCGGTTCGTCCAGCTACGGCTATACCTGTTTCCCTCCGGAACGACGCGGTCCCATGGCGCCCAGGGTTGTCGCTCGTGGAAACTCCTCCTTGTCGACAAGTTGTCCAATGACCATGCAAGACCCGACACAAACTGACGTCTCACACAGTCATTCCTCATCCAATGTTACCATCTCTTTCAAACCAATCTCAAGACTTCTATCATTTGAGACCCCTCGACGACCCACGGTCGTGAGCTTTCTTTTCATTTATCCTTGATACCCCTCGCCGACCCACGGTCACGAGCATTCTTTCCATATTACCATATCATTTCATTCAACTCAATGCCTATTCGATAGTCCTTTCTCCAAAACTCATTAAATCAACCGTGGTTCATGCCTTAAACACTAAGTCCGTGCATCGTGCCTCAAACCGACTTCCGATCTACGCAACGATATCGCCCAAGTCATACTTTATATGACGGACCTTGAGACCGTAAGACTATTTGGTTATACCCAACCGTAGAACTCGTAGGACCGTGCTTGCTACCACTCCGATAGCATAACATAACTCGCCTGACTTAAACGCACAACGACTCGACGAGCAAAGGCTGCGTCAAGCCTCGCATTGCGGAAACGTGCCACGCATGTGTTCGACTTCTGAACGACCAAGTCATTTGGGCGCCTAGACTTACGCCAACAGCCGTGCGACGCAACTTAACTCATAGGGCAAGCCAAGGCTATGCCAAGCCTTGGACGATAGGACCGAGTGTCATTTTCAAAGCACGCCGTGCACCAACTCTAAGCCGACCGTTGGACCTTTCCATGTTCTAACTCAATTCGACCCGTCGGGATTATTCCCTTTAGCTATGTGAATTCGTCTCTTTTATTATCAAGCCTACTTGTGCAAGTTGAAAACATGCGATTTATTATGTGAAGGCTAAGATGAGGCAAGTTCACCGAAACTACCCCACCTGAGCGAGCGGTCGCCTCGACCGAGCGATGTCTTCGAGCAGCCGTTGCAAGGCTAAGTCTGAACATCGTCGGCGTTTCGATTCCTCCGATTGACTGAGCGGGACGGGCACTACACATGATCCCCAGAAGATTGCAGCTCCTGCTAGGGTAAAAACATATCCAGTAGTGGATTTCACATCATGTGAATCAGTTACCCAATTTGCATCGGAGTAACCTTCTATGATATCAGGGTGTCTAGTATAATGAAGTTTATAATCTAGAGTTCCCTTAAGATATCTAAATACCCTGTCCAATGCAGTCCAATGTGATTGATTTGGGTTACTAGTATACCTACTTAGTCTCCCAATAGCAAATGCAATGTCAGGTCCAGTACTATTTGTTATGTACATAAGGGACCCAATCATTTGTGAATATCTATGTTGTTCTATAGGTGATCCTTCGTTCTTCTTGAGAACAACATTACTGTCATAAGGGGTAAGGGCAGGTTTCTTGTCAAAATACTCCAACTTTCTTAGCATTTTCTCAATTGAATGTGCTAAGGATAGAGTATAGCTCTCTTTCCTTTTTGACACTTGCATTCCTAGGATCAGATTTGCCTCGCCTAGATCTTTCATATCAAACTGGTTAGATAAATAATTCTTTGTGTTATTTATCAGTTCCAGTGTAGATCCTAGAATAAGGATATCATCAACATACAAGCATAAAATAACACAACTTCCATTTGTATTTTTAGAATACAAACATTTGTCATATTCATTTGGCACAAAACCAAATTCTATAATGACTTTGTCAAATTTGTTGTGCCATTGCTTGGGAGCTTGCTTTAGGCCATAAAGAGATTTTACTAATCTACAAACCTTGTTATCTTGGCCTTTAGCAATAAAACCTTCAGGTTGCTCCATATATATTTCTTCTTCTAAATCTACATTTAGAAATGTTGTCTTTACATCCATTTGATGGATCAGCAAGTCATGAATGGAAGCTAAAGCTAGAAGGGTTCTAATAGAAGAAATCCTAGCAACAGGAGAATAGGTATCAAAGTAATCTAATCCCTTTTTCTGGGTAAAACCTTTGGCTACTAATCTAGCATTATATTTCTCTATGGTACCATCGGCTCTAAGTTTCTTTTTAAAGATCCACTTACAACCTATGAGTTTGCTGCCTAAAGCAAGGTCTGCTAAAAACCAAGTATTATTCTCCATGATGGAGTTGTACTCATTGTTAATAGCTTCTTTCCAGAAAGGGGCATCAGGAGAGGATATGGCTTCTTCATAAGTTGAGGGATCACCCTCTATCAAAAATGTGAAGAATCCTTCTCCTAAATTCTTTTCAACCCTTTCTCTTTTACTCCTTCTAGGTTCTATGACTTGTTCAGATTGAGAATTAGGTATTTGGTCATGAGAACTAGTAGACGGAGTAAGAGAAGGGTTAGAGGAAGATGAAGGGGTTCTATCCTTGAAGGGAAAAATATTCTCAAAATAAACTGCATCTCTAGCTTCAATGATTGTGTTATTAGAGATTTCATTTACTTCAGAATGGGTTACAAAAAATCTATTGGCATTACTATCTAGGGCATATCCTATGAATACAGCATCTATAGTCTTAGGTCCTATCTTCCTCTTTTTGGGTTCAGGAATTCCTACTTTAGCTAGACATCCCCAAACTTTGAGGTAATTGATCCTAGGGGTCCGACCTTTCCATAATTCATATAGGGTCTTATCATTAGTCTTACTGGGTATCCTATTAAGAATATAACAGGCTGACAATAAGGCTTCTCCCCAAAGATTATCAGGGGCACCTGAGCTGAGAAGCATGGCATTGACCATATCTAAAATAGTGCGATTCTTCACAGAATCGCACTATTTTAATTCCGTGTTCTTCACAGAAGATAGTCATTTCATTTGAGGTATACTCTCCACCACGATCTGATCTAAGGATCTTAATCTTCCTATCCAACTGGTTCTCAGCTTCAGATTTATAGACCTTGAATCTGTCTAGAACTTCATCTTCAGTCTTCAGAAGGTAGGTGTAACAATACTTTGAATGATCATCTATAAAAGTAACAAAGTATTTCCTACCGCCTCGAGTCAAGACCCTATTGGAATCACAAACATCACTATGGATAAGTTCTAGGAGTTCAGAATCTCTATAGATAGATTTGAAAGGTAATCTAGTGTGTTTGACTTGAACACAAATCTCACATTTGTGTTCATCATCTATAGGAGTCTTAGGGATGAGATCTAAGTTCATCATCCTTTTGATAGATCCTAAGTTCACATGACCTAGTCTACCATGCCAAACATTTGATGATTCAACATTTGCAACAAAAGAAGGATTTGAACTTTTATTCATAGTACTTAAAATAAAGAATCCATCTTTCACAAATCCTTTCCCCACAAACAAATCATTCTTAGAGAAAACTACTTTATTGGCCTCCATTACAATTTTGTATCCTGAGGCTACAAGGAGGGATCCACTAACAAGATTTCTTCTGACAGACGGCACATGAAGCACATCATGAAGAGGTAGAAGAGGAGGACTTGGAAACCCCTACGTCAGACTCAGTCTCATCAGAATCATTTGAGATGGGTGTGGACCCATCAATGGCTGAAATCAGGCCTAAGGTGGTAAGCCAAAATTTCATCTGACTCTGCCACCTCTTGAAGTAGGTGTCATTGAATTTAGCAGGCTTTGCAGAAAAAGTCTCTTCCTTGGAAGTCATGTTTTCTAAAGTCTGTAAAATTATATTTACTCAAGAAGTTGACTTTAAACTAAAATTAACAATTAAAATAATTTTAGTAATAGACCTTTAAATTTTTTAGTTTTTCAAGTTTTGATAAAGTTGGGTTAGCTGTAGGGGCCGGATCCCAGCAAGCGGAGGTTCACTAGTAACTCTTAAATACCGGTCACTTAGACGAATTTTCGCCTTGTTGACAGAAGGGCCTTTTCGGCTTGTTCCCAAACAAATCTTAACTTTATAACTTTTAAAATTAAAGGAATTTTTACTAAATCAATTAATTGTTTAATTTAGCCTAAATTAAAATATTGAGTAAAAGGAAAACTAGTATTGACAAAAACAATACTACAATATTGGGTATGGAAAATGTCAATTTCTAGTTTGTAATAAATATTTAATAAAGAAAATGGTACTGATACTAGTCTAGCAATTTTTTCCAACTAATGAAGAACAACAATATAAAGAATAGCAATATGTTATTGAATATAACAACTTTGATATATTGGAAAAATTAAACAGAGATCAACTTATTCAATAGTATTAATTTTTGTTTAAATGCTAATATACGAGCAGAAAACAACAGTAGCAGATCTAAGCAAAAATTGTGACTTAACAATATGTGAAGACCACTAGCATAAAATGTGACTTAACAGAATACAATATATGTAATAGAATATATGCTGCTTTGAAAGTTGTTGGTAGTTGACCAGTAGCATAAAAGTTTGATAAGTAGTAAAAATAAGAAGGTTGACACCAGTAGCATAAAAAGTTGTTGGTACTTAACAGAATAGAAGGTTGTCACGAAACTCGAAGACTAATTTTTTCTTAACAAGACAAATTATGGTAAAATGTTTGATAAGAACTAACTCTTAGATTGTTAGAAATTCTTCAATAATACTTCGTTTTAAATCTGCAATAAAAAAAAAATTAAATTTACCGGCCTCCGGGGAAGTCGTACACGAAGCATTGTCCTAAGAGTTAGCTCGGGTCTGTGCAGACTGTATCCGAACGCTCCTAGTGGTAAAATCCCCGCTCCACCGGAATCTCTTTGCCGCACACGACTTGGAGAGAGTGACCCCTACTTAGCTCTACCCAGAGCAACAACAACGAACGAAAATCTCGGATCGGAAATGACAAGAGTGAAGAAGAGAATTTGGACGTATATTTTTTTTTTCTGTATCTCTGAAGGAGGAGAATGGAGCTCAATATATAGGCTGATGCCAACGGTTGGAAATAAATATGATATTAAATCAGCCTATTAAAAATTAACGTTACAAACGTTACAGCACATGTTAAAATGTGATACAATGAATCTGGACATGAAATCATGTATCCAAACGTTGCAGAATTAATGAATAGTAACGGTAAAAAAAATTAATAGGAGCAACAAGGATTTTTGGGTCTCAGCCCGAACCCGAAGAAGGAATCGGATCGGCATTCGGCGCCCGCAGATGTGGGCACGTGCCCGCACCCGTTACGCGCGCCGAACCGAACCGAGCCGAGCCAGGGCGGGCGGCGGCGGCGGCGCGCGCGTGTGGCCCATGGGTCTCCCACTCAATGGTTTAATGAAGCAAGATGGGAGGAGTGTATATATGCACAATGAAAGCTACGATGCCAGCCGATGTGGGACTAATAATACATGAACTTGAGCGTTTGCTCAAGTTACTGCACTAGTAGCTAACATATCACAACGAGGTACTATGTGGAAGATCGAGGAGAGAGAAGTGGCCGTACACAAAAAGTAAACCGATAAGGTTTTGATCGATGAAAAGACTATATGAAGAACAACAATTAATTGTTTAATTTAGCCTAAATTAAAATATTGAGTAAAAGGAAAACTAGTATTGACAAAAACAATACTACAATATTGGGTATGGAAAATGTCAATTTATAGTTTGTAATAAATATTTAATAAAGAAAATGGTATTGATACTAGTCTTGCAATTTTTTTCAACTAATGAAGAACAACAATATAAAGAATAGCAATATGTTATTGAATATAACAACTTTGATATATTGGAAAAATTAAACATAGATCAACTTATTCAATAGTATTAATTTCTGTTTAAATGCTAATATACGAGCAGAAAACAACAGTAGCAGTTCTAAGCAAAAATTGTGACTTAACATAAAATGTGACTTAACAGAATAGAATATATGTTGCTTTGAAAGTTGTTGGTAGTTGACCAGTAGCATAAAAGTTTGATAAGTAGTAAAAATAAGAAGGTTGACACCAGTAGCATAAAAAGTTGTTGGTACTTAACAGAATATAAGGTTGTCAAGAAACTCGAAGACTAATTTTTTCTTAACAAGACAAATTATGGTAAAATGTTTGATAAGAACTATCTCTTAGATTGTTAGAAATTTTTCAATAATACTTCGTTTTAAATCTGCAATAAAAAAAATTAAATTTACCGGCCTCCGGGGAAGTCGTGCACGAAGCACTGCCCTAAGAGTTAGCTCGGGTCTATGTGCAGACTGTATCCGAATGCTCCTAGTGGTAAAACCCCCGCTCTACCGGAATCTCTTTGCCGCACACTGTAGAGCCTAAAAATCAAGTTGCGCCATATATCTACTACTCAGCAATCAAGTTGCTCCCCAAAAATCAAGCTGCGCCACTGATATGAAGCTCAGAGATCAAACTGCGCTACTGGTCAGGTTGCGCCACACATCAGACTGCGCCCAATCACATTGCGCCAAAATCTACGTGGCGTCTGACATTTAATGGTCATCATTACCTGACAGCACTGACAACTGACAGCACAGAAAACGAGAAAAATTTCTTCGAATCCCTCGAATTGTGCCGCTCGAGGAGATTGGATTGACAGTTGTCCTGCACATCTTATGAGTTGCGCCTAGACGCAATCTAAACAATTTTCTTAGTTGCGCCTAGGCGCAATCTGAACGACTTCTTCTCAAAAGCTGTCACATGTCTAGGCGCAGTCTAATCAGGCGCAATTCAACTTGTTGGCTGAAGCTCGCGCAACTTGATAAAGTTGAGACAATTTTTATTTCCAAAGCAGGATGACGTGGCGCACATGCCACTAATCTCTCAAGACGTGTCTACTATCCTGTACACAACCACGCGCATCTCAATCACATGATGCCACGCGTCTAAATACATTTAGTACACGATTGATTACATGAATGAAAATAGGCACAACACGAGGTTGGCGCAACCTAATGTGGCGCAATCCAGCCTCGCGCACATCAGAATAACTGCTAAAAAAGTTATTTCCAGAACTCTATAAATAGAGTTTCTAATCATTGTTAAAAGGACACACACAGAGAAAGATCAAGAACTCTTGCAAAATTGCTGCTGCATTCTCCAAAGGCTCTAGTCTTCAAGTTCACATAGTCCAAGGGATAAAGTGATCGTCTTCTGATCAGATTCCTACAGTTGTACTTCCCCAGAATTCAAATTGTACTCTTGTACTTTTTTTCAAAAGTTTGTAATAGAACAACTTTTTGTTTTTGCAAACAAAATGGCGACTCTGCTGGGGACGACTTTCTCCTCCGACGAGAAGTTGACAACTCAATGTGGTACTGCGTCGATCGGCAAGACGCAGAAGACTCTGGTTGTTCAAGTCAACCAGACAGCCTATGAGGATATGATTAACATCAAGAGCAACAAGCGCACTGTGGCTATCGCCAAGAACAGGACTGTGTGGACTCCTAAGTCTCCGGCAGTTGCTGTTACCCAGGCGCAACTTGAGTGCTCAGTGGCCAAGGCGCAATCCGCCTCAGTGGCTCAGGCATATCCTGCTTATATTGCCAGGGTGCAACCCATTCATTCTGCTGCCCGTGCGCAGTCCACTCTTCCTGCTGCCTGCACGCAGTCCACTACTCTCTTTACTGCCAAGGCGCAGTCTGTTCAGGCTATTGTTAAGGTGCAGTCTACCCATGTTGCTGCCAAGGCACAACCAGTAGCCTATATTACTAGGGTGCAACCAGTAGCCCGTAGTGCTATGGCGCAACCCAAGCAATCAGTGACTCAGGTGCAGTCTGCTGCTTTGGCACAACCCAAGGGAACTAGTCTTTTGGCTATTCCCTCTTTCAATTCTCCAGTTCTGAACTTGGATAAACAATGTTCTAGTGCCAAAACTAGACACAACAAAGGGAAGAGTCCTTTGACATTTCTTCAACTGGCGCAACCTGTGCCTAAAGTGGTCCCACAACAGAACAGAGGGGAATGCTTCTTAGCTAACCCTCTACAAAATAAAGGAAAGCACCCTTTGGTCTTTTCTAAAACTTCCCTGGTCCATGACTCAGAGGAAGATATATCAGATTATATTCCTTTAAACAGAGGTCTTCTGATCTCTGATATCGAAAAGAATATTGATCAAAGAGGCATCTTACCTACTCCTATGGGGTCTGGTCAAGATCTTCCGACCTTGAAAATTTCAAGATCTAAGCAAGTAAAATTGATGGTGTCACAAACAGAGACACCTGTAGCAGAATTTTCTGATCTACGCGCTTATCTCAATAGGCGTCAACCAGTATCAACTTTGGTGAAACAGAAAAATCCTATGCCAAAGGCCAATCTGTATCAGAAGCCAAAGTTTGAAAAGAAAGACCCAACCACTTATGCTAATGAGTTGAGTACATCTTTGTACACTCAGGGAACTAAACATCTGAAGAATAGGAGACATGTTCCTAACATCATTAAGGAATATGTTCCTCCGACTTCTTCTCGTCCTGTAGTGGTAACTGATCTCCGGGAACGTCTTACACAAAGACGGGAGATTGCAGGGATGTCTCCTTCACCTCTAAATCACTCTTCAGATCGCCACTACCTTCATGAAGTCGTCATCAAGTGTTGTTGCCAATCAGCTCGACGATCTGTCTTCGATCGTCTGAACTATACTTCAACTCCTGAACCTATAATAGAAGATGAAGACGAACTGTTATATGCTTCTGTTAACATGACTTCTCAAGGTACTGGGGGTGGGAAACGTCCAAGACGTAATGCATCCCGTAATCCCAGTCAGCAATACTTGGATCGGATTCATGCATCCAGTGAAGGGTTTTTTCAATACACCCGATCAAGAAATCGAAATTTGAACCAAGGTGTCTTTAATCAAGAAGATCTCCCCATCACTCATCTAGGAGAGGACTCTTTATCTGAGTTTGATGCAGATAGTGAAAGTTCTGAACAAACTATCTCGTCAATAACAGCAAGAGAGGTGACGGCATATACCGTTACAGAAGATCAAGATGCCTCTACTTCAGTCAGTCAGGAGCAACGAATTGTTGCACTAGATGACAAATTGAAGACCATAGCTGAGATGGTCGCAAGTATGCACACTATAATCGTGGCTCAACATACAGTGCCACCGGTTATAAACCCTGCTACAAATCCAGAGCTTATAGCTTCTTCTGTACCTGTCAATGTCAGTCTGGGGGTACCACCTCCTCAGGTTGCTTCTGTACCAATTCAAGATGATCCCAGTCAGTCTGGTGCTGGGGGTGGTAATTACCACGATGTTCTCCTCCCAACACTTCTAACCAGCCCACCAATTCCCAAACATCAGGGGATGCTAATGAGGCTGTGAAGCTCTTACGCACTCAGTTCGAGGCCTTTAAGGAGAAAGATGGCCTACAAAGATTGGGCATAAAGCAACCATATCCTACAGAGTGGAAGGAGGTTTCATTCCCTCCTAAATACAAGCTCCCGACCATTATGTTGTTTGATGGCAGCACTTCTCCAAGTCAGTACATTAATCACTTTGAAGTGATGACTGACCAATTACAGCCAAATGATACTCTCCTTACCAGAGTATTCGTCGGTTGTTTAGCCGGCGCAGCATACGACTGGTATCGTAGTTTGCCTGATGGCTGCATAACTTCTTTTGTTGGTTTCAAACAAATATTCTTGGAACGGTTTTATGAGGGAGTCAACAACATGACAATGTCGGCCCTCATTAAAATTAAACAAAGGCACAATGAATCTACAGAGAGTTTCATTGAAAGATTCCGCCGAGAGGCACTCAAAATGCCTTTAGGAACTCCATCTGCTGTAACAATAGACACTTGCAAATCAAACTTGTTGCCTATTATCAGTATGTGGACGGGATCTACACAATTTCAAGATTGACCTTCTTTCATTGTGAATGCCAAGGCGGCAGAGGTCAGTGCCGAAAACAACTCTACACCCGGTGGTAATAATCGCCAGAATAACCGCAAGGGTAAAGAAACACTGGCCATCAATCTCAAGGGCAAGGAGTCTTTGGCTGTCAATGGCACTCAGACAGCATCCACTCCATCAGCACCACCGCCGAAAATAACTCGTCCAAAAGAAGAGTATTCTTTCGACGAGGATGATACTTTGAGCATCTTTGATTACTTGATCAAAATCAATAAGCTTCAACTGCTAGAAGCAAAACGGCCGGAAGAAGTAGGTAAAACCGATCACCCTAAATATTGTGTTTATCACAGATTTATAGGACATCCAACCAGAGCATGTTACGTGCTCAAGGGCAAAATCCAGGAGTTGGTCAACTCTGGAGCAATTACTCTGCAGCAGGACGAGAAGACGGTGATTGCTAATGTGGTTTCTCTACAATTTGGTGACTTTCTACCACAACTTGTGCAAGATGGTGTTGTTCCCATTCCAAGGACTACTCTCGAGATCGTAAATCTCCCACCTCCTCAAAATGAATGTCTTGTTCCATTATCAACTGACAGAGGGGAGATTATGTGGATTCACCCAGATCTGATAGCAGATTTTGAAACTCATTCCTCTTCTAAGCAAAAGAAGCACTCCAAATCTAAATCCAAGAGCTGCAACATGGTATCCTTTGAACCAGTAGCAGAAGAATAAAATCTAATTGGCACTAGATCTGGGAAACCTTATCTTCGGGAATATCCCGAAACTTAAGAGAATTCTGCTCCATCTCTTGATGCTCCTCCTACATCATCTTCTCCTGCTGAGAATATACCATCTACACCCCCGCCGTTGGCTGAACCAACTCCTCCCAAACCAACATCAGCGGACAAGGGAAAACAACCTGTCCGTTTTGACAAAACATTGAAAAAGTCCTCGTCTCTTGGACTTGAAAAGCCATATAATTTTGACATATTGGCTCAATTGGCCAATACTCCGACAAGATTATCAATCTTTGAACTCTTACGTCTCTCAAAAGAAACTCGAGAGACGTTAAGTGAAGCTTTGATGCAGGCTGATGCTTGTATTACTTTTCTCAAGAAACCTCAAAAGGAGCCAGTCAGCTGTGCACATTGTCATAGTGTATTTGAACTAATGCCCAATATTACTTTTACACAAGATGACATGTTGTTAGAAGACAATCGTCATGATCGTCCTCTCTACTTTACGGGGTATATGGACACCATGAAAGTTGATCGTATTCTGATTGATCCAAGGTCTGCTCTTAGTATCATGCCGAAGTCTTTACTAGATGCTTTGAAGATTCCAGTGCATAACCTTTCTACAACTATCACTACCATCTTGGGGTTCAATCAAGGAAGAAGTGAACCTTTGGGGAAGATACGCCTAAAACTTCAAATTGGTAATCTTCGTACAAAGGTAACTTTCTATGTAATTGACAATCATGGCTCATACAATGCTTTGTTAGGAAGACCATTCCTCCATGAACACAATATTGTACCTTCTACTCTCCACCAATGTTTCAAATATGTGGATGGTAATAGAGAAGTCCAAAAAGAGGTTGCAGATCTGAATCCTTTCAAATGAGTTAAAGCATACTGCAACGATTCTCGCATGTACAAGGAGGAATTCATGAAGGTAGTACTGGCAATGGACACAGACGAAGAACAGAAAGGGATATCAAGTGATACTCTAGTGATCCCGGTCAAAGGACGTACCTCCTGTCCTTAGTCTTCCAAACCACTGACTATCTATCTTCCTTCCCATGAGAAGCAGCCTATGGGTGATAGTCAGGAGCAAAGGGAGCTCACCACTTCTGAGCCGCTTGTAATCGACCTTCGTCGTAAGAAGCCCCCTCCTCCTTCTCGTTCTTCTTCTCCCCCTCTTGTCATCAATCTGACTAAGCCTGCTAAGGCCAAAGTTCCTGTTGTAAATAATGGTGTAAAAATCAATAAAGCATCTCCTTTGCAGTATACTGATGTCTCTTACTATACTCAGTGTTATTTGGATATGCTAGATAGCTTTAAACCACTTACAATAGAGGTCGTATCATCTCTGCGAAATGTGGTATCACTAGATTCAATACAAGAGTCGTACTTCTTAGTACTGTCTCGAAAGAAAGATGAAAGGCCTATATTCTTCAATAAAAGAGGAACAAAAAATCATGCTCTATAATGATAATAGAGATGATTCAGGAAGCTATAGTCCACAATCCAAAGCAATCATCCGTAAAATGTGATATGATTTCAGAACAGGCCTCAACAACAGTAAAGGGAGGCGAACTCCTCTTCGAATTGCTGTTCCAAAAGGAAAATCACAACAATACCACGGTAAAACGAAGCGGGGACTAGGCTATGCTTCACCACTTCTAACTCCAAAACCTTCTGAATCTGATGAAGAAGAACGATCTAACTCTTCTGATTCTATCTCATGGGATTCTGATACCAGCATTGGTCATGTTCATAGGGTGATAGTATCTTCTAACATGGTGTCTACCGAATTCTCGGAAGATGACGAAGATGATATTGAAGAAGATCCTGAAGTGGACCCTTGGGCACAAAGGATGCATAATCAGTAGAAACTTCGTTTTGAACAACGAGAACCACCTACTGAGGATCAACTAGTCCAAATCGATATTGGAGAGAAGGGTGTATCACGACCAATCTTCATTAGCAAAAATCTCTCAGAAAATGATAAACAAGAATTAATTCACCTTATTCGTGAATATATTGATGTCTTTGCTTGGAATTATGAAGATATGCCAGGATTAGATCCTCAAGTTGCAACTCAAAAACTTAATATTTTGTCGAATGCCAAGCCGGTCAAACAACAACAACGGCGATTCAAGCCTAAAATGATGGATGCAATTGATGATGAAGTCAAAAAGTTTATAGCTTGCAGTTTTATCAGAGAAGAACAGCATCCTGACTGGGTAGCCAACGTTGTACCAGTTCTGAAGAAGACCGGAAACGTTCAAGTTTGCATAGACTTTCGGGATCTCAATAATGCTTGCCCTAAAGACAAATTCTCTCCCAATTACGGATGTCATGATCGACAACACATGTGGATTCGAACGAATTTCTTTCATAGATGGATTTTCTGGATATAATCAAATCCTGATGAATCCTGAAGATGAAAAACATACTTCGTTTCGTACTCCTCGTGGAGTGTACTGTTATACAGTCATGCCGTTTGGTCTTAAGAACGGAGGTGCAACTTACCAGCGGGCTATGAGTACTATCTTTCGAGATCATCTGCGAAAGACTGTCGAATGCTATGTTGACGATATTGCTGTCAAAAGTCGTCTAAAGGAAGATCACATTCAAGATTTAAGAACTATCTTCAATCTAATGCGCCAGCATCAACTCAAAATGAACCCCACCAAGTCTTTCTTGGGTGTCTCTAGTGGCAAATTCCTCGGCTTCGACATTACCTCTAAGGGTATACACGTTGATCCCGAGAAGATCAAAGCCATTCAAGATATGCGTCCTCTACGCAACCTAAAAGAGCTACGAGGATTCCAAGATCGACTTGCGTACATTAGGCGGTTCATTTCGAATTTATCTGGACGTTGCAGACCATTTACTCAGTTAATGAAGAAAGGTGTATCTTTCGTTTGGACGGAAGAATGTCAACGAGCATTTGATAACATAAAGCGGTATTTGATGAGTCTACCGGTTCTTGTACCACCGATCTCAGGGATACCTTTCTTAATGTATGTCCGGGCAATGGATCATTCATTAGGAGCTTTGCTAGCTCAGAAGAACAAGGAAGGTCATGAGCAAGCCATCTACTATCTTAGCCGAACGATAATTGGAGCTGAACATCATTATAGTCCGGTGGAGAAGGAATGTTTCGCCTTAATGTTTGCTGTTCAGAAGACAAGACATTACATCATAGGCCAAACTATTCATGTCATATCCCGAGTCAATCCTCTTCGGGTCTTAATGAAAAAGCCAAGTAGAGTCAATTCCAGGCTTGCCACATGGGCCATATTATTAGCACAATATGATATGGTTTATGTTCCTCAAAAGTCTGTGAAAGGTCAGGCACTTGCTGACTTCTTAGCAGCTCATCCTGTCCCTGAAACATCTAAACTCTATGACGAGATTCCAGACGAAACATTGGAATCAAATATGATCTCAGAAGAGTTTCCTACTTGGCGGATGTTCTTCGATGGAGCTTCTAGAATTGGACCTGGAGGTACTCTTGTTGCTGGAGTGGAAATTGTTCTCGTTTCACCAGATGGATTAGCTATTCAAAGGACTTATTCTTTAGACGAGTCATGCTCTAAAAATGTGGCAGAATACAATGCCTTGCTCATTGGGCTCCAATTGGCCAAACAATTGGGTATTGAATATCTTGAGGTATATGGTGATTCTAAACTGATTGTTAATCAGGTTAGAGACATATATGAAGTCTGACATCAAGATCTGGTATCATACCATGAAGCAGCAATCAGAATATCTTCTTCGTTTAAAGGGTTCTTCATCGAACATGTACGTCGCGCATGCAATACAGAAGCTGATGCCGTAACTAACCTAGCCGCAGTATTGGCAGTTCCAGTTAAAAGATAACAAATGGTTGTTATCTCTAATAGAGAACTATTTTGTGTTGAAAACAACCACAACATTGAATTCAGCAATCTAACTGAGGTCAATGTCATTAGCGAGGACTGGAGAGCACCTTTTATTGATTTTGCAGTACATGACATATTGCCAGAAGATCCTAAGGAAGCTACAAGCATTCGTCGTCGATCGCTTCGATTCTACTATAATCATACTACCAAAACTCTCTATCGAAGAACGTTTGATGGGTTACTTTTGAGATGTCTCGCTGGTGATGAAGCAAAGCAGATATTACGCGAAGCTCACGATGGTGTTTGTGGAGCACATCAACCTAGTCCTAAACTACAGGATCGTATTTGACGTATGGGCTACTACTGGCCCTCCATGGTATCAGATGCTATTGACT
Source organism: Iris pallida (assembly GCA_029216955.1). NCBI lineage: Eukaryota > Viridiplantae > Streptophyta > Magnoliopsida > Asparagales > Iridaceae > Iris > Iris pallida. Next base: position 17,868,322 of record JANAVB010018998.1, read on the forward strand.
ATGCAAGAAAATGTCGTGCATGTCAAATTCATGCAGATTTTATTCACCAACCATCGGAATTTCTACATCCGAATGCTGCCTCATGGCCCTTCGAAGCTTGGGACATGGATATAATTGGCCCTATCAATCCTCCTTCATCTAAAGGACATCGGTTCATCTTGGCTATAACTGATTATTTCTCCAAATGGGCAGAGGCTATACCTTTGGCTGAAGTAAAAACTAGTAGTGTCATCAACTTCATCAAACATCATGTGATATACAGATTTGGTGTCCCTCGCCGAATCATCCATGATAATGGGCCACAATTTATCAGCCAGAAGTTTAATAGATTTTGTGATGACAACAGAATCAATAATGTCGCCTCTACGGCTTATAATCCTGCGGCTAACGGGTTGGCTGAAGCATTCAACAAAACCATTATCAAACTCCTTAAAAAGTTTGTCTCTATTAACAAACGTAATTGAAGTGATAAACTTGGAGAATGTCTATGGGCATATTGCACTACTGTCCGTAACCCCACAGGTTGCACACCTTTTTATCTAGTATATGGATGTGAAACTGTCTTACCTCTGGAAATTCAAATTTCATCATTGAGAATTGCCATTGCTAACGAGCTTACCACAGAAAATAATGATCGTCTTCGGCTTCAAGAATTGGAGGCGCTCGACGAGAAAAGGCTATTAGCTCAACAGCACATCGAACTTTATCAAGCCCAGATTTCTAAAGCTTTCAATCGCAAAGTCAGAGTGCGAGCATTTCAGGAAGGCGAGCTAGTTATTACAGTCAGACGTCCTATGACTATGACACATATGAGCAAAGGCAAGTTCGAGGCAAAATGGGAAGGGCCGTATGTGGTAAATAAAGTTTTCTCAAATGGAGCCTATCAATTAACAGATATGGATGGCAGAGTTGCTATGATGCCCATCAATTGCAAATTTCTCAAGAAATATTATGTATAAAGGCAAAATATACTCTATTTCAGAGACATGATGTAAATAAAAGTTCATTCTATTCAAAAGCAGAATGGAGTTACATAGTATTAAGGATGGGGAGGAGGCCCCAATCCTTCATGATTAAATACATAGTTCGCCAACAGTTCAAACATCTCATTGTCTGAACTCACAAGAAACTTACAGGCAGCCATCCTTAATGCCTCTTCTTCGGCAGCCTTCCCAGGCTCCACTAGCTTGGAAATCAAGTCCTCTCCTGGTGCAGGAGCAGTTGAGCCTTCACCCCTTTCTTTCTGAGGAAGTACTAGAGGCTCAGCAGGTGGTGTCTCGGTCTTTCCTTCAAGCTTCGGAATGAGCAAATCTTTGGAAGACATTTTCTACAGAAAGGAAAGAAAGTGACGATATCTACGAAAATTTTGTTCTATTTATAGACAGAACAACTAGATAGTCAACATCGAGAACTGATGCGACTTTTTGAAAGAAGCCCAACTGTTCGTTCATTTATAACTGTTCATTCATTTATAATTGATCGTTCATTATCCGATGCGATTGTTCATTCGTTGTCTTTTCCTCGAGGGTCTAAGTGACTGTTCATTCATTCAGTGTCTTTTTCTCGAAAATCGAAGTGACTGTTCACTTTTCATAACGAGAGTTCATATTCTCCATACTTCTGAATTCTGTTTATTTACATCAGCAACTAGTCACATCCACATTTCTCCTTGATTCTATTTTTCTTATTACCACATCAAAATCAAATCATAAAGGAGAGAAAATCATTCTTTATTCCTTCTTTAAAAAACATAGATACATCTTAATGGAAATTTATTACATCTTGGATTTTCATTCTAAATATAACATGAAGGTCTATTACATCTTTGGATCTTCTTATTTGTTGGTGCCAGTTCCTTGTCGTCTCGACCTAAAGCAACGAGCCAGACAATGGAATCAACTCTGGTCTTCTCTCTCAGAAATACAAGAGGAGAACCACAAAGTACAGCAGCTCAAAGATAAGTTGTTGTCAATACAACTGGTGGAGAGAAGACGGCCCGCCAGGAGAACTAGGAATGAGATCACCCTTGTGATACGATTCCTAATTCTGTCTCTCCACCATCCAACTCTCATGTATAAAGGCTCTTCCTACCATCTGATGAAGACCCTTCTGGAATACAGAGTCCTGAGCTGTCTGATCTGAGTGTCAAAATCACATGAGCTGTCTGATGTGGGTGTCAGAAGAATGCTCTTCGTAGCATCCAAATCGCCAATGCCAGTTTTGAAGAAACTTGTCAACCAAACTTCCGCAAATATGAACAAAGAAAAGAAAAGTCAGTAAAATCTATCAAAACTGAGCGCGCATCAACAGTGTGTGCTGATTAACAGGCGCATATCAGCAATGTGTGCCTATTCTCAGAAGCACAGATGCACATCAACAGTGTGCGCTGATCAACAGGCGCATATCAGCAATGTGCGCCTATTCTCAGAAGTTCAGATGCACATCAACAGTGTGCGCTAATCAACAGGCGCATATCAGCAATGTGCGTCTATTCTCAGAAGCACATGCGCATCTCAACAGTGTGCGCTGATCAACAGGCGCATATCAAAACTGTGTGCCGATCAATAGGCGCCTCTCAAACAGTATGCGCTGATAAACAAGCGCATATCAACAGTGCACACTTCTGATCGAAGCTAAGATCGCAGTACGCGCCCTCACGTTAACAGCATCTACAACATGCAAATTAGTATCTATCTTCAAAAGTGACGAAAAAGTAAAACGCTCATGTTCTTTGTTGAGACTTACCAACTTTTGAAGGCGCAGCATGCAAAAGAATAGTATCGGAACGAAGTGGCGCAAGTGAACTTATGAATGATAAATTTTTGCTGGGTAGTGAGACCTTATGAAAAGTCATTTGTTTTAAGAAAACATGAATGTCTCTTTCATTTTGGCTATCCTTTTAAAAGGGTTGAAGATGAAACAGGCGCGTCATTCTAGGAGCCTATTTTTGGAAAAGAACTAAATAATCGGCGCCTAAAACCGTGAGATGGCTGCCATGTGTCTCTCAATGAAACAGTAAACATTGAATTAGCCAAAGGAACGCATCTACATGCGCCATTTGAAATCATAGCCACACAATATATCAAAAAATTTAGATTTCATTGCATAAAGATGGGTGGACCCCTACAGACAAGGACACAAGAAAAGAGAAAAAGTTGTCATGCTTAAACATTATTCCTTTTTCTTGTCTTCATCGGTTTGACGAAGGGCGGCGTCCAATTCTTGCATGTTGCGGATCCCCGAGCAACGCATCAGATTAAGGAATCCCTCCGAATCGCCGCGCTCTTCAGAGGATGGCCCACCACTCGAGCGATTAAAGACGGTTGGGTTTAACCCAAAGCAGTCTAAAAAGTTCGCCGCCCTCAGTGCCGGGTCAGCCTCCAACAAATAAGTCGAAGACGTGACGTCGGATTTCGTTTCAGGAAACCTGATTTTGGTGACAGCATTGGCCTCCATCTCCTTCTTAGATGCCATCTAAATTACAGAAGTGAAGAATAAAGTACAAAGATCAACCCCTACATATATATCACCAAACTGACTCTTCATATTCCTCATGGGAAACTAAAAATCATCAATGAAACTCGGGAAGACGAAGAGGAAATTGAGTGTTTTCGAGAAAGAGATTTAATTGCGTTAACCGGGCATTGACTGGCGCAACTTGACTCAGTCAAAACTTTTCTAAATTCAAAGTATGTCAAAACTTTGAAATATTTTCAAGTTTTGAAAACTTTGAAGAGGGTCTTGTAGAGCCTAAAAATCAAGTTGCGCCATGTATCTACTACTCAGCAATCAAGTTGCGCCCCAAAAATCAAGCTGCGCCACTGATATGAAGCTCAGAGATCAAACTGCGCTACTGGTCAGGTTGCGCCACACATCAGACTGCGCCCAATCACATTGCGCCAAAATCTACGTGGCGTCTGACATTTAATGGTCATCATTACCTGACAGCACTGACAACTGACAGCACAGTAAACGAGAAAAATCTCTTCGAATTTTTCGAATTGTGCCGCTCGAGGAGATTGGACTGACAGCTGTCCTGCACATCTTATGAGTTGCGCCTAGGCGCAATCTAAACAATTTTCTTAGTTGCGCCTAGGCGCAATCTGAACGACTTCTTCTCAAAAGCTGCCACATGTCTAGGCGCAGTCTAATCAGACGCAATTCAACTTGTTGACTGAAGCTTGCGCAACCTGATAAAGTTGAGACAATTTTCATTTCCAAAGCAGGATGACGTGGCGCACATGCCACTAATCTCTCAAGACGTGTCTACTATCATGTACACGACCACGCGCATCTCAATCACATGATGCCACGCGTCTAAATACAGTTAGTACACGATTGATTACCTGAATGAAAATTGGCGCAACACGAGGTTGGTGCAACCCAATGTGGCGCAATCCAGCCTCGCGCACATCAGAATAACTGCTAAACAATTATTTCCAGAACTCTATAAATAGAGTTTCCAATCACTGTTAAAAGGACACACACAGAGAGAGATCAAGAACTCTAGCAAAATTGCTGCTGCATTCTCCAAAGGCTCTAGTCTTCAAGTTCACATAGTCCAAGGGATAAAGTGATCGTCTTCTGATCAGATTTCTACAGTTGTACTTCCCCAGAATTCAAATTGTACTCTTGTACTTTTTTTCAAAAGTTTGTAATAGAACAACTTTTTGTTTTTGCAAACACACACGACTTGGAGAGAGTGACCCCTACTTAGCTCTGCCCAGAGCAACAACAACGAACGAAAATCTCGGATCGGAAATGACAAGAGTGAAGAAGAGAATTTGGACGTATATTTTTTTTTCTGTATCTCTGAAGGAGGAGAATGGAGCTCAATATATAGGCTGATGCCAATGGTTGGAAATAAATATGATATTAAATCAGCCTATTAAAAATTAACGTTACAAACGTTACAGCACATGTTAAAATGTGATACAATGAATCTGGATATGAAATCATGTATCCAAACGTTGCAGAATTAATGAATAGTAACAGTAAAAAAAAAATTAATAGGAGCAAAAAGGATTTTTGGGTCTCAGCCCGAACCCGAAGAAGGAATCGGATAGGCATTCGGCGCCCGCATATGTGGGCACGTGCCCGCACCCGTTACGCGCGCCGAACCGAACCGAGCCGAGCCGGGCCGGGCCGGGCCGGGCGGCGGCGGCGGCGCGCGCGTGTGGCCCATGGGGCTCCCACTCAATGGTTTAATGAAGCAAGATGGGAGGAGTGTATATATGCACATTGAAAGCTACTATGCTAGCCGATGTGGGACTAATAATACATGAACTTGAGCTTTTGCTCAAGTTACTGCACTAGTAGCTAACAGATCACAACGAGGTACTATGTGGAAGATCGAGGAGAGAGAAGTGGCCGTACACAAAAAGTAAACCGATAAGGTTTTGATCGATGAAAAGACTATATTAGACTGTGATGAAGCCAGTGGCCAACAGGCGGCAACAGAGCTTCATCTGGCCTTTGCATCTTTATTCTATTCTCATTTTTTCTTGCAAAATGCTACACATTTTTAGTGAACAAATACATTATATAATTTTCAAATAATATAAATAACCCTCATTCCTCACAAACTCCAGAGTTTTGTGCAGTGGATGGGACATTAACATGGTACCAGAGCAACCCAACTTCAACCTCTCCAGCATGCATTTTAAGTGGATTTGAGAAAAACTATAATGTAGGAGAATCCAGCTCTCAACCCAAAATGGGTTTCGACTTAAGGGGGGCATGTTAAACAATTTAAGTAACCCACATGCCTCACCAACAATCTAGTAGTGCAAACAATTCGCTCAAGCATCCTTGTTGAACCAAAAACCTACTTCGATGCCTCGAGATGAACAAGCTTCAACTTCACCGCATGCATGGAAAGTGGAAATATCCACTTTGGTTGTTCGGAACATGGATTTCTAATTTCATTTTTGCGTCTTGGTCGCAATTTGCTACCTCTACAGAGGACTCTAGTAAGTGGTAACCATGACACAGAAGTGTGTATTCAGCTGCTTTTCTCACATTTTTGTTTTTTTCCTAAAGTTATCTTAAACCTTGAAGACCTAGCCTAAATGTTTTTACTTTATGATAAACTGCAAACACCAAATTATATGATACTTTTGACTTGTGAATTCAGTTTTTAAAATGAACTAGAGAACCAGTGACATAGTTTCATTGTCATTACTAAGTGAATTCATTTATTATCTTACATACTAAATCATCATATCACATACTTTTGACTTATTTAATGATTTCATAATGTCTAACAGACAGGTCTACTGGCATGCCTTACTAATCTAAATGTTAAGCTTAGAAAAGTTTTTCCAACAAGATTTACCAATTAGAACTCTTGGTTTACCCAAAATTAAAAGTCATTTGATGCCATAAGACTCCTGCTAATGTAAGTTCTGGGCCCTCTGGGGATGGTTTTCCCCCAAATGAAAAGAATATCATTACCTCAATTCTATATTATATGGTATACTAAGTAGAAATTTGAGTTAAAGATCAAACTCAACAAAGGTTCTGCTCTACCTGAATAAACTTGAAGATGTAGATAAATGAATTGCGTTTCATCAATAGCAACTGCCAAGCAAGGTTGATCTTCAGAAGCTCAAACCTTTTGATACCATAGCTAGAGGATGAGAGAGCAGCAGGATGGTTATGACGTTTGTCATATGGAACAGCCATTTCCTCAGACAATCTCTTACCAATACGGAATGAACTGAAAGCTTCTGCAAACTTTGACACAGGTATATATTGATATGGAGAGTCATAAACACACCAGTACTGTCTCTGATCTTTCTTAGATGTAACCTGTAAAAATAATGGACAGAAGAAACAAGATAATAAGTTTCAATATGATAAATACTACACTCTGCTCAAAACTCCCGATTATATTGCCTACTTCTTGCAAAAAGTCTGCCACATTTTTCCTGTCAGGACAGATAAAGCCCATGGCTGCAAAGAAGTCAAGAGCAGCATCACGGGGTCCCTGATATACAATCTGGCCCTCAGATATGAGAATGATGTCATCAAATAACTCAAATGTTTCAGGAGCTGGTTGCAATAATGATATGATTGTAGTTCCATCAAGTGCATGGGTTGAATGCCTAAGGTATTTAATGATTTGATATGTTGTTGAACTGTCAAGCCCAGTTGATATCTCATCCATGTATAATACCCTAGCTGACCCAACTAGCAATTCACCTGCCAGACAAAATGAACTATCATTACATTTCAGATTATTTTCCTTCTTTGAGCTCATATCTAACTATTCAAGACAAGAACTGACAATGATATAAGCTTGGAAGAAAAGGAAGATAAAGTACAACACATCTATGTGAATGTGAGTTATATTACCTGTGGTAAGGCGCTTTTTTTGACCTCCTGAAATCCCTCTAATCATCTCATCTCCTACCCGTGTATCAGCACAGACGTCCAGCCCTAAAATCTTTGTTAAGTGAAACTTAGCACTTTAGAGTATCATAATACACATGAAAAACAATTAAAAAGTCAAGATTACTATGCAGCCTAAACTGATAAACCAACAATACAATGTCCAAGCAGAAACAAGTAATGTGAACCTACAAGGCTACAACTCACTCAACTAAATTAATTTCCAGTATCAGTATTACAGTCAGATCTCTCTAAATTAATACCCCAATAATTAATAACCTCTAACATTTAATAAAATTTCATGAAAATGTATAGAAATAAATAATACAAAATGGAAAAAAAAAACTATAAAAATTATATTAAAAAAAACTAATACATAATGTATAAACATATTGAAAAAAAAAAATTAATCAGCAGAATCACGTTCCTTAGAGAATATCTAGAGAACCATCTATCTAGAGTATAGCTTGTTTCCTCCTGGTTGGCCTGATCTCGAACTAGGAGTACCTTACATTTGACTTTTTCTTGATGTTGGTTTTTTTTCATATTCCTTGCTTTCAATTTTTAATTGGAGATATGTACCATACTTGCATTCAATTTTTTATTGGAGATATCCAAGCTCATTGGTAATTTACAAACAATAAATATATAAGACTAAATTAGACTTTCTAACTACCTAGAAGTATGTATTGGCATTAGCAAATATACATGCCATAATATTTTTTAAGTACATATGTTCTACAAATTAATAACCTCCGCTTATTAACAAAGTATTGTGCAACGGATGATATTAATTTATAGTGATCAGACTGTATTGGTCATTGAAACAAAAAGAATAATTAGAATTGAAATGACTATCTGAAGTAATCTGCGAAGACGGATAGTCAAGTGGGAAATCTGAAGAAACATCAGTTCCTATACAATATAAGCCTGAAGGCTTCATATTGGATGATCAGTATACAGAACATCGTCGCATAATCTATACAGTGGCTACATAAAGTATGGAGAACAAATGACCAAAAATTCAATAACTAAAAAGCATGCAAAAAAAGGAGGAAAAAGCCAATCACAAGATTTACTAGATATGCAGTATAAGAAGTTTCGTAAAAAAAAGTAGAATTACAATAACTAAACTAACAAGCATTATGTAAGGAAGACCAAAAAAAAGAAGAAATAAGAACAAACAGTTATTTTAGAAAGACAACTTCTGAATTCAGAATTCTACAGTAATTACAGTTCTGCAACTCAAAATGGCTCAACTGAACTTTCGAATAGAAAAAGTAACAGCAACTCCCTATCTTTATATTTAGTAGATCTTCCAACACCAGAAAGTATAGCTATCAAACCCTGACCCAGTTTTTGGGGTTGACCCTTGAATGTATCAACTTCCATCCACATTATCTAAAGCCTTGCCCGCCTCTTTGCTCACCTTTCAACATAAATGAGAGGCCCTTCTAACTGGAGCCTACTCAGCTCTACATTGTTAAAACGATCTCGGTCGAGTTTTCATCATTATTTAAGCATTCACCTTATCATATTCAGTTTAACCCTTAGATCCAATAATAAGAATCAATATGTTAGAATAATACAAATATACAATCCTCAACCCTCAATAAAACTCTATCGTTGTAGTGTCGGGGCATTTTAAATGGTATCAGAGCAACCCATGTGCTAATCTCCTCTAACGTGCATTTTAAGATAATTCTATAAAACAATTATACCAGTGCATGAATCGAGCTCTTTGCCCAAATGGGCCTTCCACTTGTAGATGCATGTTAGAATAATACAAATATATAATCCACAAACCTCACTAGAACTCTAGAGTTTTCGTATACGGCAGAGACTTTAACACAATAAATACACAAGTATCTGCGAATAATCCCCGTAAGTGCACCAAGACAGGATAAAAAACCCCAAGCTTTACTTTTCATAACAGACCTTAGCTACCCACAGACAGAAAAATATAGACAATCCCTCCTAGCTCATGTGGCAGGAGAGGGAGGCATTAAGCTCCCTGGTTGGGTGGGTTTGATCTCACAGGGGAGCACTAACTTTACTAACAGGAAATATCCCCAATACAGGCCCGTGCGGATTCATGTGGGGGAGCTAAAAATATATATATATATATATATATATATATATATATATTTTTTTTTTGGAAAAAGGGTAAATTTTATTCCATCATCTCAATAAGGTTACAACATAAAGATACAATCCCAACTCAGGGGGACATTACTAGTACATCCGACTCAATGTTATGGAGGATGCCCACCACTGGGGTGGAAAGTCCCTCATAAATGCGCCGGTTCCTCTCCCGCCAGACATGCCAAACTGACGCAGCAAGTCTCAATCGAGCACGCCTAGCCCAGCTCTGCTCCTTGCCCCTGCAATCACCAATCCACTTAAGGATTTCTCTGAAGTCCCGCTCCCTGCCAACCCCTCCCAAGTGTCTCCGGCACTGCTCTGCCCATATGCTCCACGCCATATGGCACTGGAAGAACAGGTGTCCAATCGATTCAGGCTCTGTCTCACACAAAACACACTTAGGGTCAGGGACAGAAACCCCGAACCGAAGCAATCTGTCCCGAGTGAGCAACCGGCCCAGCACCAGTTTGTATGCAGACAGTTGCATCTTCCTGGCAAGCCCCTTCCCCCAGACAAAGTCGTACTCCTCAATATCATCGAAGTGGGGGCGGACAAGGTCGTAGCAGCTGCTAAATCGGAACTCCCCAGCACCCTCCGAGCGGCCGGGAGGGGCCCACATCCATACATCAGACAATGCCGTAGGAGTGATCTGCACCTGTCTGATCTCCTCAACTAACGTAGCAGTGAACCGGTACTCCTCAGGCCTCCATACCCCACCACGGATGATGTGCCGACACGTCAGTCCTCTGTATGCCACGCCGTCCCTCTGGGGGCCCAGAATCTCCAGGAGAGACTGACCTGAGATCCACGGATCGAGCCAAAGATCCGTCTCCCCTCCCTCCCTCATCCTCCTCCGCAAAGCCGTCAGAAGAACAGGACGGGTCCTCAGGATATGCTTGAAAGACACAGAGAAGTTGTTGTCAATTTCACATACCCAGAAGTTTCTGTCCCGGAGATACCGACTAGTCATCCAGGCCGACCATAAAGAATCACCCTGAAGGAACCTCCATGCCAGCTTGATCCCCGCCGCCTCCCTGACAGAAACAAGTGATCGCAGACCCACACCTCCCTCTTTCCTAGGCCGACAGAGCTGCTCCCAGGAGATTGCATGTATCCCCCCATGCCAAATGAACTTGGCACAAATGCCCTCAATCTTTCTGATAGTAGCCAGAGGAACCATAATCGATTGGAGCCAGAACAGAGCAATAGCAGAAATGACGGAGCGGACCAGCTCAATACGCCCTCCAAATGATAGGCCAGCCGCCTGCCAGCCCTCAACCCTCCTCTGTGCAAAATCCACCAGACTCTGACAGTCACGATCCTTCGCGTAGTTGACGGAAAGGGGCACCCCCAGATATTTCACCGGGAGGTCCCCCTTTTCCACCCCAAGCTCCATGGCCCGCTCCTCCTTCAAAGTGCAAGAGTTGCTGAAGTAGACTTTGCTCTTGTCCCTGTTCAGCCGGAGGCCCGATAGCTGTCCGAACTCCTCCATCACTGCCGCAAGCTCCCTCATCCCTCGCATGGAAGGCCTCAACAGGACCAAAAGGTCATCTGCATAAATGAGATGAGAGACCACCGGAGAGACCCTGCTGTATATCGGTACAATCCTCTCCCGATGTACCGCGATGTCCATCAGACAAGTGAAATACTCCATCACAAGGGTGAATAGGTAGGGGGAAAGCGGGTCCCCCTGCCGAAGCCCCCTGCTGCTGCCGAAGAACCCGTAAGGGATACCCTGGATGAGGACCGAGAAAGTAGGAGAGGTGATGCACTCTCTGACTCTATCCACCCAAGCCTCGGAGAAGCCCATTGCACCCATCAAATGACAGAGGAAGTCCCTATTGACGGTGTCGTAGGCTTTCCTCAGGTCGAGCTTCACACACGCCTTCATTCCGCCTGGCTTGTGGAACTCCCGAATCAGCTCATGAGCCAGCAGGCTATGCTCCGCAATAGACCACCCCTTAATGAAGGCCGCCTGATTCCGAGACACCAGACCCTGCATAGCATCCTCCATCCTCCTGCACATAAGATGAGTAATTATTTTATACAAATAATTACAGCAAGCAATCGGTCGAAAGTCAGCAAGAGATGTCGCCCCCTCCTTCTTGGGCACTAGCGTCAGGAAGGTGTGGTTCAGCTCCTTCAGGAGATTGCCCGTATCGAAGAACTCCTGTACAGCCGCAAGGACCGGGGCCTTAAGGGAATTCCAATGGCGTTTGTAGAAACCACTGGAGAACCCATCCGGCCCAGGAGCCTTGGAAGCATCAGCCTGCATCACAATCGTCTCCACCTCCGCCATCCGGATAGGGGCCATAAGAAGACTATTGCCGTACTCCGTAATCAACGTCTTCGTAATCAGCTGCGGGAAAACCGATGGATAATCCGTCTGATGATAGAGCTCAGAGTAGAACTGGATAGCCTCCTCCTGGATAGCAACCTGGTCAGTCACAAGGCGCCCGTCTCTGCCAATCAGTCTCTGGATACGGTTCCGGTGCTGCCGCGCCCGGATGACATCGTAGAAGAATTTGGTGCAACGGTCCCCATCCTTGAGCCAGGAGCATTTGGCCCGTTGGGCCGCACTAATCTCCTGCTGAAGCCTCAAGGTGTTGACCTCTGCAGCCAGACTCTTCTCTCTAGCCGCCAGCTCCCCACTCATCATGTCGCCCTGAAGCTCTGCCTGCAGGTCTCTCAACTCCTCCTCCTTCTCCTGTAGGGAGGTCCGGGGAAGTGCCCTCACCCAGTCTCGGATGGCGCGTTTGGCGTTTTTCAGCCTGTGGACCATACAAAACTGGGCAGTGCCGACCGTCTCCTGGCCAAGTCCTCCCACCACAGTCTCCTCATAGCCAGCCGAAAGGAACCAACTGTTGTCATACCGGAATGGACGGGCTCTCCTTCTGGGACTCTCCGCGAAGCGCACCAGGATCGGCGAGTGGTCGCTGGTCCCCGCAGGGAGCCCCTCAGCCACAGAAGAGGGGAAAAGGCGAAACCAATCACTGTTCCCCAGAGCCCGATCCAGCTGGCATGCCATCCTGCTCACCTTCGCCTTGTTGTGCCAAGTCCATATGTGTCCTATCCTCTCCAGGTCCCTGAGCCCAGACTGGAGAAGGCAAGACTGAAAATCAGAGAGAATCTGGTCCGGTACCGGCCTCCCCCCCAGCTTCTCTCCCCGGTATAGCGTAGCATTGAAGTCTCCCATAATAAGAAGGGGGAGGTGCCGATGCCTCGCAAATGAACTCAGCCTGATGATGTCCTGCCACAAGATCTCACGACGCCTCCTGTCATTGTGCCCATAGACGGCACCCAGTAGGAAGTGGAACCCCCCCTTGTTGGTGAAGGAGATAGCCACCAGCTGGTCAGACATGGAGACCTCCTCACCCTCCCAACTAGTTCCCTTCCATCTGACCCAGATCTTCGCCATATCACAGAGACCAAGGTTGTGAAGCTGGACCCAGTCCGTAGGGGTTCTACGGGACAGAGTTTTCGCCCCCCTGATCTTAGTCTCAAGTAATATCGAGATTTCACACTGTTCCTTTCTCAGCACCTCACTAATCTCCCTCCATCTCCCCAGAGAACACCCCCCCCCGGACATTCCAGGCAAGGGCCGACATCTAAACCACAGGTGGGGTCCCCTGAACATCCTCAGAAGGAGCACCCGGGGAGAGTGCAACCTCCATATCTCTGGTACCCTCGTCTCTATCCCCCTGTAGAAGGAGGGGGGCCGTGGCCCCGTGTGGGTCCCCCTGTGGGGGAGGCTGTGCTAGTACTGCCACCCATTTAGGGTTGACCTGCCACACTCTCTCTGTCCCACCCTGTCCGCTGTCCTCACCATGTGCCTCCGTAGCCTGGCGCTTCCGACTGTACACCTGAAGAGCAAGCGCGTCTTTATCTCCCTGTCGTCTGTCCTCCTGCCCCATACTCCTGGTGGTCATGGTCCTCGTCCCCACATACTCAACCAACGCCCCAGCAAGATCCTCCGTCGGGGGCCCCTCACCTTCACCCGAGATGGGGGAAGAGTCTGCCTCCATATCATCCTCCATCACGCCCACCTGGTCCACAACGGGGGAGTCAACTGCAACACCGGCCACCTGCACAGCCTCCTCCGGCACCACCTCAGAAGCTCTCCCACGTCTACACGCACTCGGGAGATGCCCGAAGCAGGCACATGCCGGACATCTGGGGGGGACCCACTCATACTCCACCCTCTGCATAGCAAACTGGCCAGAAGGTGTCATGTACTTCAACTGCTCAGGCAGGTCCAATCGGGCATCAATCTCCACAAATACCCGTGCATACATCAGTCTGGATCGGAAAGTGGTGGCATCATCCGCCTTAATCGGCTTGCCAATGAGGCTGGCAAGTCGCATAAGAAGTGGGACACTCCAGAAGCGGACCGGGAACTCCGGAAAGCGAACCCACACAGGCACGGCATTAAGCACCTCCTTCTCACACCTCAAGTCGGGGGTCCATTGCTTCAGAATGATGAGGCGGCCGTCAAACGTCCATGGCCCTCCCTGGAGTATCCGAGTCACATCCTCCGCCAACCCAAATTTCACGAAGTAGAAGCCATTTTCCTTGGAGAAGAACTCCATGCTCCCCTTCGGCCTCCAGACTCTATCCGCATATCCTCTGATCTGCCCGTAGAAGGGCTTGCTCCCCAACACGTATAGCACCAACGTGTTCTCCCAGAATGCCGTCACCTTCGCCACTTCATCGGCCGGGAAGTCGGCGCAGAGCTCACCCCCAATCGCCATAGGTGCAACGTACTCCATCGATGCCGGCGTCTTGGCGACCCCCACCTTGCACGCATCCGCCCAGGATACAGGCCGCGGGCCCGAATTCCGAGGTGGAGTCGTCGGAGGTGGCCTGGCACTCGTGCTCGCAGCAGTAACTCTCCCTCCGATAACTGGGGCAGCCGTCCCCGTCGCCCCTTTCGCACGAGGCCGCCATGCAATCCTGGCCTGTCCCTCCCGATCCCCCGAGTGTGCCTGTCCCCCCAATGGACCCGCTCTCCTGGCTATCTCCGCCCTCCTGTCCGATCCCTGCGTATAAGTTGTGCCCCTCCTAGCCTCAGGGATCTGTGATCTTTGCCCTCCTCCGCGCTATATATATATATATATATATATATATAGTTGGAAAAAGGGTAAATTTTATTTCAAACTCAACATATAATCATGCAATCATACAATCAGGGAGGTTTCCCACCCGTCAGGGTTCCATGGCTTTTACATCAAACTCAATGTTATGGAGGATGCCTATAGGAGGGGTGGTAAGCCCCTCGAAGATGCGCTGATTCCTTTCCCTCCATACATGACAAACAAGCGGCCAGCCGTATCCTCGCGGTCTTGAACCAGACTAGCCCTCTCCCTCTGCAATCCCGGATCCAAGCAATGATGTCTCCGATCTCCCTACCAGTTCCAACTCCACCCAGCACGCGGCATTGTTCATTCCATATGTACCAGGACACCTCATATTCAAAGAACAAGTGACTCATAGATTCATTATCTAAGTCACAGAGCACACACTTCGGATTGGGAACCTGGATCCCAAATGATATTAGTTTGTCCCTCGTCAGCAGGCGACCCAGAAGCAGACGGTAGATACACAACTGCATCTTCCTGGCCAGGCCCTTACACCAAATGAAATTTCCGTCCGTACTAGGTGGGAAGGTAGTGCGCACAAGATTGTAGCAGCTTTGGAACCTGAATTCGCCAAAAACCCCAATCTCACCTGGAGGATCCCAGACCCAATAATTTGCTGGCTGAGATGGATCAATCCAGACCTCGCAAATAACCTCTCCAAGCTCCACAGTATGGCGATAGGACTCAGGACTCCAAGCTCCATTTCTTATGATATGCTCACAAGTCAGACCCCTCCCCGCCTCCCTGTGCGCCCAATCGCCCCTAATCTCAGCCAGAGACTGATGCTCTAACCATGGATCAAGCCACAGGTCAGTCCAGCTCCATCTCGCATGATCCTCCTGATGGCAGATTTAAGGACATCTCACTGTCTGAGGATATGCTTGAAAGTAACAAAGTGGTTGTTGTCAATGGCGTATCTCCAGAAATTGTCTAGCTTCACATATTGACTATTCATCCAGTCTGTCCATAGAGATCCTCCTTTAATGAACCTCCATACCAGGTTCAGGGCCGAGGCCTCCCTGATCGCCAACAAGGGTCTCAGCCCTACTCCTCCCTCCTTCCTCGGCCGACAGAGCTGCTTCCAGGAGATAGCATGAATACCCCCCCTCCAGATAAAGTCGGCACAAATACTCTCTACTTTCTGGATGATAGCTACAGGGATCAGAATAGATTGGAGCCAGAACTACGCTACAGCCATGATGACTGATCTAACCAACTCAATTCGGCCTCCAAACGATAAACCTGAAGCCTCCACCCTTCAACCCTTTGTTGGACATATTCCACCAGACTGTGACAGTCAAGATCACAAGCATAGTGTCAAAGGGACTCCAAGATACTTCACCGGAAGATAACTCTTTTCCACACCCAGAACTGCTGCTCTTTCCTCCTTCAGGGAGCAAAGGGAACTGAAGTAGACCCGACTCTTCTCTCTGTTCATTTGTAGCTCAGTTAGGATTTCAAGATCTCCCATAATCTCCGATAACGTAGTCATGCCTTCTACAGGGGGCTGGAGGAAGACCAGGAGGTCGTGAGCATAAATAAGATGAGTAACTGGTGGTTCGATCCTCCTGAACAGCGGGACAAGTCTCCCCCTATGAACCGCCATATCCATCAAGCAGGTGAAGTACTCCATGACAAGGATAAAAAGATAAGGGGACAAAGGATCGCCTTGCCTAATCCTCGATTGCTGCAAAAGAACCCAAACGGAGTGCCCTGGATGAGTACCGAGAAGGTAGGGGAGGAGATGCACTCCCGTATCCTCGCAACTCACCGCTCATCGAATCTCATAACAAGCATCAAGTGGCACAGAAAATTCCTATTGACCATGTCATAGGCCTTCCTCAAATCCAGCTTCACACACGCCTTTTCCCCTCTCGGTTTATTGAAGCCCCTCACCATCTCATGGGCAAGAAGACTATGCTCTGCAATCGATCTCCCCTGTATAAAAGCTGCCTGGTTCGGGAAGACTAAGTCCTGCATAATCCGCTCCATGCGCCGGCACATAAAGTGCGTAATTATTTTGTACAGATAATTACAGCACGCTATGGGCCTAAAGTCCGCCAACGATGTCGCTCCTTTCTTCGGCAAAAGAGTCAGGAAGGTATGGTTCAACTCCTTCAACAGCTTCCCCTCAGTGAAGAACTCATGAACCGCCTCAAGTACCGGAAACCTCAGGATATCCCAGTGGCGTTTGTAAAATCCGCTGCTGAATCCATTCGACCCCGGGGCCTTGTTGGGGTCCGCCTTCATGATGATAGCCTCCACCTCTTCCATAGAGACCGACGCAAGTAGCTGGCTATTCCCATAGGACATCACCAGCTTCTTTGTGATGATATCCGGAAACACAGAGAGATAGTCAGTCTGGAAATATAACTCAGAGTAGTACCTGACAGTCTCGTCTTGGATCTTCGACGGCTCTTCCACCAGTTTGCCCTCACCATCAAGCAGTTGAGACAGGCTGTTCTTATGTTGCCTGGTCCGAATGACATCATAAAAGAACTTGGAGCACCGGTCACCATCCTTGAGCCAGGAGCATTTAGCTCACTGGGCCGCACTAATCTCCTTCTGCAGCCGAAGGATGTTGACCTCCCCAATCAGCTCCTTCTCTCTGGCCGCTAAGGACCCATTCAGGATGTCAGACTGCAATGCCTGTTGGATATCCCTGAGCTCCGTCTCCTTATCTTCCAAGGAAGTCTTAGGCAGACGCTTCACCCAACTCCGGATAGTCTTCTTCGTGTGCTTGAGGATGTGTACCATACGGTACTGAGCCGTACCCTCCTACTGGCGAAGAAGACCCTCTGTAACCGCCTCCATGTAACCACCTGATAGATACCAGCTGTTGTTGTACCGAAAGGGGAGCGACTTCCAAGGAGGACGCTCTGTGAAGCCGACCCTAATGGGAGAGTGATCGCTCGTCCCAGCAGCCAGACCCTAAGCCAGAGAATTTGGGAAACAACGAAACCACTCCCCGTTTCCCAAAGCTCTGTCCAGTTGACAAGCAACCATGTTCCAGACAGCTTTATTATGCCAGGTCCAGATGTGCCCAGCACGCGCCAAACTCTGAAGTCCCGCTTGAAGGGGACACCTCTGGAAGTCATATAAAGTCTGATCTGGTACAGGTCTGCCACCGACCTTCTCCCCTCTGTGAAGCAGAGCGTTGAAGTCGTCCATCAAGAGAAGAGGAAGATGTAGGGAGTCAGCAGAGGAGGCCATTCTGGATATGTCCCCCCACAGAGCCTCCCACCGTCGCCTGTCGTTGTGGCCGTACACCGCTCCCAGCAAGAACCGAAATCCACCTTTATTAGTGAAAGAGATGGCTATCAGCTGCTCCGACTTCAGGACCAAGTCCCCCACCCAACTATTTGTATTCTACTGAACCCAGATCCTCGCCATGTCGCAGAGTGCTAGGTTGTGGAGTTGGACCCAACGAGTGGGTATCCGTCGGACAAGAGTCTTCTCTCATTTAATCTTGGTCTCCAGCAAAACAAAGATGTCACACTTCTCTCTGCGTAAGACCCTACATATCTCCCTCCATCTCCCTAATGAGCAAGCACCCCTCACGTTCTAGACGATAACCGTCATTAATTATTAAGAGGGTGGCTCCCCTGAACGTCGCCTGGACCGGTACCCGGGGGTGGTACTACGTCCGTTGCTGCCATGACCTCATACACCCCATGAGTAGAGGTGTACTGGGTTGGTGCCTGTGAGAGCATCAACGCCCAAGATGGATTGTCCACACATAACGCCTCACTATGAACTGGGGTCTCTCTGGAGGGCCCGTCTCGCATAGGCCCGGTACGTCTCTACCTGCTATAAAATCTCTCCTCGGATGTTCTCCATCTCCTCTATGCTCTCGCACCGACTCTGTCATGCCCCTGGTAACCATGCTCCTCTGTGCCGAGAAGGTGACAATAGTCCCGCTAGTGTGTACCGGCTGAGGAGAGATAGCCAAGCTCAGGTCACGAGCCTCCTCCATCGACCTGTCCCCCTCCTGCATGATGTCCTCAGCTATCTCGTTCCTGATGTCAGTCTCCATCACTCGTGATGATCCGGACGACTCAGTAGGCTTCGCCGACTTCGGGTCTCCTGACGGGCAAGTACTGTCCAGGTGACCGAAGCACGTACAATATGAACAGACTGGTGGAACCCACTCGTACTCCACCTTCTGGGTTAGGACCTCCAGAAGGAACTTCATACTCCAACATGCTCGGTAGCTCCCCACCAGCCCCAATCTCAATGAAAATCCGTGCATACATCAACCTCGATCGAAATGTTGTAGCATCATCCGTCTTAATCGGCTTCCCTACTAAGCTGGCAAGCCTCATCAGTAGTAGAATGCTCCAATACCGGACTGGGAACTCCGGAAAGCGTATCCAAACTGGGACAGCATTGAGAACTTCCTTCTCACATCGCAGATCCGGTGCCCATTCTTTCAGAATGATCAGCCTGCCATCAAACGTCCACGGTCCTCCTTGGAGGATCCTAGTAACATCGTTCGCTAGCCCAAACTTCACATAATATAAGCCATTCTCCCTAGCAAATATCTCCATGCTCCCTTTCGGCTGCCAGACCCAAGCCGCATAAGCCCGGATCTGCCCATAGAAGGGCTAGTTCTCCAGGACGTACATGACCAAAGTGTTCTCCCAGAAGGCAGTCACCTTCGCAATCTCCTCTGGAGGGAATGAGGCTCGGAAGCCACTCCCTACCTTCTTTGGCGGAACGAACTCCATGGAAGTAGGGTTTTGGTACCCACGGGCTTGCAGATGTTAGCCCATGACTTTCCCGCAGGACGCAGTGCCGTCCCCTGGGGCCGAGGAGGGGTAACAGGAATTCGGGACCCTGATCCCTGACCTCCCAATTCTACCACTTTTTCTTTCCCTTTCTCAGCCGCAGTCACCTTGGGTCGCCACCCAACCGATCTCCCAACTGTACTATTTCCCGCCCGGGCATGGGTCACCGGGCCATGAGTCGTCTTCCGCAACCCCGAACCCTCACCCGTTCTCCTTTCAGAGGTGTAGCACGCCTTTTCTTGACTCTGCACGCCACCCACCTTGCCCCCAGCCTTGGTCCCCCGACGTCTCGCAACCATCGTCCAGTCACCTCCCTCCTTTTGTCTACCCGGAGAAGCAGATCCGGATCCAGGTTGGTCCCGGTAGATCTGGAACCCATCGATCACCCCTTCCCGTCGATCCACCCCCGTTCGCCGCCGTCGACCCGACCCTACTGCTGGTGGTGGTACGCCGGCCACCGTCGGCACCTCCACAGCCGTCCCCGACGCACGCGCCGGCGTAGGCGGCACTTCCGCCAGCGCTGGAGTCGCCAGCTCCGCCTGCCGAGCCGTCCAAGGCCGGCCGGACCCCGGCCCGGCCACCGCCGGCCGGCCTGCCCTCGTCCGCGGCGCCGGGGTCCCACGGAGGGGACCCCCTAGGGTTTGCTCGCGAGTCGCCCGCGTTCTCCATCTTTATATATATATATATATATATATATATATATATATATATATATATATATATATATATATTTTATATATATATATATATATATATTTTTTTTTTGGAAAAAGGGTAAATTTTATTCCATCATCTCAATAAGGTTACAACATAGAGATACAATCCCAACTCAGGGGGACATTACTAGTACATCCGACTCAATGTTATGAAGTATGCCCACCACTGGGGTGGATAGTCCCTCATAAATGCGCCGGTTCCTCTCCCGCCAGACATGCCAAACTGACGCAGCAAGTCTCAATCTAGCACGCCTAGCCCAGCTCTGCTCCTTGCCCCTGCAATCACCAATCCACTTAAGGATTTCTCTGAAGTCCCGCTCCCTGCCAACCCCTCCCAAGTGTCTCCGGCACTGCTCTGCCCAGATGCTCCACGCCACATGGCACTGAAAGAACAGGTGCCCAATAGATTCAGGCTCTGTCTCACACAAAACACACTTAGGGTCAGGGACAGAAACCCCGAACCGAAGCAATCTGTCCCGAGTCAGCAACCGGCCCATCACCAGTTTGTATGCAGACAGTTGCATCTTCCTGGCGAGCCCCTTCCCCCAGACAAAGTCGTACTCCTCAATATCATCGAAGTGGGGGCGGACAAGGTCGTAGCAGCTGCTAAATCTGAACTTCCCAGCACCCTCCGAGCGGCCGGAAGGGGCCCACATCCAGACATCAGACAGTGCCATAGGAGTGATCTGCACCTGTCTGATCTCCTCAACTAACGTAGCAGTGAACCGATACTCCTCAGGCCTCCAGACCCCACCACGGATGATGTGCCTACACGTCAGGCCTCTGTATGCCACGCCGTCCCTCTGGGGGCCCAGAATCTCCAGGAGAGACTGACCTGAGATCCACGGATCGAGCCAAAGATCCGTCTCCCCTCCCTCCCTCATCCTCCTCCGCAAAGCCGTCCGAAGCACAGGACGGGTCCTCAGGATATGCTTGAGAGACACAGAGAAGTTGTTGTCAATTTCACATACCCAGAAGTTTCTGCCCCGGAGATACCGACTAGACATCCAGGCCGACCATAGAGAATCACCCTGAAGGAACCTCCATGCCAGCTTGATCCCCGCCGCCTCCCTGACAGAAACAAGTGATCGCAGACCCACCCCTCCCTCTTTCCTAGGCCGACAGAGCTGCTCCCAGGAGATGGCATGTATCCCCCCATGCCAAATGAACTTGGCACATATGCCCTCAATCTTTCTGATAGTAGTCAGAGGAACCATAATCGATTGGAGCCAGAACAGAGCAATAGCAGAAATGACTGAGCGAACCAGCTCAATACGCCCTCCAAACGATAGGCCCGCCGCCTGCCAGCCCTCAACCCTCCTCTGTGCAAAATCCACCAGACTCTGACAGTCACGATCCTTCGCGTAGTTGACGGAAAGGGGCACCCCCAGATATTTCACCGGGAGGTCCCCCTTTTCCACCCCAAGCTCCATGGCCCGCTCCTCCTTCAAAGTGCAAGAGTTGCTGAAGTAGACTTTGCTCTTGTCCCTGTTCAACCGGAGGCCCGATAGCTGTCCGAACTCCTCCATCACTGCCGCAAGCTCCCTCATCCCTCGCATGG
Organism: Iris pallida; assembly: GCA_029216955.1. Taxonomy (NCBI): domain Eukaryota; kingdom Viridiplantae; phylum Streptophyta; class Magnoliopsida; order Asparagales; family Iridaceae; genus Iris; species Iris pallida. Next base: position 17,890,067 of record JANAVB010018998.1, read on the forward strand.
AAGGCCTCAACAGGACCAAAAGGTCATCTGCATAAATGAGATGAGAGACCACCGGAGAGACCCTGCTATAAATCGGTACAATCCTCTCCCGATGTACCGCGATGTCCATCAAACATGTGAAATACTCCATCACAAGAGTGAATAGGTAGGGGGAAAGCGGGTCCCCCTGCCGAAGCCCCCTGCTGCTGCCGAAGAACCCGTAAGGGATACCCTGGATGAGGACCGAGAAAGTAGGAGAGGTGATGCACTCTCTGACTCTATCCACCCAAGTCTCGGAGAAGCCCATCGCACCCATCAAATGACAGAGGAAGTCCCTGTTGACGGTGTCGTAGGCTTTCCTCAGGTCGAGCTTCACACACGCCTTCATCCCTCCAGGCTTGTGGAACTCCCGAATCAGCTCATGAGCCAGCAGGCTATGCTCCGCAATAGACCGCCCCTTAATGAAGGCCGCCTGATTCCGAGACACCAGACCCTGCATAGCATCCTCCATCCTCCTGCACATAAGATGAGTAATTATTTTATACAAATAATTAGAGCAAGCAATCGGTCGAAAGTCAGCAAGAGATGTCGCCCCCTCCTTCTTGGGCACTAGCGTCAGGAAGGTGTGGTTCAGCTCCTTCAGGAGCTTGCCCGTATCAAAGAACTCCTGAACAGCCTCAAGGACCGGGGCCTTGAGGATACTCCAATGGCGCTTGTAGAAGCCACTGGAGAACCCATCCGGCCCAGGAGCCTTTGAAGCATCAGCCTGCATCACAATCGCCTCCACCTCCGCCATACGGATAGGGGCCATGAGAAGACCATTGCCGTACTCCGTAATCAACGTCTTCGTGATCAGCTGCGGAAAAACCGAGGGATAGTCCGTCTGATGATAGAGCTCAGAGTAGAACCGGACAGCCTCCTCCTGGATAGCAACCTGGTCGGTCACAAGGTGCCCGTCCCTGCCAATCAGTCTCTGGATACGGTTCCGGTGCTGACGCGCCCGGATGACATCATAGAAGAACTTGGTGCAGCGATCCCCATCCTTGAGCCAGGAGCATTTGGCCCGTTGGGCCGCACTAATCTCCTGCTGAAGCCTCAAGGTGTTGACCTCTGCAGCCAACCTCTTCTCTCTAGCCGCCATCTCCCCACTCATCATGTCGCCCTGAAGCTCTGACTGCAGGTCTCTCAACTCCGCCTCCTTCTCCTGTAAGGAGGTCCGGGGAAGAGCCCTCACCCAGTCTCTGAGGGCGCGTTTGGCGTTCTTCAGCCTGCGAACCATACAAAACTGGGCAGTGCCGACCGCCTCCTGGCCAAGACCTCCCGCCACAGTCTCCTCATAGCCAGCCGATAGGAACCAACTGTTGTCATACCGGAACGGACGGGCTCTCCATCTAGTACTCTCCACGAAGCGCACCAGGATCGGCGAGTGGTCACTGGTCCCCGCAGGTAGCCCCTCAGCCACAGAGGAGGGGAATAGGCGGAACCAATCACTGTTCCCCAAAGCACGATCCAGCTGGCATGCCACCCTGCTCACCTCCGCCTTGTTGTACCAAGTCCAGATGTGCCCAATCCTCTCCAAGTCCCTGAGTCCTGACTGGAGTAGGCAAGACTGAAAATCTGAGAGGATCTGGTCCGGGACCGGCCGCCCCCCCAGCTTCTCTTCCCGGTATAGCGTAGCATTGAAGTCTCCCATAATCAGAAGAGGGAGATGCCGATGCATCGCTAAAGAACTCAGCCTGATGATGTCCTGCCACAAGGACTCCCGGCGCCTCCTGTCATTGTGCCCGTAGACGGCACCCAGTAAGAAGCGGAACCCTCCCTTGTTGGTGAAGGAGATAGCCACCAGCTGGTTAGACATGAAGACCTCCTCACCCTCCCAACTAGCTCCATTCCATCTAACCCAGATTCTAGCCATATCACAGAGACCAAGGTTGTGAAGCTGGACCCAGTCCGTAGGGGTTCTACGGGACAGGGTTTTCGCCCCCCTGATCTTAGTCTCTAGTAATATCGAGATTTCACACTGTTCCTTCCTCAGCACCTCACTAATCTCCCTCCATCTCCCCAGAGAACACCCCCCCCGGACATTCCAGGCAAGGGCCGACATCTAAACCGCGGGTGGGATCCCCTGAACATCCTCTGAAGGGGCACCCGGGGAGAGTGCAACCTCCATATCTCTGGTATCCTCATCTCTATCCCCCTGTAGAAGGAGGGGCAGAGCAGGGGCCGCGGCCCCGTGTGGGTCCCCCTGTGGGGGGGGCTGCGCTAGTACTGCCACCCAATTGGGATTGACCTTCCACACTCTCTCTGTCCCATCCTGTCCGCTGTCCTCACTATGCGCCTCCGTAGCCTGGCGCTTCCGACTGTACACCTGGAGTGCTAGTGCATCTTTATCTCCCTGTCGCCTGTCCTCCTGCCCCATACTCCTGGTGGTCATGGTCCTCGTCCCCATATACTCAACCATCGCTCCAGCAATATCCTCCGTCGGAGACCCCGCAAATGCCCCCGAGATGGGGGAAGTGTCTGCCTCCATCTCATCCTCCATCGAGCCCCCCTGATCCACAACAGGGGAGGCATCAGCACCACCTGCCTCCTGCACTACCTCCTCTGTCACCACCTCAGAAGCTCCTCCACGTCTACACGCACTCGGGAGATGCCCGAAGCAGGCACATGCCGGACATCTGGGGGGGACCCACTCATACTCCACCCTCTGCATAGCAAACTGGCCAGAAGGTGTCCTGTACTTCAACTGCTCAGGCAGGTCCAATCGGGCATCAATCTCCACAAACACCCGTGCATACATCAGTCTGGATCTGAAAGTGGTGGCATCATCCGCCTTAATCGGCTTGCCAATGAGGCTGGCAAGTCGCATAAGTAGTGGGACACTCCAGAAGCGTACCGGGAACTCAGGAAAGCGAACCCACACAGGCACAGCATTAAGCACCTCCTTCTCACACCTCAAGTCGGGGGTCCATTGCTTCAGAATGATGAGGCGGCCGTCAAACGTCCATGGCCCTCCCTGGAGTATCCGAGTCACATCTTCCGCCAACCCAAATTTTACGAAGTAGAAACCATTTTCCTTGGAGAAGAACTCCATGCTCCCCTTCGGCCGCCAGACTCTGTCCGCATAACCTCTGATCTGCCCGTAGAAGGGCTTGCTCCCCAACACATATAGCACTAACGTGTTCTCCCAGAATGCCGTCACCTTCGCCACTTCGTCGGCAGGAAAGTCGGCGCATAGCTCACCCCCAATCGCCATAGGTGCTACATACTCCATCGATGCCGGCGTCTTGGCGACCCCCACCTTGCAAGCATCGGCCCAGGAAACCGGCCGCGGACCCGAACTCCGAGGTGGGGTCGTCGGTGGAGGTCGGGCACTCATGTTCGCAGCAGTCGCTCTACCCCCGATAACTGGAACCGCCGTCCCCGCCGACCCCTTCTCACGGGGCCGCCACGCAATCCTGGCTTGTCCCTCCCGATCTACCGTGTGAGTCTGACCCCTCGATGGACCCGTTCTCCTTGCTATTCCCGCCCTCCTGTCAGATCCCTGCGTATAAGCGGTGCCTCTCCGCACCTCAGGGATCTGCGGTCGTTGCCCTCCTCCTCGCCTAACTCTCCGATTCTGGACCGTAGTCCAAGCCCCCTCCTCATCCTCCAATCCCGACGATGTTCTTTGGGCTGTGAACACCATCGGGGAGCTCTCGGAGGCCACCGCCGTCGAACTCCCGGCCGAACCCGTGCCCTTGCGATAGGTCTCCTTCCGCAGCCCGTCCCGGCCACCCCCCCCCCCCCCCGCCTGGGGGGGGGTCGCCGGCAACCGCCCGCCCCCGGGGGAGGGTCGCCTGACCTCCCCGGTCGACCCGCTGCGCGGCGGCGCCCGCGCGGACGCGAGCAGCTGCTCCAGCGCCCTTCGCCGGCGGCCCGCCGCCGCCGACCTCCACCGGCCGGTCGCCACCGACCGCCCCCGCCACCCCCTTGCCTTTCCCGGGGTCCGGGGGGCGGTTTGCCGCCTCCACGCCGTGATTAAGCGATGCCCTAGCAGAGCTAGGGTTTCCGTCTCCTGTAGCAGCCGCCATTCCTTTTATATATATATATATATATATATATATATATATATATATATATATATATATGTCATTGATGGTTAATGTAACGAGAGAGACACTATGGAAGGCTACAAATATATGATACCATTCAATGGCAAAGATAAGGGGTAGTTATGGTAAATCATAATGTAATGAGAGAGACTATGGATAGGCTACAAATATATGATACCATTCAATGGTAAAGATAAGGGGTAGTTAAGGTAAAATCGTATACCTTCAATATAAAATCAACCACAAGGCTTGTTTGTTTGCCCTCCAAAGCTAATGCCTGAAAGTAGAAAAAAGCAAGGTAGTAATCTGGATCAATTAGTCATAAGCCAATATGAACTAATTCAGTAACAAAATCAGACACCTTCATAAAAATATCAAGATCTTCGTCAGGTTTTATTCCCACATCTTTCTCTCTTCTTGAAAGTTCTGAAAGCATGTCTACAGCAAGACCCTTACTTCAGAAAGAATTTCAAACAAGAAACTATGCATATTGCAGTTTTACAAACATTACCATATTTTATTCCAACGCCTTGACAGTGTCCTGAAAACTCTAAAGTTTCTCTAACTGTCATCTCCGAAGCATGCCAATCTTGCTGACTGACATAAGCTGATGTTCTTTGAGGAACAAACTCTTTCAGACTGTGCCCATTATATGTGATGCTTCCTGACATCTGTATCAGGCTGAAAATATAATGATATTGCTAGACACTATTGAGAGAAGCATTTATGTATGGTATGAGACTTGTCCACTGAATATGCAAAGTGCAAACTTGGCTAAACTTTATGTCAGATTACTGATATTATATGCTATTATCCAGTCATAATTTTCTCGTGAAACTGGGATTAACTGTGCTCCAACGTGATCAGTTGGTGTATAGGGATGGCAACGGGGAGGGTAGGGGCCGGGGACCATACCCCCCATCCCCGTCCCCGAATAGTGTTTGAATCCACGTCCCCGTTCCCCGTAGGGTATAATTTTTTACCCTCATCCCCATCTCCGTTAAACAATGCACTCCCCGTCCCCGTCTTGTTAACACTTTCGGAGCCGGGTTCCCCGTCTCCGTCTCCCGCCCGTTAACAATTTTTTATGTACAATATAAGCTTAAAAAATTGTTGTCGTTCAAAAAAAAAATACAAGACATGTTAACAAAACATAGTTTTCATAAAAAAAATGTATAGTACTGGATAGATCATTAACTCATACAAATGGGTTACACTGTTACACATATAGGTATAAGTAATCGGGGTCGAAAATTTATCGGGGCTGGGAGTACTATACCCATACCCGGTCCCGAATCCGACCGGAGAATTTTTTTGATCCCCACCCCCATCCCCACACCTGCCCCGTCGGGGGAAAATAATCGGGTCCCCGTCGGATTCGGGGAAATTTGCCATCCCTATATGACAGTCTGCATGACTCTGGACAGAGAAGTAGAAAGGGTGCTGATGGGAGAAAGTGTGAGATGGATAGAAATCACAAAAGCAAACTTGTGTATTGAGGATAAATTTTAGTTCTTATTAAAATATTCATCCTGGAATAATAAATAATGTGGATAAATGAAATTCCAATGGCAAGAACCAAGTAGATTGCAATTGAAGATTAAATGAGGACCCTTAACATAAACACTGCACCCATATTTTCTCTGTCATAAACAATAGCTGCAGTTGCCTACAGAGTGAATCAAGCAGCCACATACCTTCAAACCAGAACCAAGGCGCCCGGCCAAGGCTAATAGTAAAGTTGTCTTTCCAGAGCTGGGAGGTCCCAAAAGCAACGTCATCCTGCAGTATTTCGGATATCAGCATCCTAGATTAACTTCATCAGTCATATCGAAAATCAATATCTGGAATTTCAGTTTACCTTGAAGGGCGAAGAATCCCACTAATGTTATCAAGTATTGACAATTTCATTCTTCTACCAGGGATGATCCTCAGCTGTCTCAAAAAGGACTGGCAACATCAAGTAATCAAGGTTAGAGACTTAGAGGGTCCCAACTTACCTAGTAGAAAACAACCTTAAAATTACTATACTACTATGTATCTTATAATGTGTTGCATTTTGTAGGAAATGGGCAATTTACCGACGGATATGCTCTAAGGTTGATAATAGCTTAATTTCTAGAGAATCATGCCTCAATTTAATTAGCATTTGCAAAATGCTACACTATTACATCCTCATCCACCGTTTGGGATTGTTACCAAAGCTGTGCTTCCAACATGAGCATATGCATTTACATTTAAGTTCTTAAACCAAACCTCTATTGCAAACCATTTATTCCATATGCTCATTTGATTTCTAACGAGTGCCACACATGTTGAGTAAGATCTTGCAATAAACTCAGCATAAGTCATACCTCAGTCATGTTACAGATGAAATTTGGGATCGTGGGTAGAGCCCTGCTTCCAACATGAACATATGCATCAACTTTGAGGTTTTGAAACCTAACTTCTATCTTGGGAAATTCCAGGTGAACCCTGTAGAACAAAACAACAAAAGAAAGCATGATCAACTAAAAAGATTACAAAAAGACATTCATCGCAAAACGTTCCATTATGCTTGTAAAAAGACAGGCAAAATAGAAGTTAAAGTGACCAAAATCAGAAAGGAGGGAAATATAATTAAGACCACATCTATGATAGGATTAGGGATCATCATTGAGCCCGAGGCCCATGGGCACCCGAAAAGTCTGCCCAGCCCGATGGGCCAAAGCCCGATGCAGCCCGGTCATTAGAGTATCCCGGCCCGGTCCATATTAGTACAGGGCAGGGCTTGGGCTAAGCATCCGCCCGCCCGAGACCTGCCCGATACAAGCCCGCCCGAACCCGGTCCGAAAAAGTCGACTTTATAAGAATCTGCCTTTCTGGATTTTGGAACAACTAGTTCAATTTACTAGTTGGAATACAAAGAGCCACATTGAACAACCGGTTCAATTTACTAGTTGGTGCTTAGCATACTTCAAAATATATTACCGAGAAGTGCTAGCTGTAGTTGGAATTTTATTTGACTACTAGTGTTTTTCAACTTTTGTACTTAGTGTCCCCAGTTTAAATGTGTATGAAAAGTCACAGAAGGCATAGGCTCCAGCTATTTATAATGTTTGAAATATTTAATTCTAAACTAACTTCGGTGCTTGCAGTTTGTAGTGGTGAGGACACATTTATAAGTATTCAAGTCTTATTTTCCAAATAAATGTTACTCTTTTGCAAGGAAAAATAAGTAATGGTGCATTCTGGTGCTACGTTTTTCTCACGTCTCCTAAACACACCAACAATTTGGTAATGTAGCTTGAGTGTTGTTGTTTTTTTCCTTTCCGGATTTAAGCTAGTTGTTGCCTTGTTGGGATAATGTATAATCAAATGGTTACAAAGTTGTGCAACGACATGCAAGCTCTTGCAAAGACGTCCTTTCAAAGACGAGTTCAACGATTAGGTCCGATAAGATCCATTTGGACTTTTTGTATAGAGCTAGCCCGTTCGGACCCGACTTGGCCCGAAAAGTTCGACCCTTGTAGGCGGGCTTGGGCTTCATATCCCTCTTATGAGGTCGGGCTCCCAACAACCACTCTAGGGCTCGGCCCAAAACCCTATATAGGGTTGGGTCATGCCTCAAAATAAAATTATTTTTTCCAATGTCGAGGTCGCCTGCTGACTCCGTCGTCACACGAGTCTTAGTAGGCCCACACACGGCTACTAGTACTAGCGTAACCCCCATGTGGGGTCTGACCTATTGTTCAATTTTCTCAGGCATATCTCAGAGTGTCGGGGGTTGCATGTTGGCGCAATTCGAGCCCCATAGAGACCAGATTTTGTTCGTCGTACCGCCAGGCTCAAGTAGGTCAGACCGCAAGCCTTTGCCAATAGGACCCCCACGAGGGTCATGGTTGCTTGATACTGCCACCGAGATCCCAATGGGGATTAGGGATAGTCCACCGCTGCAGTCCTATCACCTACCCACCCACCCCACCCGGGCCGAGACCGCTCGACAATGTTGGTTGAGACCTTTGTCACGCATAAAAGTTTGCGTCCTACCGAGACGGACTTGCATAACTCTTTACGGACCGAGATTATGCAGAAAGCTTCCAGAGTGTTCCAGAAGATGGTGGAATCTTCCAGAAGGCCCCAGAATCTTCCAAATGACCCGAGAATCTTCCAGAAGACTCAAGACCCTTCTAAATGTCTCATGATCTTTCTGGATGTACTAGAAGTTTCTTCAGAAATATCTAGTCCATAGAATAATTCCTGAAATATGCCGATTCCAGAAGTTTCCATGTAAGCCTTGGAGACCCTATAAATAAATGGAAGGCTCATTTGTTCCTCACCACCCAAAATTGCATTCTTTTTCTAGTATAGTGAAGTTTTCATACTTCCAATCTCTCTCTTTTGCTCTACATTGTTCTCAATATCGCCTTAGCGATCTAGCTAAGTGGGTTCGGGAAGGCTGGCACGGGTCTTCAAGTAGGAAGCTTGTGCGCCGCACAGGTCGAAGTGTAGCCTAAAACACTAAATCTGTGAAAAGTGGTATCAGAGCGAAGGTCGGTTGGTGCCATGTCGACATCCGAGAACGTCCAGGAGGGACCCCCGTCGCCTAAGGAGTAAGGAGGGGCACGCCAAAACGCACAAGAGGGAAAAGAGCAAGGAGACTACGGTGGAGCGTAGCATTGCCAATCTTGTCGAGCGTGTTGGAGTCTTGGAGACGGGTTCGAGGGACATGGAGATGCGCATGGGCTCCGTAGAGCAAAGCAACACGAGGCTAGAAGAGTACTTCAACGGGCTGGAGAGCGACGTTGCTTCGTCCATGACAATCTTTCAGGAACAATTCCAAGAGATCCAATCCGCACTTGAGGAGGAGCTCAAGGGACATCATGCAGAGATTGAGGACTTGCGTAGGAAGGTCCAAGGCTACGAGGAGCTAAAGATCGAGGTCAAGAGTTGCGGAGAACTCAAGACCAAAGTTGTCATTTTGGAGAAGGCCGTTGTGAACGGTGGACCTTCGAGTAGGGAGGCACCAAAGAAGTTGAGAACTTCTTGTGGAACGAGGAACGATACTTCAAGGCGTTGCACATCAATGATGACGCTGAGAAGGTGGATATTGCTTCACTCTACTTTACCGACGATGCTATGCTATGGTGGCGTCGAAGGTGCATGGAGGCCGAGAAGGGTTTGTGCTCGATAAAGACTTAGGAGGATCTCAAGAAGGAGATCAAGTCTCAGTTCTATCCGGAGAATGTAGAGTTTGCAGCGAGGCGGAGCTTGTGGCAACTCAAGCATACCGGGACGATCAAGGAGTACATTGCGGAGTTGACACGTTTGATGCTCGCGATATCTAGCATGGGCGAGAAGGATCGTTTGTTCTTCTTCCTCGATGGACTCAAACCGTGAGCGGCTCAAGAATTGCAACGACAGAGGGTACAAGACTTGAACACCGTCGTGGCAGCAGCCGAGCAGCTCGTCGAGTATATGTGGGACGACAGCGATGTCGAGGCCAAGCCAAAGTCCACCAAGGAGAATGGTGGGAGAGAGCGGGAGAGCTCTCCTAAGGAGGGTTCGTCCGAGGGGAAGAAGCACGAGAAGGCCCAACCCGAGCGAGTCGTTTCATGCTTCATATGCGGAGAGAATCACTTTGTTCGAGATTCTCCAAAGAGGAGCATGCGTGTTAGCGTCGTCCTAACCGAGGAGGTGGAGGACGACGAGTGTGAAGTAGGAGCGCACATGGGAGCGTTGCACTTAACACCGTGAAGACCAAGTCTACTGTGACGAGGACTCCGAACAGGGAGCTCATGTATATTAACATAAGGATCAATGACATGAACACACAAGCTTTCGTTGACACGGGCGCCACTCATAACTTCATTACGGGCACGGAGGTCCGTCGCTTGGGTCTAGCCTTGGAGGAAGATCCGAGCATGATAAAGGCGGTCAATGTGGAGGCGCGTCCCGTACAGGGTGTAGCCAAGGAGGTCCGCATAGCGATGAAAAATTGGTCGAGTGTTGCCAATTTCACCGTCGGGTCGCTGGATGACTTCGAGATGATACGGGGTATGGATTTCCTTATCGCGGCTAAGGCGATTCCGATACCACATTTGGGAGTTGTCGGCTTCATAGAGGAAGGCTCATCGTGCATGGTGAAAGTTGCACAAGGCAAGCCTTCGAAGGGGAAAGCTATTTCCGCTACTCAGCTCAAGAAAGGTAGCAAAAAGGAGACGACACCTAGCGGTGCTCGAGGAGAAGGAAGGCTCCGAGGAGGAAGGCCTTTCGTGCCTGACCGAGGGTGTTGCAAAGGGGTGTCTCGAGGAGCCACTTCCGCGGAGGGACGTGGACCGTGCTACCGGGCTGGACATGAGTACAGAGAAGCGTGTCGCAAGCTGCGCGGAGGTAGAAGCGACGAGGCGGAGTAACTCGCACAAGGAGTTGCTCAAAGCTCGTAGGGCACATTCGGGTCAAAAGGCTTGTAATGGGACTCGCATGCACGGAGGTGTGTAGAACCAAGTGCAGCCACGAGACGAGGGGGATCGACGACTCGATAGCTCGCACGAGATTTGTCCTGTGCCGAGAAGGGCACAAACCGAGGCCAGAGTTGGTGTGGCGCACCAGTTTGCTTCCGATCTTGAGAAAAAGATTAGCAAGTCTGGGAGGCGCCGCACGAGACACACAAAGAATGGACTATGTGCAGCGATCGTGACTACGAGAGTGAACATCGTCTCGAGACTTGGTGCACCCGCGACGAGGGCGTCGACGAAACAGGTAGGGAAGAATGTCACGCACAAAAGTTTGCGTCCTACCGAGACAGACTTACATAACTTTTTACGGACCGGGATTATGCAGGAAACTTCCAGAGTGTTCCAGAAGATGGTAAAATCTTCGAAAAGATCCCAGAATCTTCCAGAGGACCCGAAAATCTTCGAGAAGACCCAAGACCCTTCTAGATGTCTCATAATCTTTCTGGATGTACTAGAAGCTTCCTTAGAAATATATAGTCCCTAGAATAATCCCTAGAATATGTCGATTCCAGAAGTTTCCATGTAAGCCTTGGAGACCCTATAAATAAGTGGGAGGCTCATTTGTACCTCACCACCCAAAGTTGTATTCTCTTTCTAGTATAGAGAAGTTTTCATACTTCCAGTCTCTCTTTTGCTCCACATTGTTCTCAATATCGTCTTAATGATCTAGCTAAGCGGGTTCGGAAAGGCTGGCACGGGTCTGCAAGTAGGAAGCTTGTGCGCCGCACAGGTCGAAGTGTAGCCTAAAACACTCTGTGACACCTGTTTGCGTTGTCAAGTGCCTCCGGCGTCCTCTCGACCCCATGGAGAGGCCCATCAACTGGGTAAGGTGGTATCTGGTCGACCAAGGCCCACGTAGGGCCGACCGTATTCCGAGCTGTTGTGATGCGATGAAAATTATATGGCACATAGATAGGACATGAGTGATCGTGTTATTGATGTCGAAAATCACATACATCCAAAAAAGTTACAAAATTTCTAATAGTACGTAAGAAATTAGGGTATGAAAAAATTATAGAATCGATCTCAAAAATTTACCCCCATAGATCAACACAAACATTCAACAAGATCACAAACACAAATCTTCAACATGGGCATGGATCGATAACAATTAAATGACAAACCCTACAAATTTATCATACAATCATTAGATCAAATTAAACATGAAACCCTAAGTTTTGAGGTTTCTAAGAAGATAGAATGAGCCTTTTAATATATCATACCATATGTAGATAGCAGATCGATCTTGGCAACAAAGGTCTAAACGAAAGCGAGTTAAAGATATACCTTCAACGTGCGGTTGAACCAAGTTCCTCGTACGATATTATAAAATATGGTCGTTAATGAATCATACAAGAGGAGACTCCTTTAATTCCATCCCCTAATGGAACTCCTACATGGGATGGAGAAGAAAGAAAAAAGGCAATTACTTTGGTGGCAAGCAATAGGATTAGGGATTAGGGTTCTGCATATGAGAACACCCCTCCTTAAATAGGCAAGTAGGAGCCATAATGGATGCACCCATATATGGACGCACTTACTACCTAGTGAACTGGACCGAACCAAACCAATCTAATTCGGGTCTAATGCCAATGATCGACATTTAGCTTCCCTTGTAAGCTTAGCTTGCAATTACTACACAGTTAGGAATCATAGGGACTGGTATCATGTCTTTGTTGCTTATTGTCAGACACGTACACGTATCAAGCACGACCCTCGCACACCAAAAGACAATAGGACACACCAAAATTAGGTACAGTGTCGGTGTTGCCATATCCATAATGTGTCGTGACGTGACATGTTGTGTGTTCGTATCCGTGCAACAAGCTACATTAAAAAACTAGTAAAATCAAAATCAAATAAACACATACACAGATCGTGACTAAGTTTTGGTGCAGGACAAGTGTAGAAGCATGAAAATTTCAGCAAATAAAGCCTTATACGCCCAAGCCAAAAGAGGACATACGCGCCCAAGCCAAAAGAGGACATATGCGCCCAAGTGAAGCTCCTATGTGCTCAAGTCACCCTGTGAAGCTCCTATGCGCCCATCATCCTGTGAAGCTCTATGCGCCCAAGCCTGTGAAGCTCTATGCGCCCAAGCCACCCCCTGTGAAGGAGGGCGCATAGCCTGAAACAGGGCTATGCCCCCAAGCCTGACTCGGTCAAAGCCATGATCAAAACGTGCACCGAAGCGCACGGCCACGTCAGTCTCCACGAGCAGTCATGCACCGAAGCATGCGGCCACGTCAACACCACGACCAACCCATGATCTCGCAGCCTGCATGCGCCTACACCCTATGCGTCCAAGGCAGGACTATGCGCCCACATGAAAACCAGTGTGTTTCCCTCATGTGGACGCATAACATCATTCCAGCTCAAGAACGACTATAAAAAGGGGCCTCATCCCTCTTCAAAACACAGAACGGAGAGCATTTTCAAGAGCCAAATTGCTGCACTTCTTGCCAGTGAGCCGAGAGTTAACAATTTTCTTAGGTTTTCTCCCACTTTTGTAATCGGAGTATCAACGGAGTAAAGGAGCAACTGCCACTCGATCTCCATCATCCCATTCCCCAGAATTCTTTTTTTGTACTCGGGGATCCTCAGCGCAGGATCTCTCAGGCGTACTCGATTTGTGGTGCCTTGCGCCAATAAAGAAAAGACAGCATTTTCTTCTTCTTTTTGTGTGTGTCCACAAAAATGGCGACTCTGCTGGGGACTACCTTTTCCTCTGACGAGAAGGTGGTGACGCAATCTGATACCGACAAAGTGGGGAGCACTCAGAAGATGCTGATCGTAAAGTTCGATCAGCAGGCGTTCGAAGAGATGCTCTCGAGGGATGGCTCTACTCCCTCAAAATCAGTGAAGCTAAACAAGTCTCGCAAGACTTGGCTTCCGAAGGCTCGCTGTGCATATCCTGCTAGTGACATAGCAGATATACAACTGGAGGACTCTGTCACATGGGCGCATGACTCTGCCACAGAAGTTTCCCAAATGGAGAAGGCTCACGCCGTTCCGGGCTCTACTAGCCCAGTGACTTCTTTCCTCCACAACCAACAACAGAGTGTTCGACGCTCGAGACTTGGCAAAGAAAAACACTACGATGCCAAGAATCGGGGTGTGCGACACTCTGGGCAAACCCAGCGAGGCTCACAAACGAAGGAGGCGAAACTGGAAGAAAACAACGCTGCTCCACCAAGCATGCGCCCAAAGCCATGCGCCCAAGGGGATGTTTGGGCGCATAACCCCAACCAGAATGCTTCTGTCTTCAACAGGCTGAACATCCAGGGTCATGCGCCCAAGGCTATGCGTCCAGGCTCACTGGATCCATACTATGCGCCCACATCAAGGAGGCTCAGACATGATGTCAAGAAGCATGCGCCCAAGGCCAGTCTCCAAGGTCTATGCGCCCACAGCAAAAAGACAGGTCCCAACGCGTATAGCACGGGGCGGTCTTCAAGGACATCACAGAACTTAGGTGTGGGGGTTGCCCCTGCATGTGAACTAAGTCTAGATTCGCCAACTCTCCTTACGAACCCGCATGCAAAGCTCAGCGATGCATGCAACATGGGTTGTAAGGCAAAACTCCCTTCTGCTGACTTGCGCGACATGATAAATCATAAGCGTAAGGCGAGGGAGGACATAACAATTCATAGTGCACATCCGTGCACAAGTATTGTTATCAACCGTTGCTGCTCCAAAGCAACAAGAGTGCCCCAGAGAAAGACCGTGTTTCGACGGCTGCATTGCTCTGACGATGAAAAGCCACTGTGTGTTTCATCCAACATGGCTTCATGGGGTCCCCCTTACGGAAGCCCCAATCAAAGACGGTGGACCACAAACCTAACTTTCTCTCTCAGTTCCGCGAGAAGAAGAAGAAGTCCATCAACAGATGGCCCGCAGGCTGTCACATCTGAAGGAGTCTATATGGGTACTCGGTCAAAGCCGTATAGACGACGAAGACTCCCAAGCTGGGGGTAGTATTCCCTCAGAGTCTGAAGCAGATGACCTTCATACTGGGGGTAGCCTTCCAGAGGACGACGATCCCTCCGAATCTGATGGCGACTATCTACCTCATCTACCTGAAAATGAAGGACTTGTCCACTCGGAGACAGACAGTATCAGCACCAGTTGTACCGTTTCCTCTGTTCATCCTCGCATGTTATCTACATACATGGCGGACGGAAAAAGACCTGAAGAAGCCAGTGATCAGACCAGCAAACGGCTAGAGGGTCTTGAAACAGCATTCGCCAAGATCACTGATATGCTTACCAGTATCATGGCGGTTCAAGCTGCTGGGGCTGTTCCTCCACCTCAACAAAACGTCTCGGCTCACGCTAGTCCGGCTCATAGCAACAACCCTCCTTCACTACAAAAGGAGTATCATTTCGTTGTGCCTCCTCCAAATCTTGCAAATGCTGGGGGTGGTCCTTCACCAACGACGCCTGACAACCGTTCAACAGCCGTTTCCCAACACCTGCTCAATCAACAGGATGCAATTGATTTCCTGGTCGCCCGTCTCGACACCATCTCACACAAAGACGAGCTTCAGAAGATAGGGATATCTCAACCATATCCCCCTGAGTGGAAGAATGCAACTTGCCCTCCTAACTACAAGCCGCTGACGCTGAATTCATTTGACGGGTTGACTTCTCCTCGTCAACACATGACATACTTCAACACGCAGACTCTACACTTGCCCAGAGAAGATCTGTTCTTGTCGAAGCTGTTTATTAGCACCTTGCAGGGGGTAGCTTTAGAATGGTTCTGCAGTCTGCCTGACAGATGTATCAATTCATTTAAAGACTTGGAGAGGTTCCCCAACAGGTTTTACGAGTGGCATGCATGTTAGTATGTCCACCCTCATCGAGACCAAGCAAAGGAGGACTGAGTCTGTCATCGCCTTGATCGAACGCTTCAGGCAGCTAGCACTGAAGATACCCTTCGGCATACCAGACTCAGAACTTATGGATACTTGTCGACATAACTTCCTTCCTACAGTAAAGTTTTGTCTGGGTATACATAAGTATGATACATGGTCCGCTTTCATTGGGGCCGCTGATGCTGCTGAAAATGACGTTCCGAACTTGGAACTACTGGGGTTGAAAACACCCAAATCCGAAGACAAGGGCAAGCATCCTCAAACTATCCTTGTTCATGGGGGTAAAGGGAAAGAAGTCCTGAAGGTCGACACATCCAAAGGAGCTTCCAATTCTCATGACGCCTCCGACAAGCCTAAGGAGACCTTCTCATTTGACGAAGACGATGTCATTACCATCTTTCACACATTGACGAAGGGTAATAAGCTGACATTGCCTCCACCACGACGTACTGCAGAGGCGAACCAGCTCAACGATCCCAAGTACTGTCTCTATCATCAGTACGTGAATCATTCCACCAAGGACTGTATCGTCCTGAAAAAGAAGATACAACAGCTTATCGACAGCCAAGTGATCAACCTCAAAGCTGAAGACAAGGTCGTATCTTCTAACATGATCTCTCTTCAGTTTGGTGACTTTCCTCCAACAGAAGTCCCAGACGGCGTGGTCCCGATTCCCAATGCAATAATGGAAGTCGTCAACCTACCGCCAGCTCGCAACTCAACCTTGGTGCCACTCACGACTGAACGTGGTGAGATCATGTGGGTCCATCCGGACCTTGTGCAAGAAGTGACGCAGGGGGTGGTACCTTCCAAAGCAAAAAGGGGCAAGAAATACAAGTCATGTCATATGGTATCCTCTCCCATCTACGAGGTTCTATCTGGCGAGACGTGATCGGGGAAGACTTATCTTCGGACATACGACCCCGCACAAGATGAAGTAGTACCTTCTCAACCTCCTGCTGCCCCCACAAGCTCAGAAACCGGCCCGTCTAAGCCTCCAACTACGGACAAAGCCAAGCAGAAGGAGACGTGGTTTAACAAGTCTCTGAAGGCGCCAGCTCCCGAAGGCATGGATGGGCCCTACAACTTTGATATACTGGCACAGCTAGCCAATACACCTGCCAGGTTGTCTCTGTTCGATCTATTGCGACTCTCCAAAGAAACGCGGAAGGCCTTAAGTGAGGCATTACTACATGCCGACTCTTATCTCGCTGAAGTCAAAGCCCCCACTGAAGATCCTGTCTCCTGTCCCCACTGCCACAGTACTATGGAAGTGGTGCCCAACATCACCTTTTCATAGGAAGACATGCTACTCAAAAATAATCGTCATGATAGACCCCTGTACTATACAGGGTATATCGGGGCGATCAAGGTAGACTGCATGCACATCGATCCAGGATCCTCCCTCAGTATCATTCCTAGAAGTTTGCTTCAAATTCTGGAAATCCCTCTGCATAGGCTATCTGCAACCAACACAACTATCATGGCTTTCAATGCTGGTCGAAGCCACCCGCTGGGCAAGATCCGTCTCAAGTGCCAGATCGATGATCTCCGAACGGAGGTTTCCTGCTATGTGATCGATGCCAATGTATCCTACAACGTCTTGTTGGGACGTCCATGGATACACGGGAACATGATCGTTCCTTCCACACTTCACCAGTGCTTCAAATACGTCAACAGTGACGGTGTCGTGAAGACGAAGTTTGCCGATGTCGATCCTTTTAAGGGCATCGAAACCTACTATGAAGATTCGGTACTTTACCAATCTCAGCCCCCCAAGGATGACAACGAAGCTGACAATGAAACTGAAGCAAGCCCATCCTCCAATGATGGTCCCCTGATCATCCGAGTCAAAGGACGTACCACTCCAAAAAATACTCCGAAGCCTCTCACAATCTGGGTGAAAAAGAAGAACCCTGACAAGGTCAAACCATTGACCATCAATCTTAGCAAGGCACCCCGGGAGGAACCTACTGATGCCCGTCCTCTCAATCCTGAAGAATTACCCTACATGGTGAACTCGGCCAAGACTGTGGCTCCTCTTCCAGATAGTGAACTCCTCAATGAGTATATCAATACTCATAATAATGTACCTTCAGCCGATGATGTTATCCCTGAAGAAGAACTTGCGTATTTCCTTAGTAAAGGTTTATCTTTGAATTACTCCGATGTCTATCAATCTGTAAACTACTACATAGATACGATATACGCTCTAGAGCACGGCATAGGACCACACCTCTGCATGTCGGTCACGATGCCTCACCTGCGAGAAAAAGTTTACCCAGAAGATATCCTCTACTTCATCATTCCAGCCAGAAAGGACGAAGAACTAATAATCTTCAGTCGTATAATTGGCGAGAGAAAGTTCGTTCCAGACTCTACTTCTCCCAAGCACAACACAAAAGCTGACTATGACTCTGGGAAAATGCAACTTTTCCGGTATAGTTGGCAGGCCAAGAATATCATCCAGAATATGAGATATGCCATCAAAAGCGACAATGGGCTAAATTACGGCCGAGTACGACGGTTGCCAATACGACACTTTGCTCCTCCCGGCAAACCCGAGAACTACTATCAACGAAGCGGTATTGGTTTGGGTTATGTCACCCCTCCAACAACTCTCGAAAGATCAGATGATGAAGCAGATCGTTGTTCTCATTCGTCTGATTCCTCCCTCTGGGACTCAGACTCCAGCATTGGCGACATGTTCAAGACAACTTTGTCCGTCAACATGATTTCCGTTGACCAAATTGCAGACGATGTCCAATCAATCGAGCTCGAACAATGGACTCAAAAGATGGACACTAGGTGGGAGCTGCGCTTCGAACAACGTGAACCACCTACCAAAGACGAAGTCATCCAAGCCAATTTAGGAGATGAAACATCTTTCAAACCAATCTTCATCAGCAAGTCTATCTGGCGATGAACGCCAATCTCTTATACAGCTTATAAGAGAATACATCGACGTCTTCGCATGGAGTTATGAAGACATGTCAGGCTTGGACCCTAAAGTCGCCATGCACTACCTGAATATTTCGTCTAAAGCCAAGCCAGTGAAGCAACAACAACGACGATTCCGACCAGATGTCATGGAGGCCATCGAGAATGAAGTCAAGAAGCTCATTGCCAGTGGATTCATTCGCGACGAACAACACCCAGACTGGGTTGCCAACATCGTTCCAGTCATAAAAAAGAACGGTAAAGTTCGAGTCTGTATCGATTACCGTGATTTGAACTCTGCATGCCCGAAGGACGAGTTTCCTCTACCGATCACCGACGTAATGATCAACAATACTTGCGGCTTCGAGCGGATGTCCTTCATGGATGGGTTCTCAGGCTACAACCAGATCAAGATGTTCCCCGACGACGAGAAGCACACATCTTTTCGAACACCGTTGGGGGTATACTGCTATACGGTGATGCCCTTCGGATTGAAAAATGCAGGGGCGACATACCAGCGAGCCATGAACACAATTTTTTGCGATCATTTGCGCAAAACTGTGGAGTGCTACGTAGACGATATCGCAGTTAAAAGTCGTCTCAAGGGCAACCACCTCCAAGACTTGAGAACGGTGTTCGAACTAATGCGTGCACACCAACTCAAGATGAATCCAACCAAGTCTTTTCTGGGAGTCTCCAGCGGTAAGTTCCTTGGTTTTGTCATCACTTCAAAGGGTTTACATCTGGATCCGGAGAAAGTGAAGGCTATCCTCGATATGCATCCTCCAAGAAACCTCAAAGAGCTACGCGGACTACAAGGAAGGCTAGCCTACATCAGACGATTCATTTCGAACCTCTCTGGAAGGTGTCAACCATTCACTCAGCTTATGAAGAAAGGCGTATCTTTCGTCTGGACTGAACAATGTCAACGCGCATTCGACGACATCAAAGCGTATCTCACAAGCCCTCCAGTATTGGTAGCTCCAATAATGGGGAAGCCCTTCTTACTATATGTCCGCCCTATGGACCATTCTCTTAGCGTCCTATTATCTCAGAAGAATGAAGGCGGCCATGAACAGGCAATCTACTACCTCAGCCGCACAATGGTGGGTGCCGAACACAGATACACACCGGTGGAGAAGGAATGCCTTGCACTAGTATTTGCCATCCAGAAAACACGCCACTATGTGTCTGGGCAGACTATCCACATTATATCTAAAGTCAACCCTCTCAGAATACTCATGACTAAACCGGGCTCTCTCAATTCCCGTTTAGCTACGTGAGCAATGCTGTTGACTCCATACGATATGCTCTTCGTTCCTCAGAAGACAGTAAAAGGCCAAGCATTAGCTGATTTCCTAGCAGCTCATCCGGTGCCAGAATCGTCCAAACTCTACGACGAAATTCCCGACGAAGTGGTAGAGTCTAACACTGCAACTGAAGAAATCCTCATATGGCGAATGTTCTTTGACGGTACATCAAGAACAGGACCTAAAGGAGATATCGTGGCTGGAGTAGGTGTCGTGCTCGTGTCACCTGATCATCTGGTTATACCTCGTGCATATTCTCTTATGGAACCATGCACCAACAACGTGGCCGAATATAATGCCCTATTAATCGGCCTGCAACTGGCAAAACAACTGGGATTGACTATCTAGAAGCTTACGGCGATTCCAAGCTAATAGTTAGTCAAGTCTGAGGGGATTATGAAGTTCGCCACGAAGATCTCATCCCCTACCACAGAGCAACAATCGAGTTGGCGTCTACTTTTTCTGGATTCTTCATCGAGCACGTGCCTCGACTACAGAATATAGAAGCAGATGCTCTAGCCGGTCTTACTGCTTCCTTGACCGTCCCTACTAATATTCAGCAGTCGATCACAGTGTCTGGTCGAGAACTATTCAGTGTGAAAAATGTCTTGCATATTCATCACAGTTACACAACGGAAACAAACGTCGATGTTAAAGACTGGAGATTTCCCTTCATAGACTACGCCGTCTATGGAATCCTTCCCGAGGACCCGAAGGAAGCAGTGTCTATCCAAAGGCGATCCCTCAGATTTTACTACGACACAGCTACCAAGATGTCGTACCGACGCTCTTATGATGGGCTACTGTTACGATGTTTATCAGACACAGAAGCCAAATATGCACTCCGGGAGGCTCACGACGGAGTTTGTGGTGCACACCAACCAGGCCCCAAATTACAAGATCGCCTCAAGCGAATGGGTTATTATTGGTCCACGATGATAGTTGATGCTGTTGAATATGCAAAAAGGTGTAGAGCCTGTCAGTTCCACGCCGATTTCATTCATCAACCTTCGGAGTTTCTACACCCGACGGCAGCATCTTGGCCGTTTGAAGCCTGGGACATGGACGTTATAGGACCAATCAGCCCGCCATCCTCGAAAGGACATCGGTTCATCCTAGCCATAACCGATTACTTCTCCAAATGGGCAAAAGCTATACCGCTCACCGAAGTGAAGGCGTCAAACGTGATCAGTTTCATCAAACATCACGTCATCTACCGCTTCGGCCTACCTCGCAGGATCATCCATGATAATGGTCCACAGTTCGCAAGCTATGCATTCTATCGGTTCTGCGATAGGAATCGAATCCAGAACGTAGCCTCTACCGCCTACAATCCAGCGGCTAACGGGCTAGCAAAAGCCTTCAACAAAACCATTATTAAACTTTTCAAAAAGTTCGTGTCTTCAAACAAGCGCGATTGGAATGAGAAGCTCGGCGAATGTCTATGGGCCTATCGTACAACGGTCCGGACTCCAACATGCAGTACGCCATTCTCTCTAGTTTATGGGAGCGAAACAGTTCTTCCCCTAGAAATCCAGATTCCTTCTCTTCGAGTAGCCCTGGCCAGCGAGCTGACTACCGAAGAAAGCTACCGTCTGCGACTCCAGAAGCTCGAAGCGCTAGACGAAAAACGCTTGTTAGCTCAGCAGCGCATTGAGCTATACCAAGCACGCCTTTCCAGAGCCTTCAATAAAAAAGTGAAGGAAAGAATCTTCCAAGTCGGCGACCTAGTCTTAGCAGTGAGAAGACCAATGGTCATGACGCACAAAACAAAAAGAAAATTCCAGCCTAAATGGGAAGGTCCTTTTATCATAGAATCAGTGTATTCTAACGGTGCGTACCGACTAATCAAGCCCGATGGTGACTTGCTTATGATGCCTATCAACGACAAGTTTCTGAAGAAATACTATGTGTAACCTTTTTTTCGTAATGTTCACATATGTTCAGTCATGTAAATGTACAGTGCGATGTTTATATGATTCGAAAAATTATCTAACTATTATCCGTATTTCAAGAGTCTTGAATACGCCCTGGATAATAGGTCCTCTAAAATATTTCCCCAGTGAAATCATTCCCGTTTTTGACTCTGTCCAAACTCGGTTTGACGAAAATAAGTCGCGTCCCTATTACCTCTGAATTTGTTTTTCGATAATTATTTCCCCAGTGGAATGATTAAATGTTTTGCCATGTCCACATAACCTCTGAGCAAAGCATTCATCAAGGATAATCACGTCCATATTACCTCTGAACTATCTACTCCCACCTAACGTTATATATCTTTCCATGTCCATATTACATCTGGTCAAATATAAAACATCCTCTGCTATTACGTCCATATTACCTCTACTAGCAGTTTCGTTCAACTTATTATCTATATTCGAATAACTTGAATATAAAACGGATAATAGGTCCACATCAAAATTCTCCAGCGAAATACCCACCAGAAATATCCTTGCTACGTCTACATTACCTCTAGTTCCGATATTTCACAAAACCACATTCACTTTGAAAAGATTCTTTATTCTTTACTCAAACGTCTATCAAGAGACGGAAAAAAGGGTACAAGAGCCGTGACGGCTGGAAGAAAAAAGGGTTACAAAGAATCTAAGGGATACATAGGCGATTGATGTTGTCCCTTAGAGCCGCTATTTCGGCTTCAGACTTCGCAGTAGCTCGACGGCGCGCCTCTTCTTGGCGAGCAGCTTCATCCTCGAAGAGGATCAGACCCAGATGCTCCCCCTCCAACTTTGCCAGCTGTTCTTCTAAATGGGCAGAAGTGGTGGCAGTCATGGCAGCCTGAGCCAAGTAATCCTCCTGTTCAGATGTTGTCGCCCTCAAGTCGGCTTCCAGCTGGGCGATCTCGTTCTGGATCTGCGCAATGTGATTATACTTCTCAGTGATCTGCGCAGCCAGCCTGTTCTTCGAGGCAGCACGTGCCTCACTTGCAGCATTGAACTGGCCACACTGGTCAGCCAGCTTGCCAATCTCTCGAACGAGGGCGTCCTTCCTTGCCTGGAAAGTAGCCTTCTCCTCCGCAAGAGCCGTCATCAAAACCTCGTCCTCTGCGCGGAACAGCGACGTCGGGCTCCGCTGTTTGGCATCCCGGAACCTGGCCACCTGACCCTCCAGGTCATTCAGAACTTTCCTCAGAGTATTGGCCCGCTCTTCATAGCCGGCAATGCTCTCGAGGGCCGCCACTTGGCATTCGGCAACAGCCTTCACAGGGCCGAAGGCAGTATTCCGATTCAGGACTCCAGGAAGCTTTACTTTCAGCACAGGGTAGAAAGCTTTGACGACTTCCTGGGCCATCTCGTCATCCTCAGTGGAAGTCGTCGGAGAGGAGGCTTGAAAAGTTTCTTCCGCTCCAGGAAGGGATACCTGACAAGAGACCGAACTTGACAAGAAAATCCATTCCACCAAAAACTACTCCTGATTATCATGTGTCACGTCCACATTACCTCTGATACCAATAGTCTTCCGACTTGACACCTATACCCAACCCGGGATAAAAGACACGGTGTCAAGACCACAAAATCTATCACGACCATATTACCTCTGTTGGGTTTTTGTTTCAAATCTATTACCCGCACCGCCGGTATACAAAAGGGTAATAGGTCCACGAAAGTATCATTCCAATCTATTTGCTCGTATTCCCAGATGCACAAAGGGGCAATAGGTCCAAACCAAAAAAAAGGTAGAGGGGGGGTCCCCCAGCGGGATACCCTGCACACAAATGTTGTATTAAGCTCTCTAATACAAGCACCACAGATACCACAAGCAAAGAATGGAGCGAATGTATTCTGTTTATTCAAAATCAGTTACATTCACAGGACTACATCTAATGAGCAAACCAAAAAGTTCTTCATCTCTTCATCTGGACAAGAAGTAAAGGATTACATTGATGTCCAAGAGAAGGGAAGATCCACTACTCATCAGCAACACATAGTTTGGACAGTTTGGCAGCACTACGCCTTCGTCAAAAAGCTGTTTTGTGGCCCTCGAAAGAAGTCATGTTTTACTGCTTAGAAGCAAACAAAGCTATTGAACCTTCGAGAAGCTACACGGAGGAGGACAAATATAGCATGCTAAAAACATCTACAAATGGTAATTTTCTCTCCTCCATATTGCGGACGTCCTAGGCCTGTTCCTCCAAGAGGCCATACCTTCAAAACAACATCTCTATTGTTGCTTTTGCCTACTTGAAGAACCGTAAAAACAGAACTTTCACGATAACGCCCAACTACCGTCCGACTCTCCGATGTATAAAGATTCTTCCTACCATCGGAGGAAAACCCTTCCAAAACACGAAGAGTCCTGAGCTCTCTGATGTGTGTCAAGTGTTGTATCTTCACCATGCCCAAAGTCGCCGATACCGGTCTTGGAGAAATTTGCTAGCCTAATCCCTACAAAATATGAAAAGGGACAGAAATAAAGTCAGACTCAAAAATCCGCAGGAAAAACTAAGTTCTGAAGGACTTTTATGCGCCTAAAGGACTATGCGCCCAAAGGGATATGCGCCCAAAGGGATATGCGCCCAAAACAAACATGTGGGCGCATAACACACGAACAGTACGTGGGCGCATAACATGCCACAGTTTGAGGGCGCAAAACATGGCAACATGTGGGCGCATAGCACACCACAGTGTTGGCGCATGACTTCTGTGGGCGCATAATGATGCTCACAGAAGTATGTTGCCTTAGGCGCAAGCGCCCAGGCAGAAGAAAAGTCTGAGCGTCGTAAATTAACGCTCGAGACTTTGTTTTTGAAGCATGCCCTCACCCAGAATCGGGTCCTGGACTGGTGAGAACGCTGCCGCATGAGGAGAGCCACTCGGTGCAGCCCCCTTGCCCTTCGCGGATCTCTTGGCGACCTTGGAAGATATGGTTCTCAAAGAAAGAAGATGAAGAGTTTTTGAAAAATTCTAAGAGAGGGGAATAATGAGCTTTCTCTCTCCTTCAGAGCCTATTTATAGGCACAGACCACTTCCTATGCGCCCAGTAGCTTTATGCGCCTATGCGCCCATTGCGCAGTATGCGCCAACAATGGCCTATGCGCCCACGTGAAGAACCAGCCTCTTGCACACTATGTGACTGCCACTTGCTGACGTGGACGACGTATGAAAGATGGACCTCTTCAAATTCCACCCCGATGAATCTGTCAGTTCAGATTTTGAGAAAGATCTCAACAGTCGTATCTCTCTGACAGGCTAGCCAAACACTATGCGCCCAAAGAGAGCCGTGCTATGCGCCCATTGCATCACGAGAAGACGATCCATGCTTCTTTCAAAGTATTTCGAACTCGTTCAAATATCAAAAACTTTGAAAGGGGTCTTGTAGAAGCATAAAAATTTTAGCAAATAAAACCTTATGCGCCCAAGCCAAAAGAGGACATATGCGCCCAAGTGAAGCTCCTATGTGCTCAAGTCACCTTGTGAAGCTCCTATGCGCCCATCATCCTGTGAAGCTCTATGCGCCCAAGCCTGTGAAGCTCTATGCGCCCAAGCCACCCCCTGTGAAGGAGGGCGCATAGCCTGAAACAGGACTATGCGCCTAAGTCTGACTCGGTCAAAGCCATGATCAAAACGTGCACCGAAGCACACGGCCACGTCGGTCTCCACGAGCAGTCATGCACCGAAGCATGCGGCCACGTTAACACCACGACCAACCCACGATCTCGCAGCCTGCATGCGCCTACACCCTATGCGCCCAAGGCAGGACTATGCGCCCACATGAAAACCAGTGTTTCCCTCATGTGGACGTATAACATCATTCCAGCTCAAGAACGACTATAAAAAGGGGCCTCATCCCTCTTCAAAGTACAGAACGGAGAGCATTTTTAAGAGCCAAATTGCTGCACTTCTTGCCAGTGAGCCGAGAGTTAGCAATTTTCTTAGGTTTTCTTCCACTTTTGTAATCGGAGTGTCAACGGAGTAAAGGAACAACTACCGCTCGATCTCCATCGTCCCATTCCCCAGAATTCGTTTTTTGTACTCGGGGATTCTCGACGCAGGATCTCGCAGGCGTACTCGATTTGTGGTGCCTTGCGCCAATAAAGAAAAGACAGCGTTTTCTTCTTCTTTTTGTGTGTGTCCACAACAAGGATACAACACAATACAAGAAGGATATGGAGATACAAAGACAGAACATATTTGGTGTGTCTTAGTGTATTTTAGAGAGATCGGGTTACCAAATATGTGACCAACATGACAGCTCGGATTTTTGGAGTGTTTGTGCTTCCTAGTGTAGAACATCGTAGAAAAGAATGGTAAAATGATATATAGCAAGAACAATTCGATTAAGACAAAAAGAAAGATATCAAATACTTCAATATCTACAGTACAACAGTTAATAAAATAAGGATGACAAAGAAAACAAGAAAGCAATTTCCAGTACATATTTTAGAAAATTAACTAACAAACAGAACACTTAATAGAAGTAGTATGCCAAAGAACAAAAATAAAATTCTTCAAAGATCTAGCAATAAAATGAACTCTAATTTACAAACATTCAAATACTTCATTATCCCGGTATGAATACTTGATAAAATCATGATGTTAAAGAGGTAAAAAAAATACGTCAACGACAACTTAACAACAATATACAAAATAAATCCAAAATTCCAAAGGTAAGTTTTATCCAAAAGTTATAAAAATGCACTAAAAGCTACATTTTTTTTTGAAAGTTTTGCAAGTATCATCCACAACTGAATCAATTCATACATAGAGCCAAGGAAATTCATCAGGGCACACCATAGGCATAAGTTCTAGGAAGTACGGAAACTCCAAAAAAGGTAAAGTGCCACATCCATGTCACTATGGTGTTGAACAAGTATTGAATGCGACATGGAACTCCAAAATGTTGGTGCTTTCTTTACATGGAGAGAGCTTGCTCTCAACATGCCTTGTAAAAGTTTAGTCCCACATCGAAAATGCACCATGAGTTATCTCAACATATATACTTGGTTGTGTTGTTGAGAGATGCACATGGAGTGGTGACCCTAAGGAGGGAACCATGTGGGTGATTTTACTAGGAGGTAAGAATAAGGCTCCAAGGATTAAGCATTAATGCTTTTGTCATTCTCTTGGATTAATTCCATTTGGAGCTATCGGACTCGGACTCGGGCTCGGGCTCGGACTCGGACTCGGGCTCATGGAGTCGCACCAGGCTGACTGTGCAGACTACAAGTCAGTTATGGAAAGACTGATTCAATGCGATTAATTCAGATCCACTTTTTGTGGGATTTAATTCAATCTTTCCATAAGATTTGAATTAATTTCGTTGCCATCTTTATGGAATTTAATTCAATCTTTCCATAAGATTTGAATTAATTCCGTTGCTATCTTTGTGGGATTTGAATTAATTTCGTTGCCATCTTTGTGGAATTTAATTCAATCTTTCCATAAGATTTGAATTAATTTCGTTGCCATCTTTGTGGGACTTAATTCAATCTTTCCATAAGATTTGAATTAATTTCATTGCTATCTTTGTGGGATTTAATTCAATCTTTCCATAACTGAAAAGGCGGTTAGGGTTTCCACCCTCTCTCTATATACTCTCTTCTGGCCTCCTTTGTGATTGACTACGAATTTTATAAGTCAGAAAAAAGAGAGAGAGAGGGAGCTGCTGCCGCCATTGCAAGTCCATCCGAGGAGTCAGAACAGAGGTGACTTCGAGCGTTCCACAAGTTCTTCAACTTGCTGGTTCCTGGAAGCAATTCGTGTAGGGCAAATCTTGCTTTGAGCAACGGTGTTTTGACACCCCATCAACTTTTCTTCATCTCATCTTTTTCTACATTATTGTAACTCGTTATGTCCCAATTGTAACACGTTTGCAAGGAAGAACGAGAGATCTTCTCTTCTCTATTTTCCTCCTTCATATTGTAATCTGGCTATTTGGTTTTTTTGTATCATCGTAGATCTTGAGTTTGATCACTGCAAAGTTTTTTGTGTGACATCTCAGATCTCGATTGCATCAGTTTTCCATCTTTGGTCAAGCCCCGGGACTAACAATCTCAAAGCAAGATCCTTGTAGATGGAAAACATTAATGCTTCGTTCGTCCAATCGGACTACTGCAAGTTGGAAAAGTTCGATGGAGAGCATTATCAAGTCTGAAAGAGGAAGGTTTATCTAACTCTTCAACTCAAAGACGTTGATCATGTACTGTTGGAGGAAGAACCTTATGTTCCAGACACTGGGTCTACTGCCGCAATCAATGCGACTACCAAACTCCAGGCCAAATGAAGAAGGGAAAATAGCATCTGCAGGCTTCTCATCCTGAATGCTATGGAGGATTCCCTGGCAGAATCCTACTCGAAGAAGGAATTTGCCAGAGACATATGGGAGTCTGTGGAAAAACTGTATGAAGAAGACAGGAACAGGAGCAAGATGTTTGTGGTTGAAAATATCACAAATTGTTCTTTGAGGACGAGAAGTCCATGTTACCACAGGTGAAGGAATTTCTGAAGCTGCGTCAGAAACTGGAAGACGAAGAGATGCCCCTTCCCGACAAGTTTGTCGTTGGAGGGATCGTCTCAAAACTTCCTGCTGGATGGAGTACGTTCTATGCAAGGATGCTCAGAAAGAAGCTAGACATTAGCTTGGGAGATCTACTTCAAGAGATCCATGTTAAGGACGAGATGCGTTCCCAACAGAAGATGGACACTCTGTCCAAACAGTTGGCTAAGGCCAATCTAGTGCAGACGAGAGATCCCAAGGGGAAGCAGGCGGCTTCTCATCACAAGGACTTCACCAATCTAAAAGTGAAGGGTCCTTCATTCAAGCAACAGAAGGCCAAGTCCCAAGTGACTTGTTTCAATTGTGGCAAGAAAGGCCACTACAAGAGTGA
The DNA here is from genome assembly GCA_029216955.1 of Iris pallida. Lineage (NCBI taxonomy): Eukaryota > Viridiplantae > Streptophyta > Magnoliopsida > Asparagales > Iridaceae > Iris > Iris pallida. The sequence continues at coordinate 17,918,611 of JANAVB010018998.1, forward strand.
ATGCAGATCCAAGCCGAAACAATCAGAGAAAGGTGAGCCTAGTAAGGTTTCATTGGTTTCTAACATTATTGCTATGATCGTACAGGTCACAACTGTGGGGGTTGACTCTGACTGGTGGATAGACACTGGTGCGACTTGCCATGTCTGTTCTGGCAAGGAATGGTTCGTCACGTACCAGCCGATATCTGAGAAGGTTGTCATGGCGAACCAGGCCCAAGCTGAAGTTCTGGGGATCGGGACTGTGGAGCTGAAACTCACTTCTGGGAACACTCTGACGCTTCAAGGTGTGAAGCATGTTCCGGTGATTGCCAAGAACCTGATCTCTGGAAGCCTGCTCTGCAACGCAGGCTTGAGGATGGACATCAATGATGGTCAGATGGTGATGTCCAAGAAGGAAACATACTTCGGGAAGGCTTATCAAACCGAAGGAATGTTTAAAATTCAGCTTGTCCATCAGTTTGATGACATTAATGCAGTTGCATTTTCTGATTATTCTCTTGAGTTGTGGCATAATAGACTAGGACATGTTCATTGTAAAAGAATTAACAAAATGTCTAGTCTAGGACTTATCTCCAAATGTGGGGATAAGGTGGAGAAGTGTGAAGTATGTGCTCAGACGAAGATCACAAGGAAACCCTTTCATCGGGTCAATCGAAGCACAGATCTTCTGGAGTTAGTACACTCCGATATCTGTGACTTCAAACATTTCTCCACGAAGGCCGGAATGAAGTATTTCATAACCTTTATCGACGACTTCTCAAAATACGCGTTCGTCTACTTGCTCAAGACTAAAGACGAAGCTTTCGAGAAGTTCAGAGAGTTCAGGGCCGAAGCTGAACGACAGACTGGACAACAACTCAAGAGGTTGAGAAGTGATCGAGGTGGGGAGTACAGGTCTCATGACTTCGCATCGTTCTGTAAAGAACATGGAATCATATGCGAGACTACTGTTCCATATTCTCCTCAATCCAACGGAGTAGCAGAGAGGAAGAACCGAACATTAACAGAAATGATGAATTCAATGCTACTTACTGCAGGTCTTCCAAAATGCTACTGGGGAGAAGCTGTATTAACGGCCACTTTCATTCTGAATAGAGTGTCATATGCAACTTCGGACGTAACTCCTCATGAACTCTGGTTCAAAGTCAGACCAAACTTGAATGTCATTCGAGTGTGGGGGTGTCTGGCGTATGTGAAGCTCCCAGATCTGAAGATTCAGAAGCTGGGGACAAGGACTACGAAGGCGATCTTCTTGGGGTATGCCGAGAAGAGTAATGCTCGGAGATTTCTTGATATTGAGTCAATTCATATCATCGAATCTCGCGATGCTGAATACGTTGAAGACAAGTTTGCAAAAGACAAAAACATTGTTCTTTCGGACATTCTGGAAAATGATGTAGGTGCAAATGAGACTGAAATCTCATATGGGCCAGTAGTCCAAGAAGAAGCTGTTGTTGATGAAACAACTCTTGTACCAGAACTCGCAGAGCCGTCAGCAAAGCGAGCGAGCAGACCTAAAGACTTCGGAGATAACTTTGTCACCTATCATGTGGAAGCAGATCCGCTTACCTATGATGAGGCAATGAAGACCAGAGATGCTATCTTCTGGAAGGAGGCAGTGAATGACGAGTTTGACTCTATCACCTCCAATAACACATGGGTGTTAGTAGATCTACCTGAAGGAGAAAAGCCCATCGGATGTAAATGGATCTTCAAGAAGAAGATGAAGGCAGATGGAACTATTGACAAGTTCAAGGCCAGGCTGGTAGCCAAGAGATTTTTTCAGAAACAAGGGATAGACTACTTTGACACGTACGCTCCAGTAGCTCGGATGACCACCATCAGGATGTTAATCGCTCTAGCAGCTATACATCAGTTGGTGATACATCAGATGGATGTAAAGACAGCATTCCTGAATGGGGAGCTGACCGAAGAGATTTACATGCAACAGCCAGATGGATTTGTCGTCAAAGGTCTTGAAGACAAAGTCTGCAAGTTGGTAAAATCATTGTATGGTTTGAAGCAAGCTCCCAAGATGTGGCATGAGAAGTTTGACAAAGTTATTAGGTCAAACGGCTACAGAGTCAGCGAGACGGACAAATGTGTTTACACAAAGTTCGTTGATGGAAGAGGAGTCATCGTTTGTCTGTACGTGGACGACATGTTAATCCTAAGGACGGATATAGGCTGTGTCACGGAGACAAAAAAGTTCCTCTCAATCAAGTTCAGTATGAAGGACTTGGGGGATGCAGATGTCATCTTGGGCATAAAGATCATCCGGACAGACACTGGAGTAGCGCTGTCACAATCTCACAACATTGAGAAGATGCTCACACGCTATGGGTATAAGGATCTTCCAGGGATCGATACGCCATACAGGTATGATCAGAAGCTGAAGCCAAACTCGAGGGAAAGCATCAGGCAGCTGGAGTATTCTAGCATTATCGGAAGTTTGATTTACGCAACCACTGCCACAAGGCCTGACATAGCTTTCGCCGTGGGAATGCTGAGTCGATTCACAAGCAATCCAGGGGTTGAGCACTGGAAAGCTGTGAAGCGGGTGATGAGATATCTCAAGAAGACTCAGACATATGCACTGCACTACAACGGGTATCCGACAGTAGTGGAAGGCTTCAGTGATGCTAGCTGGTGTTCAGAGGTAGAAAGCGAGAGATCCACAGGTGGATATGTCTTTTCCTTGGGTGGAGTTGTTATATCGTGGAAGTCGAAGAAGCAGACTATACTCTCTCGTTCCTCCATGGAATCTGAATTCTATGCACTTTAAACTGCAGCAGATAAAGCAGAATGGCTTCGGGAGCTCATGTATGATCTTCCAGTGGTTGGGGCTCAGATACCGGCGATACCGATATACTGTGACAACCAGGCGACTGCGGCGGTGGCATCAAATGACCTCTTTAACGGAAAGAAGAGGACTGTGCGGTTGAAGCACAGGGCAGTACACGATCTTATCAAAAGAGGTGTAATTGCAGTGATTGATGTTCGAAGTCAGGAGAACCTGGCAGATCCGTTCACAAAGGGCCTCAAGCGCCAGTTGGTCGATGACACAGCTTGTAAAATGGGCTTGAAGGCATTCTGATAGTGTGTCTTTGTAATCCTACCATAAAGTTTTATGCTATTAGTTCAAAGAGAAATCTACTAGGCATCTAACTTTTGGTTCAAAGGAGGATCACTGACTGGAAAACTATCAGGTAACAGTGGGTACTTGTTCTCTAGAACATGGAAGGGATACGGACCCATAACCACTGTTGTCTACTATGTATTTTCTGCGGAAAAAAAAAAACAGATCCTGTGGAAGGTTGGCTTAAACGCCTTAATGAGTTCTCAGGCAGAGTGAATGCCTGGTGTGCTTTACAGGAAGCACGGTAGAGCAGCACTACAAGGAGTGAAACTCCATGCTACAGTGGGGTGACTCCACCATGAGGTTCCCATGTCTGGGGTAATGCCTCGGCTTTGCAAGCCAAGTCATAGCGGCGTAGCACCGCAAATAGGCAGGTAGCCTAATGCTGTATGACGTAATTAAAGAGTTGTAGACAGCACTACAAAGGGAAGGATGGCCCCATGTTACAGTGGCACGACACCACGATGAGGTACCCAGGTAGGGGTAAAGCCTCGGCCTTGCAAGCCATGTCGTTGCGGCGTAACACCGCAAGGAAGCCTTAGGCTTCATGCTGAGTAGATTGGCACTACAAAGAGGCTGAGACCTCATGCTACAGTAGTATGACACTACGATGAGGTTCCCAGGTAGGGGTAATGTCTCGGCTTCAGGCCATGTCATAGCGGCGTAGCACCGCAAGGAAGCACAAGGCTTCATGCCATGTCTCTTTAATAAAGAACTCACCTATAGTGTATGGAAAGAGATATCAGGCCGTCTCTTGAGGGTAAACTTGTAGACGCCCAAAATTATACACTGAAACCAGGCTGGCACAGGACCTTTAATGTGCAGCCAGAAGCACACGTAACTACACTTTGTAAGTGGAAAGAATTACAATTGTGGTGTAAAATTCAAGGCGTAGTCCATTCTTGTATCACATTGTTATTTAACCCATGCGGAAGATTCAAGTCGTCAGCGACATCTATCCTAATGCAAAATGGACAGTTACTGTGGGGAACGCTCAACCCTGGACACATATATATGTTGTGATATGTGGGGGATTGTTGGTGCTTTCTTTACATGGAGAGAGCTTGCTCTCAACATGCCTTGTAAAAGTTTAGTCCCACATCGGAAATGCACCATGAGTTATCTCAACATATATACTTGGTTGTGTTGTTGAGAGATGCACATGGGGTGGTGACCCTAAGGAGGGAACCATGTGGATGATTTTACTAGGAGGTAAGAATAAGGCTCCAAGGATTAAGCATTAATACTTTTGTCATTCTCTTGGATTAATTCCATTTGGAGCTAAGCCCCAACGGGGCTTAGCGACTCGGACTCGGGCTCGGGCTCGGACTCGGGCTCATGGACTCACACCAGGCTGACTGTGCAGACTACAAGTCAGTTATGGAAAGACTGATTCAATGCGATTAATTTAGATCCACTTTTTGTGGGATTTAATTCAATCTTTCCATAAGATTTGAATTAATTTCGTTACCATCTTTATGGGATTTAATTCAATCTTTCCATAAGATTTGAATTAATTCCGTTGCTATCTTTGTGGGATTTGAATTAATTTCGTTGCCATCTTTGTGGAATTTAATTCAATTTTTCCATAAGATTTGAATTAATTTCGTTGCCATCTTTGTGGGACTTAATACAATCTTTCCATAAGATTTGAATTAATTTCATTGCTATCTTTGTGGAATTTAATTCAATCTTTCCATAACTGAAAAGGCGATTAGGGTTTCCACCCTCTCTCTATATATACTCTCTTCTGGCCTCATTTGTGATTGACTACGAATTTTATAAGTCAGAAAAAAGAGAGAGAGGGAGCTGCTGCCGCCATTGCAAGTCCATCCGAGGAGTCAGAACAGAGGTGACTTCGAGCGTTCCACAAGTTCTTCAACTTGCTGGTTCCTGGAAGCAATTCGTGTGGGACGAATCTTGCTTTGAGCAACGGTGTTTTGACACCCCAGCAACTTTTCTTCATCTCATCTTTTTCTACATTATTGTAACTCGTTCTGTCCCAATTGCAACATGTTTGCAAGGAAGAACGAGAGATCTTCTATTCTCTATTTTCCTCCTTCATATTGTAATCTGGCTATTTGGTTTTTTTGTATCATCGTAGATCTTGAGTTTGATCACTGCAGAGTTTTTTGTGTGACATCTCAGATCTCGATTGCATCAGTTTTCCATCTTTGGTCAAGCCCCGGAACTAACACAAAATACACTAAGACATGTCAAAAAAGAAATATATGTGTCATGTTCTTGTCACCGTATTCATATTGTGGTGTGTGCCATATTCGTGTTCGTGCAATGCAGCATCAGATACATCACTATTTCCAATACTAATTTCTACTAACAAAAAAAAACATTTTACAGAACTTGCACGCCAAATAGCAAAAAAAAATTACTAGCATTCCACTATAATTGCGCAAATAAAGAAAGGAATCAAAGCTCACTCGTCGAATCTGTGCCGCATCCGTCGAAAGAACTCCTCGGGGTCGGCAGAGTCGCCGAGGAGGCGGTCGATGACCACCGTCCTCTCCCCGGAGCTCATCCTCGACACGTCGACCTCGGAGAAGTCCCCGTCCGTGCTCCGGAGGAAGCCGCGGCGGACACGGGCGGCGGTGGGGAGGCGCTCGAGCGCAGCCCAGCGGAGCGCTTCGTCGTCGTCCTCGCACTCCCTGAAGGAGCTCGACCTCGAGAACGCCGACTCCGACGAGTTCCACATCTCCTCCTCTCCCTCTCCGAAACCCTAACCCTAACCTTAATTCTGATGATGTGGTGGCGGTGGATGGGGTTTTAAATGGGGAGGTGGGTGATTGCTCCCAACGACCCCCAATGCAGCAGAGTCTGGTGGTTGAGCTGTGCATTTATTTCTCTCTCAATAGAAAGCAAGAAGAGGGGAGAGGAGGGAAAAGAAAGAAGGTTTAAACAGTTGGGAAAGTGGGGTTTAAGATTTTGTGGTTTACCACACTAAAACCCTTATTCACTAATACTATACGTGGGACCTTCGCCATGTGCAAGCTTTTTCTTTGTATTTAAATATATTTTTTTGTAGGGCCCAAAATGGAAAAAGATTCCATCTATCCCTCATTTACTTCTTACTTAACCCATTGAATGACTCGCATCTAAATAATAATACCTTGTGAATGACTCACATCTAAATAATAATACCTAGTGCCTACTATCCAACCTCTTGCGCTTTCTTGTCTCATAAAAAGAGCTATGACAAAAGTAAAGGATTGTACGGTGAGCTCCACAAGATTAGTGTCAGAGTAGCAATATTAAGGGATGTTTGGTATGCGAAATACTATATAGTCGAAAATGTTATATTCACGGGAATCAAATTTCAGGGAATTACATTTTTTGAAAAATTACATTCCCATATTTGGTGACAATATGAATATTCCCGAAAAAAATAAAAAAAAATAATAACGAAAAAAATGAACAAATATAAAAAAAATCCGGTAAAAACGACTAAAAAAACGGTAAAAACAACAAAAAAAAGCTACAAAAATGACAAAAAAATCGCTTAAAACGATAAAAATTGACAAAAAACGACAAAAAGACAAAAATTGGGTAAAAACGACAAAAAATAATCAAAAAGTGACAAAAAAGACAAAAAAAGGATTAAAACGACAAAAAAATCGCTTAAAACGACCAAAAATGGTAAAAACGACAAAAAAGCAATAAAAACGACAAAAAATAATCAAAAAGTGACAAAAAAGACAAAAAATGGGTAAAAACGACAAAAAATCGCTTAAAACGACAAAAAATTGGTAAAAACGACAAAAAAGCGATAAAAACGACAAAAAATAATCACAAAATGACAAAAAAGACAAAAAAAATTTGGTAAAAACGACAAAAAATTGCTTAAAACGACAAAAAATTGGTTAAAACGACAAAAAAAAATGATAAAAACGACAAAAAAGCGAAAAAAAAATGTTCAAAACTAATCAAAATTGATGAAAAGAAAAAAGAAAAAAATTTAGACAATTTTTTTTTGTCCGGGCAAAAAAAAATACCCACCTATTCTCAAGGGATATAATTCTCATGTTTTGTGGGTAAACTATTTACCCGGGTATTTATAATTTCCGGGAATAAATTTTTTATAAGCCAAACAAACGTGGTAATAGATTCACATCTTAAATTTTTTCCGGAAATAAAAAAAAATACCGCTTACCAAACGCCCCCTAAGTTTCATTGCAATTTTTTTATTTCAGATTCAGAAAGTGGAGCTTATTTTATAAATTTTATATAATATTAATATTCAGTTGGAGCTCCATAATGATCTTATTTTAATTTGAAGCCTTAATTTCTAGATTCTAAATTTTATATTAATTTTTGAAAAAGACACATCCACTCATCTCATTTGGGTCCCAAGATATATATATCTAAATATTTATTATTCTCATACAAACCAACTCATTCTACATTTATTTATTTTTATTACAAATTTGAGTCTCAAGATATATTCTTGAGCTCCATCTAGTACTTATGCTCTTAATAGTAAGGTTCATTACAATTTCTAGATTTTAGATTGAAAATGTTGGAGCTCATTTTGTAGAATAGTAAGCCTCAATTGAAGCCCAATGATAGTCCCGTCCCAGCCACAGGAGTTGTAGCATGGGCCATAGAATTTATATATTAGAATGTAGGAACTCATTTTGTAGATTAGTAATTTTGAATTTCTAGATTCTAGATTTTATAATATTTTTTTTTTTTTTTAAAAGAAGAAGGAAGGATTACACATGAGTCAATTTTCACTTATCTCATTTGGACCTCAAGGTTTATTTATTTTATTATTCTCATATAAACCCAACTCATTCTACATTTATTTTGTTATTACAAATTTGAGCCTCGAGATGCATTCTTGAGCTCCAACTACTGTTGATGCTCTTAGCAGTCGGATACCAGTTTCAACTTGAACAAGATAAAAAAAAAAAAATCGACTTTGGTTTGGTAGAGTTCGGACCCTAAACGCAATTTCGATTTTGAGTTTTAAAGTGCCAAGGCAAAAATTAAAATGGTATATTTTTTCCTTAATAAAACTTTAATTTTTGTTTGAAGTAATAAACAAATAAACTGAACAAAAATTTAAATGGTGTCTGTTTACACTTATTAGACTTTATTTTTAATTTAAAGAAAAAAATAACTAAAAAAATTCGTTTAAAAAAAAAAATAAGGCCACTAGGCCTCGAACTCATACACATTTACATGGAGGTGTGAGTTTAAAAACAACTTTACGAACTCATCATGATATTTTACTCCAAAATAGCTTTGCTTATTTGTAGAGTCGTCTCCAAGCCTAGGCCACCTAGGCATTTACCTAGTGATGGAACTGGGATCCCCAGGACCACGGATTGATCTATACGACATAACTATGCCCATGCGGATCTAACCATTCAATGGCAGAAACCAAAGTTCACGAATTATATCTAAAGGGATGAGAAGTAGATGACAGCTTCCAGCAACCTTGATCGATCAGCGACCTCAAGATCTTCTGTCGTATTCCTTCCTCGGGTTGGACGTCGTATGGGTGACAATTTTCCAACCTTTTTCTTCTCCTCGGATGTCCTTTCTTTCTCTTTTTTCATAAAGAACGAATTTAGAGAAAGATGCTCCTTTCGATGCATATGATGGCCAGAGAATAGAGGTATATATAGGCTACAGCAGGGACCATGAGGAGAAATTAGGTTTAGGTCTCCTAACGGATCTAGCATCCCGTGTTCAGTCCGAACACACAACCCAGGCCCGTTAACAATAGCCTGGTCCACTAAAGAGCTATTGTTGCACTACCTTCCTAATCCCAAATTACGTTTATGGGCTCCTTCTTATTATATGCCTGTTTGTCTCCTCATGTTAATATATCGAATTTCCGTCGACCAAAATAAGTTACTGACAACTATATTGATCGACATCTTTTATCCTTAAGTAGTACTACTCAATTTTATTTGTCATGTCGGATATAATCCACCTACAGAGTTTACATGATAATCCTTATAAGCTCCTTAAGGTGACATCATCAACCTGATATATCGGGACATGGATTCCTTTTATAATCAACAGCCCATCATACACACAATATCATTACCCAATTCATAGAGGTTGTTGACCCATAATGAATCTCACTCTTTTATGAGTCAAAGTAATACACACTATATATACATGTCTATTATTATATTCGGATTAAGAGCACAAGCATCCATAATAACAGAGGTATTAATTGGTTTTCTAATTATGTAGTTAGTACAAAGAGAACAATCTCAAGTGGTCTTGTTTAATACACATAAAGTGCATTAAACCTATAGTCAAGATAGACTAATACCATATTACACTATAACCTTACCAATGAATGGTTTATCCAAATCCATGTAGGTTGTCAACCATTTATATATTCTACAAGGAACGGATAATATGATATTCCGTGTGACACGACACACCATATTATCTACAATATAGAACATCAGCACTTGCATAAATATAATATACAAACATTTGTCCATATGAGTCTCATTTAAAAGAGATAGGAAATATAGTTAATACATAAGTGATGCTTCTAGTATATAACCCTAACACCTAGGACCCCAAAAATTTAGGAGAACCCAAAAATAAAAAATAATACGTAAGAAGGCTCCAAAAATTTTGGTATTAAATTTTATTTTGGGCAAGTCAATTATATTTAGTATCTGTAAGCCCACTGGTTTACTATTTTAATTAATATAGTTATTAATAAAAAAATTCCACTATTATTTTGATCATAATATATACTTTTCCGTAGCTTTAATTTTTTGAGCACAAAAAATGCTAATTCTAGAGACTTCCTTCATCTGTTTTGACCGAGACAAGTTTATCTTCATTTTGATATATCATGTCCCACTCAAACATATTCTCTTGCATTCTATTTTTGTCGCACAATTTTTGGATCAACTTAGACCAATTTGCTATCTACCGTAAACCTTGACCCGACTTTCAATTTAATTCCAGGACTCAACATCGATCCAACCTAAATGACCCAATATATAATTTTGATATATTTTGAGTCTACTACACACATGTCTATGGTGTCCCACTCAATTGAGTTTCCATGTGCTACTTATTTTTCAAATGGCACATGAGACCCATTTATAGCATTTTCGGTGTTCAATTCATTCGAATAATTGTTTGGACCATAACCTAGTCAACCCAACTTAAGGAGCCTATCTAGGGTTGCCAAAATCAATTAGAGATATATTCAATTAATTTTTAGACATTTAATAGCAGCCTACATGCATTAAATCCATGCATATATGACTCAATTTTCCACCTTTCCAAATATGGAAACCCACTAAACCCATCTTGCCATATTAGTTGATTGGTTGACCAAATCTCCACCAAATCAATCCAAACCTCCTCCATATTAATCCTAACTTATATGAGGCCAAAATCTTATATATTAAACTCCTAAAAACAGTCACCCCTACTCCCCACCTTGCATATCCCGAAACTACATTCAGCCTTGGCTGTCGGAGACACCTTGTGGCTTAACGGCAGTTTTGACCCATTTTCGACCTCCCGTGATACTCTACGAATATTCGTTCCAAAGCAAACGTGACCCTCTATAATTCTATCAAACCCTCGCACATCCACAACCCCTTCTTGTACACCAAAATAGCTCTACAAGTCAGCCTATTCCAGCAGCACAATTTTGTGTGAACCAGCAGGTTTGTCATCTTCTAAAATAGGTTTTAAATACTTTTTCTCATATATTTTGCCTAAAACCAAAACTAATAGATAGCGCTATGTGTCTACTTTGAGGTCCAATTGCTAACTCACACCATTCCACTAGATTTGGTCGTGGCGTGTATTACACTAAAGTTGGTCTAGATTTGATCAATTTTGGTGCGAGGATCTTTTCGATGACTTCTAAACCCGTTTGATTCGACCAAATCATTGGTAATGCTATAGCATCACTCTTAATCATATAGTATTGTTTTTTGTTCATATTTGTAAGTATTTTATGCGTTTATGGCATCGTTTCCATAATACTAGTTTTTCAGACACCGAAAAGTCCACCGTAACCCGACTACTTGATCTCTAAACTTCATAAGAGTTCAATATGATTTAAATCTGATTAATTAAGATGGAAATTATATTTTCTCTAATTTATTCTGATTATTTCTAGAATATATATTTTCTATATTTTATGTTGATTTGCTTTCCAAATTGGAATCCCGTATGGCATAGTTGTGTGATTTATGAACTAGTTTATGTTGGACATATTTTTCCTAAAATATTTATATATACAATATATTCAAAATTAAATTTTTATTTTTCTAAAAATAGAAAAAAAATATTTTGGAGATTTAAATATTAGTTTCCTAAAATAACATGGTGCCATATATAGTTGCATTGATGGTATATATGGTTAAGTGTTATTTATGGTCGTTGACTAGTTGTACCTATATATAGTATGTGATCCTTTTTGTGTAATTTTGACACCAATTCCTATTATTTCTCAAATTACTTAGATTTATTTTAGAATTTAAATATATTAGTTTTATATTTATTTGGTTTCGATTTAATTGACAAGTTGGTCTATCAAGCCAATAAGTTGATATATTTAGTCAAAGTATATTTTTTTATAAATATTAGGATTAAATATTATTATTAAATATCTTTAAGAAATATTCTAGAATTTATAATTACTATTTTTAGTTCATACAAATGCTACTTTTATCTAATAGCATGATTACATGTGTATGTAGAATAGCTAGAATATGTATATATATTTACTTATTTCATAATAAAAAAATAAATATTTTTCCAGAAATATTTATTATTTTTTCAAAATTTAAAGTAATTATTTTCAAATTATAGACTAATATTTTTGTCATGCTAGTATAGCATTATATGACTATACTTGGATATAAACTAGTTCGATAGATTATGCCTAAGTAGAGGCTATACATGGTATGTGTGAGATCTTAGAATTAGTATTTATTTTAGTTTATTTATATTTTAGAAGTTTGTGATCATTCGACTACAGTTGGAGCCAGATCGATGATTACTCTGTTTTCGAAGTTCCACGCAAGATACCTTGCCATCAATTGTTCTATTTAAATATTTATGTATGTTCTTCTTTTCTGTTGGTAGTAGTTATAGTGGTGTACATCCGAGTATGACTTGGGCGATATCGATAATGGCATCGATATGATAGTTGTGTGTGTGACTTAGTTGTGTAGAAGACATTTTCCAAAAGTTGTATAACTTCCATGCCATGACACGTAGCATTACACGACACTATGAGTGAGGGTTCATTGTGTTGGCACGAACTTTCGCATTCAGCTGGCTAACGAGTGATTCGTGTGTCGGTGGATGTAGAATTTAGATTGTGTCTAGTTTAGTGACTTGCATTGAGGTATGGGTTGTTTGAGTCATGGATATGACTTGTGCCATTCATCGGCGAGAAAGACTACTAGTAGGCGTATGGGACAGCCCCTTTAGACTGCGTAATCTTTGGATAAGACTACGGAGTCATGAGCCTCATAGTTTCATAGTTGCCTATTTGGCTCATAGTTCATAGCATCTGCTCGAGATCCGATACCGGCCTGTGATTCGGTGGTATATACTTATCACCTACCCATATGCCAACGTCATTTTCAACATGCATTCACATAATACGGTGATATGTTATACTTATCCCTAACCATAGCATGGGACAATGTCTTGTCACGGAATAGTGGACCACCCCTTATCCTTGTTTGGTTGTGGGTGTAGTTCATTGTTTCAACGATAAGATAGTGGACCATGTGGTGGTTCGGGTTATTCATTCAGTTCGTATTATGGCATAAGATAATGTCTTATCGCGGAATAGTTTGTCATCCCTAGTCCTTGTCTGGTTGTAGGGGTGGTTCACTGCTTCGATGATGGGATACTGGACCATGTTGTGATTCGAGCTATTTATTTCATGTTTATATTTATTTAGTTCATATTATGGCATGTTCCTTCTGTATCTTGTTACATCCCTCTGAGGACCTAGTGATCTCTTCAGGTTATTCTGGAGCACTTATCGATAGATAGATGGATGGTATGTTTGTGTCTTCATGCTTAAGGTACTGCTTATAGTATTATTTCATCATTCTTCCGTGTTTTGTATATTTCTTATCAGCATATACTCTGCTTATTAGCCTAACTTTGCAAACTTATTTTGTTCTCGAGTTTACTCGAATATATGTATTACAGGGCGACCCGACTATATTACATGTCGTTCATTCTTGCTTTATTTACTTATATGTGGATTGAGATATAGTTGTGATAGCATAGGATTAGTACACTTCTTCAGCATCATATAGCGTAAGTCCATAAAATTGGAAAGTTATTCTAGATCGTATTAGCTAGCATGCTTGTATTCCTACTCCTATGTATTTTGGGGCTGGAACGTGACATATTTTTGTGGTGGCCCATGCAGATCGAGATTAAATCGTTTCAGTTATGTTGCTGTACCAAACGAGCTTGCAATATGATAGTGTATTAGAATCTCAATCCATAACTGCCATTGAATTTCCTTTGATTTCTTCTATCGTCCTTGAACCTCGTATTTATAATCGAATATACTTTTCTTGACCCCCTTATATCTAATTCTCGTCTTTTTCTGTTTCGGAAAAATAAACATCTATGCTTGATGAGCTATTTTAATTATATTGTGTGATAGAAGTAAGAGGGATAAAATATTTTAGGGAGTGATCGTCTAAATACGAGTAGGATAGAGATAGACACATATACTAGATGAACCAAGTATGTAGAAATGGTATTCTTTTAATGTTGTAGAAATTATTACTTAGAGGACATAGGAACCTATGCTTGATATGACTTGGTAAATAGCTAAGGCGGATAGAATTTTATAGATATTTTCCTAAGATGGAAGATACAATAGAGTACATTTTGGGATTTGACCCTAACGAGAGATCCTAAGATTACTATACTAATCTATGCTACCTTTTGCCTAAGATATAACCTTGAATTGTACTAGAGGGATTTCTATTGACTGTTAATATCATGATAGGTGACCTAGAAGTATTAGATAGAGTATAAAGGTTTGAGTTAGGCTAGACGACTATCTCTATATATTGTAAGACTAGCCTTGAAACGATCTATAAAAGACTAAGACTAGAAGATTAACCAATAGGTCTGTGTATCTGTTTAGCTCAGCCTCAACCCTTGCCTAGCAGACATGTACAAAATTGTTAGGTGTACTTGTAAGAATTGTATAACATGTTGATAGTTAAAAGGAGTAGAGTATTGTCTTCCTTCTATCTTGTTGAAGACCTGACCTATATAAGAATAGTGTTGAATTAGTAATAATATCTTATAGAGTCGTTGACCAATAGCACCATGATGGTACGTACTTAGGACTCCTTAGAAAGCCTTGATTTCATTCCATAATACCCAAAATTTGTATTCTTCGAGGGAATTCTACCGTACTAGAACATCTCACTAGTAGGATCATGACCTCGACCTCGTTGCTTAAGTTAGGATGGATCTAAAACTAAGGGTATCTTATTTCTTGGTAGGTAAACTTAGAATCCAATTGGTAATAGCGTCCTCTAGAAATCATGTTTGATTAGTTTCTTTTGTATCATATTTCATGTTTTAATTTTGATGATAATATAGAAAACCAATCAGACGGCCAAGAGTACATCTTCAGCAGAGAGTCGCCCGTACCAGACAAAAGAGCTCTTGACTTGTCACTTTTGCGGCAAGAACAAGAAAGAGTTAGGACGGTGCCATTAATTATTGCTATTATTATTACTATGTGTTGTTATATTATTATATGCCTAATTTCGAGGACAAAATTTTCTAAGGTGGGTAGGTTGTAAGACCCCTTGTTTACTATTTTAATTAATATAGTTACTAATTGATATATATTTTTTCCGCTATTATTTTGATCATAATATATACTTTTCCGTAGCTTTGATTTTTGGAGCACAAGAAATGCCAATCTCTAGAAACTTTCTTCAAGTGTTTTCACCGAGACAAGTTTATCTTTATTTTGATATATCATGTCCCACTCAAACATATACTCTTGCATTCTATTTTCGTCGTACAACTTTCGGATCAACTTAGACTAATTTGCTATCTACCGTAAACCTTGATCCAACTTCCAATTAATCCCGGGCCTCAACATAGATCCAACCTGAATGACCCAATATATAATTATGACCTATTTTGAGCCTATTACACACATGCTTATGGTATCTCATTCAATTGAATTCCCATGTGCTGCTTATTTTCAAATGGCACGTGAGACCATTTATAACCTTTTCGGTGTTCAATTCATTCGAATAATTGTTTGGACCATAACCTAGTCAACCCAACTTAGTAGAGCATATCTAGGGTTGCCATAATCAATTAGAGATATATTTAATTGATTTTTTAGAAATTTAGTAGCATTCCATATGCATTAAATTTATGCATCTTTGACTCAATCTTCCACCTTTCCAAATATGGAAACCTACTAAGCCCATCTTGCCATATTAGTTGACTGGTTGACCAAATCTCTACCAAATCAATCCAAACCTCCTCTATATTAATCCTAACTTATATGAGGCCAAAATATTATATATTAAACTCCTAAAAAAATCCACCCCTACTCCCCACCTTGCAAATCTCGAAAGTGCATTCAGCCTTGGACGTCGGAGACACCTTGTGGCGTAACGGCAGTTTTGACCTCCTATTATGCTCCACGAATATTCGTTGTGAGGCTAATGCGACCCTCTACAATCCTATCAAACTCACACATCCACAATGCCTTCTTGTACACCAAAATAGTCCTGCAAGTTAGCCTATTCTAGTAGCATAATTCTGTGCGAACCAGCATGTTTGTCATCTTCTAAAATAGGTTTTAAATACTTTTTCTCATCTATTTTGCCTGAAAGAAAAACTAATAGATAGCCCTATGTGCATAATTTGATGTCCAATTGCTAACTCAAACCGTTCCACTCGGTTTGGCCGTGGCATCCGTTGCACTAAAGTTGGTCCAGATTTGACCAATTTTAGTGCGAGGATCTTTCTAACGACTTCTGAACCTGTTTGATCTCGACCAAATCATTGGTAGTGTCTCTAATATCACTCTTAATCATTTAGTAATGTTTTTTCTTCATATTTGCAAATATTTCTTGTGTTTATGGCATCATTTCTATGATACTAGTTTTTCAGACACCAAAAAGTCCACCGTAACCGACTACTTGATCTCTAAACGTCATAAGAGTTTAATATAATTTAAATCTGATTAATTGAGATGGAAAATTATATTTTTTCTAATTTTTTCTATTTTTTCTAGAATATTTTTTTCTATATATTTGTGGATTTGTTTTCCAAATCGGAACCTCGTATGGCATAGTTGTGTGATTTATGAACTAGTGTGTGTTGGACTTGTTTTTTCTAAAATATTTATATATAAAATATATTCAAAAATTAATATTTATTTTTTAAGAAATAAAAAAACATATATTTGGGAATTTCAATATTCCTAAAATAACATGGTGTCATATATAGTAGCATTGATGGTATATATGGTTAAGTGTGATTTATGTTTGTTGACTAGTTGTACCTGCTGGCTTATTGGTTAATGATCACACCTGATTTTGATAACCAATGAAAACTTTGGTCGATACGCAAAATATATAGACAGCTACAAGTTTACAAGTTTTAAAGAAAGAAGAATGTCTGCATCATATGCATCTATGTCATACTGCTACAAGTACATCGCATCATCCTCAAGAACCAATCGCACTAGAAGCAGATCAAGCATTTTATATTTTCTTCTGTATTTTTTAATTTTATTGAGTATAGGAAATATATGTGAGATTGATCAGGATTCATACTGGCTTAGGTTTTTATTAGTCCACTTTTCTAAAAAGCCGACCTATCCATACTTCCAAGTCTACTATCCAAAAAGCCCAAAACCCCAAAACAAATCTGGCCCAATCAAATAGTTCTGACCCTGACAGAACTCTAGGCAAACTCGGCCAGAACCCGGCCCGAGTTCGGTCGAGGAATTTTCAAAATTTAGTTTCTACCAAATCTGCCTACAATGTTCGTATGCGAGATTCATGTATCCGAATTCAGCACGAGCTCTGCCCGAATTCGATCTGCAAAAACAATATAAATAGAGGAGAACTTTCACCATTTCAAATCACTCATTCATTCTCTTCTCTATCTATTTCTTAAGTGTTTTCAACGACCCAAAGGTTTCAAATCAAGCCTATACTACTCTTAGCCAAAGCCAGTACAAGTTCTGTTCGATCTTGAGTTTTGGTACTGAAGAGTTGTATCAGAGGCGTCATTCAAAAAATGTTCCAGTTTTCAAAATCAAGTTGTGGAGTCGGTCGTGCGCTCGTTACCAAGCACGGTATTGTAAGAGACTACAAGCTCCCATTTAACTTGTGCCATAGTGGATTAACATCGAGCAAGAGTACTCAAGACTGGACTAGTCCTCTCAGAGGAAAACCAGTATTCAACGTTGTGTCACTGAGTTTGAATTATTGACTCTTACTTTGCCGTATTTTATTTACTGTCTTTTATCTGCCATAGTTTATAACTACTTAATTTTTAATTGGTTATTATTTTCGCTGCACATGTACACACTATATTTACCCCCCTCTAGAGGTGTTCAACAGTACCTATATATAGTATGTGATCTTTTTTGTGTAATTTTGACATCAATTCCTATTATTTCTCAATTTACTTAGATTTATTTTAGTATTTAAGTATATTAGCTTTATATTTATTTGGTTTCGGTTTAATTGACAAGTTGGCCTATGAAGCCAATATGTTGATATATTTAGTCAAAGTGTATTTTTCTATAAATATTGCGATTAAATATTGTTATTAAAAATATTTAAGAAATATTCTAAAATTTATAATTACTATTTTTAGTTCATACAAATACTATTTTTATCTAATAACATGATTACATGTGTATGTAGAATAGCTAGAATATGTATATATTTACTTGGTTCATATATATATATATATATATATATATATATATATATATATATATATATATATATATATATCCAGAAATATTTATTATTATTTTAGAGTTTAAAGTAATTATTTTCAAATTATAGACTAATATTTTTGTCATGCTAGTATAATATTATATGACTATACTTGGATATAAACTAGTTTGGTAGATTATGCCTAAGTAGAGACTATACATGGTAAGTGTATACATAGTATGTGTGAGATCTTAAAATTAGTATTTATTTTAGTTTATTTATATTTTAGGAGTTCGTGATCATTCGACTTCAGTTGGATCCAGAGCGATGATTACTATGTTTTCGAAGTTCCAGACAAGATACCTTGCCATCAATTGTTCTGTTTAAATATTTATTCAGTTCTTTTTTCTTTCTTTCTTCTGTTGGTAGTAGTTTTAGTGGTGTATGTCCGAGTAGGCGATATCGATGATGGCATCGATATGATAGGTGTGTGTGTGACTTAGTTGAGTAGAAGACGTTTCCAAAAGTTGTGTAACTTCCATGCCATGATATATAGCATTACACGACACACCATAATAGGCGATTACCCACGATTATTACCGTGACAATTATTTTTCGTCACGGTAATAACCGTTACTAGTGGGGCGTGGTTAATATTTAGTCACGGTAATAACCGTTACAAATATTTATTTTGGTCACGGTTATAACCGTGACAAATAGTTGTTTTGGTAACGGTTATAACCGTGATAGAAGTCCATTTATGTGACGGTTGTAACCGTGACCAATATTCTATTTGTCACAGTTATTAATGTTGCAGTTAGTTTGTTTTGTCACAGTTTTTACTGTGACTACATTATTTTTTTTCGTCACTATTCTCCACTAATTGTCACAGTTATAACCATTACAATTGGACTATTTTAATTAAATAAAAAAACTACATTCAACTGGTAACTAAACAATAAACAACATATATCCAATTTCATAATATTTCACTTTCATAATAATTCAACCATTCCAAACCATTAACTAAACCACAAAATTTTCAATAACAATTCCGAGCAAGTAACTAAACCACATAATTTGCAATAACAATTCAACCATTCCAAACTAGAAACAAAACCACATAATTTCGAATAACAATTCAACCATTCAAATTAATAATTAAACCACATAATATTTGATTAATAAGCAACTAAACCACAGGATGTTCAATAGCATCCATACATTAATATTTTAATAAGGAAACATTCCATTGTTGGTTTCAATGACAACATGAAGGTTGGTACACTTTCCCTCTACATTTTTGTGTTGTAATTTATAAAAACAACAATGGAATGAGAATGGGGCTGGGGATTATGGATGGGTTGGCTGGGACCTGGCCTGATCTGAGGATCGGGCTGGCCTCCTGTTTGTTGAATGGGAGGGAGGCGAGCATGTGGCTGTGGATGCTGCAGTTTTTATCGCTTCGCCATCTCCTCGTGTTGCCTTTGTTGCTGGCGCTTCTTCTTAGTCTGGAACTCGTGTGAAGCTTCATACTTCGGTAAGCTGTCAATAGAAAGGGACCCAATATAAATGTTACAAAATTGAACTTGACTATTCTCCATCGCGACTGAATGCAAGAGATTACATAAGGAAAAAGCTTTTAAAGGGGGCCTAACAAAGAAAGAAACCTTTTAGGATCACATGGTAATGGGTCATTTCAGAAATACTCCACGACTCACATCATAGACAACTACTCTCTTCGACCATTATGCCAAAATCAGCTAAAAGACATACTCCTGTGTAAACATGTTTATTTTTCCTTTGCACTGATATTCAAGAAGAAAATGATGGACACCACATAAACATAGGGTATGCTTAGTACAGAATAGCATAGCCTTCATTAGTGAGGGCAAATGATTGCTATATGTGTTTTCAACAAGCATCATATATGGGGGCAACAGTTAGTCTGTGCAGGATCATGAGATAACCAAAAGGCAAGAAGAAAAAGTTATTTGAATTTCTTAGGAAATGGTGTTTATAAAGAAACAAGAACAGAGCGTCCTAAAAAGAGGATTAACCAGTAATTGAAAGAACTAGTATAGGGTAGTAAATCTGATTAACTGATTTTGCAAGTGGCCTCAAATTGCAATTAATTGACCACAAACTCCACAATTAACTGCTAAAACCCTTTTGTGGACCACATCAGTAAAGCAGATAATGTAACAACAATATTGATAACATATCCAAAAATCAAAAAAAGGAATAATGAATGTAACTATAAGAA
The DNA here is from genome assembly GCA_029216955.1 of Iris pallida. Lineage (NCBI taxonomy): Eukaryota > Viridiplantae > Streptophyta > Magnoliopsida > Asparagales > Iridaceae > Iris > Iris pallida. The sequence continues at coordinate 17,938,985 of JANAVB010018998.1, forward strand.
CTTGAAAGTAACTATAAACTATATTAGACATATAGAAGAAAGGTATGTGCATCCTTTATGAAAGGTTTTAAGTATCAGCCAAAATCTCGGCCATTTAGAATCGGAATTAGCGTCAGAAACATCTGAAACCGTCTGATTTAAAACCCCCAGAAACTTCAAAAACAGATACTTATAGGAAGGCTCTGGAACCGAGTTTATGAACTTTGCTTTTATTATAACAAAGGCAGCTAGAAAACGAAGAATGAAATACTATAGCCAAATAATTAAATGGTACACTTGCAAGAGAGTATTTACTTAAATGGTATACTTGCAAGAGAGTATTTACTAACATTAGTTGCTTACCTTAGAAGGCGTAGGAGAAAAACCAGCATCTGTGTCTGCAACCAAAAGAAAGAAAGAGAGTTTGTTGAAAGAACAATACAACCAATAAATAACACACAATCAAACCTAGTAGATAGTAGGCACAGATATGGTAAATCAGTCGAATAGAAACAACACATTACCCACAAAGCATTTAACCCTCTGGCAACACCTCCTTAGTAATTGACCTTTATCGCCCTTCTTTTGTTTAAACTCCATAAAAGGAAGCCCTCGCTGTGGATAATTACAACAAGCCAACAATTCATATTAAATTTGTGGAATTTAGCTGAAAAATAATGATCACCTCTAGTCTAAAAAAAATTCCAAGAAATTTAGGAGTAACCAAGTATAGGTCTTCCATATAAGATAAGAAAAAAGTGAAGGACAGTTCCTAGGCCTATTTCGTAATAAAATCGAGAAATAAGACGTTACTTTTTAATACGGTGTAGTATGCTCCAGGAGAGTATGATCACAAACGCATAACAGTCAGTAAAACCTAGCATTTAATGACAAACTGTATATTAGCTCGCTAATACTTAAACCCCATAGTTCAAGCAATTCCCTGATCTTTCCTATTTCTCATTACCCAATTCCTCAGTCAGGAGAAGCCCTCATATTTTAGATCATCATCATTATCCAAGCCTTCTCCCGTTGTACTTTAGATGTTAAAAGCAAACAGGAAGCATGACAAAAAAATATACCAGTTGCAGCAAAGGTTGATATTAAATGATAATCAGGGAAGTCTTTGTATTTGAAAAAAACTTAAAAATAAAACAATTCGACTGGATTACAGTTTCATTTTTCTGCAAGTAACAATTAAGACAGTAAGCCCCTCCTTCTCCCACCCACATGTGTCAACACAGGACATAATTGTTACGTAACGAACCTCAAAACATGTCTGTCTCGTCCACATTTTTCTGAAAGATAAATAATTACAAGCTATCTGCATTAAAAACTTGGCAGAATCTAAAATTACCAATTGCTAAATATTTAAGAGTTAGACTAACCCTGCATCTGACAAGGTTGATGGCTTAAATATTGATGCCTAATATGGCACACCTTACTTAGAATCAGAGGTACAATGCTCCATGACAGGGCATGAAATCAACGAAAATGCTCCATGACTCCATTAAGTCCTTATAACAAGCCAACGCCTGCACTGGAAACATATTGTCTTAGACCATTGGACAAAAAGGCCAAGACACAGTTTTTTTTTTATTTAACCAGCAAAGTCAAGAGTACACCTTTTTGATCCTCATATGACCTCTATAATGCCTTCAACTAGTAAAGACGACCAAGAGTAGTAGATAAAGAAAAAAATAGTCATTAAACCATCCAATAGCAAACTTCTTTAGCAAATGGGTAATTTGTTTACCTATAAACTATTAACAGAATATCCTATCACCTTAAACCATCATCATCATCATCCATGCCAATAGAATGGGGTCTGTTGTGGAAGGAAAGCTCCACAAAAGAATTGACAAGTTTATAAACGGTGAACTTACTGACATCAAACCCTAAGTCGTCAAGTATTTTAAAATCACAGTAAGTAAATCCTTTCTGTCAATGCAATGTCTTGTTATAATGTACAACTGCAATACTTTAGCCCTCACATACATGGTGGAAGCGACAACTCAGAACCACCAGAAACACTCAACAAAAGATATAATATGTGTGTTCACAGAAAATATGCAACACTGGACAATCTGCATATCCTAGTTAAGTTTCACAGAAAAATACAAGATAAACATGTGTTTAGGATTTTGCTATCCTGTAATTAGCTGACTGCTACACTCTGAAAAATTTAGCATCATATCTTACTTAACAACCCACCCACCCACTCACCCTCAATCCCAAATCACGCTTTACCCTGTGAGGTACTATATCAAAGTGTGTACCTTTTTAGATTGTAAAATGTTGGTACGATCACATATGTAGAAGTAAACCAGAGTCGCCCCAAATTCAGACCTGCATAAAATCTACTAGATTAGTCCAGTGCAAAGTAAAAAAGTATTAAAAAATAGAACATTGGTTCCCTAATAAGATTAATCTATTTATGACATAATCTTACATGGCTCCGAGTAGTTCTCGATTTTCAAGCAGGAAAGATTCGTCCATTGTTATAAATCTATAGTGACAGTAGATGGTGATTTAGATAGAGCTCCTCCTTCGAGTAATAGACGTGGGCGATCATCATCTTCTTCTTCCTTGAGTGTACCATTATTTCCTAATTCAAGCAAATTGGTGTCCGAATGGCTTTTTGTTGTTGTTGGTGGGTTTTCCACATCGATCAACTAGAAGTTCCTCATTGGCTAATCAAGAATCAGAAAAGATGTTAAAGAAAGGAAAGAAACGTGATTTAGCAAATATTCAGTACAACACTAAAGACGACAAGACAAAGAAAAATCCTTGATTAGGGGGCATTTCTAAATCAAAAATTGTTTTCCGTATATAGATCATCAGCTTTGCCGGTGGGGGTTCATATATACTAAGTCACAACAAGCAAGGAATCTAAATAAAGGTTATAGTAGTTAAATATTGGAGATTGAAGTAGGGAACTGAAACAAAAGAAATATTCTGTACAAGATACAGAGAATTCCATTTGTGGTAAATAAAGTTATGTGAAGTTCTTTCGCATAAAGGACCAAACCAACTGCTGTAAAGTGATTTGCTTGGAAACTATATTAAGAAGGAGCTCGTAATCTAGATAAGGACATAACCTATGAGAAAAGTTCAGTCCTGCCGCAGCTTCTTCTCGCCCTCGTTCCTTTCAGGTATGTGCACTTCCGCTATATTGCAATACTTTTCTTGCACTCTCATCCCAGTTCTAGCTACTACCAAACAAGGAGAGGAAAGCACTCACCACATTAGAGGGATGGTGAAAAATGAATGTGAACATATTAAGGATTAAAGATCTCAAACTGTGTTTGTAGACATTGTTTGAAGAATGTAATCAAATTCAAATTCTGCAGAATGATGACTAGGTTACACATCTACTTCATCAAAGTAACAATAACAGAACATGTTAGTATTCAATAAGGTAAGATCTCAGTATTAAAGCTCAATCAAACATTACAGATAATTATTATATCTTTCACAAAACTCTAAAAGATACTAGTCATTGAGCACAAAACCCAATGAACTTCTATTGACGGGCATTCATCTTTTGCTACATAGTCAGAGAATAGCAAACTCAATAATTCTTAAACAGCTATTGTAATCATGGGATTGTAACAACACTATATTAAATAGAAAATGTATTCTGCACACACAACAGACACTCTCTCCATTCATATTAGTTATTTGGTCATGGAATACCTTGATATTAAGTTGTAATGGCTATTTTACATACAGTAGCATAGAAAACTCAAATTGAACAGATCCATATGCAGAAACACATGAATAAAAGCATATAGTATGTGTTATGCAGGATCAAGGGAGTATGAGCATGAGTGTGCATATGCTGCTTCTTTTTTAATTTCACTCAAGCCAAAAAATGAAATGATTGGTAACCTTTCTCATGCTACAACTACTGATTCTACAAGTAAAATCAGATTTTTTTTGGGTGAGGACTATGATCGAATATGTAAGAAGCAATAACAAAGAAGAAAAAGAAATGTACATGAGGGAGGGGGACCTGGAATATTGATAGCTCCTCTAGGAACTAACGAAGATGTCTGGCATGGTGGAGAGACCGTGTTCTATCTTGACGAAGGTTGGTCCCAATTTCGTGAATATATTACTCACCTCCGCATCCTCCTCCAGCAGCGAAGCCATGGAAGATGCCTACGGCACGCGGCGGCGCTCTGTGGCCTCTGCAATCTAGCTGAGCAGCGACTCCCTCTCCGATTGCCATCGGGACTCCTCGTGCAGCCTTCACTGCTCTTCGCGGAGCTACTACTGCTCCTCGGGGAGCTTTCTCTCTCTTCCAGGAAAAGGAAAAGAAGGACTATGCGAAGATGATGGATTTGGGAGAAAGAAATCTAGGGTTAGGGTTAGGGATTTGGTGGATGCGAAAGGGATTTAGGGAATGGAGAGGAAGCTCGAGAAAGAGAATGATTGATGATAAGGAGAGGGAAAGATGAAAAAAATGTGCGGGAGAAATGGAAAAAAGGTTAAGTTTGTAACACTGTTCTCCCATCACATGGTGGCCATGTGATTCAATTGTGACCCTATGTTAAACTTTGTAACTGTTTTTACCGTTACAAAAATAATAAAAATATAAAATTGGAATTTTTGTAACAGTTTGTCAACAATTGTAATGGTTAATACCGTTACAAAAGTGTAACGGTAATAACTGTTACTAATTGGAAAAAAAATATGTTACAAATTGCATGTTTTGGTGTAGTGACTGTGCGTGAGGGTTCATTGTATTGGCACGAGCTTCTGCCACTACAAAAAATAGCTAAATAGCGACAAAAATTGTCATCGCTAAAATGATAATTTTCGTCGCTAAAACAAAATAACGACTGGACATCGACTAAAAAAATTCGTTGCTGAATACGTCGTCATTGTTCACTTTTTGTCACTAATTCGTCGGTCTACCGACTAACTAGCGACAAAAATAGAGACTAACGATTGACTAACATAAACCGTCGCTCAAGTAGTGACAGATTAATGATTAAATAGCGATGAGGTATGAAACTCTAATTATTTGATACTTCATTTAGCGACAAAAATGTTGGTCGCTAGTTAGTCAGTAGTTAGTCGATAATTAGTCGCTATTTTAGTTTTTATAGATGTTAGTCGCTAGTTAGTCGTTATTTAGTCGCGTGTCGATCGCTAAATTATTAATATTTTTCGGTTTTCTAGAAACCATGCTATGTACATCCTCTGGTAGATTCACAATAATATAACAACTGCACAACTTTTAGCACCACAATAATAACTAACAATAACTAACACATATAAAGTACGCAAACAAAAAAAACTAATAAATATATATCATAGTCATGTACAATCATGTCCATCCATCGACCATATACCATTCATACAAAAACATAAACTAATACAACAAGTATAAATAATGTCTCGACGATACGAAAGTACAAAAAATCAAGAAGGTGCATTCTGTCTATAAAGTGCATCATAAACGTAGCTAGTGTCTACTGTTGACTCGCCATAAAAAAGAAGCTGAAACGGAAGTAACTAATGCCTGCTGCTGACTGCCATTGGACCTCAAAATCACAAGGCAAACATTTCATCCATTTTCAATAGACTAATGCCACTTTCAAGCAAGTTATAGTACTAGTAATGGAGAGGCTCACTTCGGCGGCCCTTCTCTCCAAGGCATTCTGGGGGACGGGCGACGACGCGGCTGGGCTGGTCTGGCAGCAGATCTTGCGCCCGTCATTGTCCCGCTGCTGTGGCTGATGGTGTTCCTGTGCCTGGCAATGTCGATGATGCTACATGTCGAGAAGGTCTACATGGCCGCCATCATCGTCCTCATCCGTCTCCTCAGGAGGAAGCCCAACAATAGGCACAAGTGGGAGCCCATCAGGGACGCCCTCGAGCTCGTAACTCCGTCTACACCATTGATGGAGCTCGGCTAGGTTAGGGTTTTGCGGCGGGGGTGGAAGGAGACATAAGGAGGGCAAAGGATTTGAGGGGGACAGGGGAAGAGGGTTTGTGAGAGGTGGGGATGATTTTAGATTTGAAGAGGAGGGGATTTTCGGAGAAGGAAAAAAATTTCGAAGAGGAGCGGGGTTATGAACAGTGAGATTTATGTTTTCTCCACATATAATATTTGGTGGAAACCGTCACGAACCTAAACTTTTCGAAAAATTTACGATAATGACATCTGAAATAGATGCAGAAATTTTTTCCCTGACTTTAGTTGACGACTTTAACCTACCCGTCAACTAAAAGTGGTGAATTTTGTTACGGTTTCCTGAAACCCGTCAACTAAAGGGGTATAATATTATATACTTAACAAAAAGAGGGGTTTGCTTGACACAAGGCCTAAACCGTCAAGTAAAACCGAATAGTTGATGGGGATTACCGACCGTTAATAAAAATACCATCAATAAATGTCATTTTTCTTGTAGTGGTGTTTTACTGAAGTGACTATTTAGAGAGGTGATATGGTGGTACCTATAGTGGGGCTTGTTACCCAACTAGAAGGGCACATCACAATACAGAGTATTTTAGGACCTTCAGTGGGGCTAGCTACCTACACACGAAGCATTATCATCTTACTAAAAGAATAGTCCAATATGGCTTGTGGTGCCAGTGACCTTCTGTAATGCCACAGTCCTAATATACATAGGACCAGGAATACGTAACATGCCAGTTGTATGTATATGCAGGCTACTCCAATATAGAGCCTACGAATACATAGATAAGCTGTAATATATGAACACCAACATATAATACATATGATCACATACAATATCTATATTTCATCCACGACAGTAACTAAAAGAAATTATTAATCAAATGTATCAACCGAAATAGATAATAAAATATTTTTTGGGTGGAGACAAATCCACTTCCAAGGACTATATCAAAAGTAGAATAAAATGGAATCCAATCTCCGAATGAAATAAAGAGTAATAACTCGATAAGTCCATCAACTAAAGAAAATCAAATAGACTCAGAGGGTGAGACCTCATTGTCTATAAAGGTAGGGTCTAGTCCGGATCCGTACTCCTTAGGATATTGCAAATCGTCTATACTTAGAGAGATCACCAGGTCCTCAGAGGAACGTAACAAGATATATAATATCATGCTATATGAACTGCTATAGTAAATAAACATGCAAAAGACTATCATAGTAAATAATTATGCAAAGGTTGTCCTAACCGTCTAATTTGCAATTTAAAGGACAAATTTCACACACATGTGTGGGATTCAGGCTAAATCGAATAATCCACATAACACAAGGCTAGTGATGTACATATACTATCATTCAGTCACCTGTATCCGGCCGTAACGTTCCACGAACGTCAGAAGGTATCTGCAAACTCATCAATTCTCATAGTTCCATCCGGAGATTATGGTTTATCGATTTGGCTTCCCATACACATTAATGACTGCCATCCCCAATATCCTATACTGACCAAGTCATATCCATAAAACTTGTCTCGTTTTGTAACTGCTTAAGTCTCTAATATCCTAATTATAGTAGTTGCGATATCTATCCATACACGACTCTTACATATCGATGATGTAGTGCCCTGCCCCTCGCGGTCCACTATGTAATACCTACGGCTTGCTGACTCAGTCTTGAACTGAGGATTTGGGGAAACCTTTGTCGGTATCGATTGATCACGGATGAAATGTAATGAACCTTTCCAATTGATGGATTGGCTTCTATTGAAATGAATCTAAGAGTTTTGTTGGATGTTTTCTTTCGCTGCTTGGTTTTCGATGATTGGTTTTCATTGTTCGCTTTCATCGCATTTCGCATTTCGCATTCATTCCGAATCTTGAGAGAAAGAAACAAAGTATGCTAATCAACTGTTGGTGCCAATGTAGGATGCGTGAACTGTTCGTTAACGGTGCGTGAAGTCCCTCCTTCTCTCAACTAAGATTTATCTCGGTGAGTTGCCTCAACCGAACAAATATTGATCTGTATGCCTAATAAAAATGATCTCTAGTCCACTATGTTAACTTGTCCCGATGATCAACGATACCACAACAACAAAAGATAAGAGAATATAATTGAATTAAATCAAATGCAAGAATATATATTGCTACTATATCTGCTCCATAAGAATGATCATCTGTTCGGTTACTAAGTATGCTTGAAAATGTAGACATGTACAAACAAACTTGTACGTGTTGAGATGAATATGAAGGCACGAAATGGACGTGTCATATATCTGTGCATAAGTCCAAATGTGTCTCATCTGATAGAACGGCTAGAGCATATATTTGGTCTCGGACAACTTGTATACAAGAAAAATATTTGTCTCTCGGGTGGTATCTGGGGTCACCTGGAACCGCTCGGCCTAGGAGAGATTAGGGCCTCCATGTGAAAATGGGAGTCGATATCTGAGTCCTTAACGACAAGCTGAACCAGAGAGTCACAGCGGCTAATCATGGGGATAACCCATGGACCAACATATAGAATAGTCCACCTGCATGACCCGAATTACAACTTCAATATCTGCATGAATGAAATATGAATTACTCGTTATGCAAATTGTGCTAACATGTTTTTGTGCATAGATGACTGCCGGCGTTGGTAAGTTGCTTATAATATATTTCTACTATCATATTCTTATGAATTGTTAAAAAGAACCTAGACAAGTAGAAAGATCACTAGAAAATGTTAGCTTCACATGTTGATTTAGTGCAGAGATTTACGAGTTCGGCAAAAAGTCGCTCGCTAGTACATGATGTGTGCTGACCCACGTTGTGGGCATCCTTTTCAGAAAGCAAAAGGAGACATGAGGATTTCAAGTGAGGCACTAAAGCTCATCTAGCCCAGTAGAGCTGTGGACTGCCTCGAAGCGTCATTTTCATTCCAGTCAAGTTTCAAGTTTTCTTTCCTTTTGAAGGTGTCTTTTCAATTCCAGCATATAATAAAGGAATATGATGTATGGGCATTGTGACTATTTCAAAAAGAGAGTTTTAAAGAGAATCATGTAGCCAATATAAGGTACTCTGAGTTTACAAAGCTTTGTACTTGTATTCCAATCAAGTTTATCAATAAAAGAAGCATTTCTATTTCAAATCTCTGTGTCCAATATTTGGTTTTCTGCAATGAATGGGTGTGTGCGTGTGTTCTGCTTGACTAGTTATTTTGTGCAGGTACATGGCCTTATGCAAGCACAACTTAGGCTTGCACGGCATCACGTCTTAGCGAGGACGAACGATCCCGTAGGGATCCAGGCAAGACGGACGACCCTAACGAGATCGGGGCGTGACAAAGTGGTATCAGAGCACAGTTTTACGTACTTGGCCTCTTGCAAATATCGTTTTCAAAAAAGTATATAAAGTATTTTGATGGCTTTCAAAAGAGTCCCAATTTTGAGTTATGAAAACCAATATCCCATACAATAAGTCCATAATATTTTATGAGACTGGCAGAAGTTATACTCTTTTGTAGAGAAATGGCCCCTACTCGACCTGCTGCCTCGACCGATCCGGTAGAACGGATCATGACCTTGTTGGAATTACAGAGGCAGGATAATGAGGAATGTAACCAGATACAACATGCTCGAATGGAGGCCCAATAGAAACAGTTGGATGCCTTGACCCAACTGGTAACTGCGCTTGCGACAAATCGAAATACTATCGCAGCGACCAAACCAACGGAAACGCCCGAGATTGAGCCCGTGGAGGGTGACGAACCCCAGCCAGCACAGAGGAACTTTTCCTTTACAATGCCCGTGGTTCGTATTACGTGTCTCGACATACGTGTACGTATTTTGATCCGTATTGTATGTCTTCCTGCTTGATTTATTTTGGCATTTCTTGTTTGGTTCATCTTGGTTCGGTTCGACTTGGTTCGGTTTTGTTGGAGAACCAACCCACCTACCTACCACCACCATCCTCATTTATTAACCCCCACTCTTTTCTTTCTCCTAATTTATTCTTCTTCTCCTTCACTTCTTCTTCTCTTCACCAACCAAAGAGAGAAAGAGAGGTTTAGGCAAGTGCAACTTGCTTCATGGAGGAACTCAAATTTTATTGTTCTATTTTCTTCCTCACGAGATTCAAAGACACTTTAGTACTTAGCATTTTTAATTTCTATGGTTTATTTCTTGTAGATCTGAGCTTGTTGTATTTTCGGATTTCTTGGGTTTTGATCTGTTAAACCTTGTTATTTTCAAGTTTTGAGTGTTCCAGGTTGTAGAGATTTTCATTCTACCCCATTTTGACCTATGGAAGTCCAAATTTGGACCTATAATGAAGGTTTTATGGAGCTTGGAAGCTGTGGGTTCCATGGCCATCCTTCTCAGATTTTCGGAGAAGATGGGCACCCATTTACCCAGTCGCATAGATGTGTACCCATCTACTCAGCCGTATGGGATTCTGTTCACCCAGCCGCATAGATGAGTACCCATCTACTCAGCCGTATGGGATTCTGTTTACCCAGCCGCATAGATGAGTACCCATCTACTCAGCCGCATAGATGAGTACCCATCTACTCAGCCGCATATGATTCTGTTCACCCAGCCGCATAGATGAGTACCCATCTACTCAGCCGCATGGGATTCTGTTCACCCAGCCGCATATGGGTACCCATTTACTGCCGTATAAGACCATCATTCACTCAGCCGCATGAGACTCATTCACCCAGCCGCATAGATGGGTATCCATCTACCCAGCTGCATAGATGGGTACCCATTTACTGTCGCATAAGACCCTGTCCACCCAGCCGCATAGATGGGTATCCATCTACCCAGCCGTATAGATGGGTACCCATCTATTGTCGTATGAGCCCCGTCCAGCCTTGGCTGCATATGCCCCCTCCAATCTTGCTTGGCCGCATGTATTAGCATTGGTTTGCATACATTTGTATGGGGCCATTTAAATAATAGCTTGTTTGCTGGTAGCTTGCAAGCTTATATATCATTTGCATGCTTATATATATATATTATTTGCATGCTTATATATTTAGTTATTGGCCTGTGTAAGCTGCTTACATGCAACTTGCCTGAGCCGCATATGGCCTAGTGACTTGCTGGCCGCATGAAAACTTTCCTGAGCCGCATGAGTCCATGTCCTTTCCTCAGTTAATATTTAATTACCACATGTATGCTTGTGCCACATTAATTTAAGTGTGTTCCCTGACACGATGGTAACCCGTTGTGGTGCACTTTTGACCTGACATGATAGTGGCCGCCGTGGCGCACTCCTGACAGTGAACTTGACATGATATACTTGACATGATATACTTGACATGATATAATTGACATGATATACCTGACATGACAGTGGCCCGCCGTGGCGCACTCTTGACATGATAAACCTGACATGATATTTCTTGAAATGTTATTGCGACGGCTAGCTTGATATGACAAGAATGAATGACCTGGACACCGTGGACGATTGTGCTTGTACAAATAAACCCGTCTTGTCTTACATCATGTCTAGGACAGGAACCCCTGAGTACCACGGTCAGGGGTACCTACTAAAAAGGACTAAGGTTAATAACTAGAATAACCCAGTAGTCATGAAGAGATTTCCCAGCTACAAGCAATCCCGTTATCTGGACGCCCCACTTGGGATCTGTAGCCTGCCGTCGAGTAGAGCACATTTCCAGCACACTGTCATGTGTTGCACCCTCTAAGTCACCTATGGGTACATGCATTTCCTAGACAATGTACCCACTTGAATTCAACCCCTAATTTCGACCTGGGTAACCTGGATGGTCTGCAGGGCTTGTGGCTGTGGAATAATCTTATTGCATCTTACTAGTAACTAGGCCTGTGATAACCCTAGTTAGTTAAAGTATCAAGCCGTACTTATTGCTTGGCCGTGATTGTTGGATGAGGAATAATCAGTCTAGTCTTGTCTTGATCCTGTACCAGATCGTTACATGTCCTGATTTTTTATTTTATCTTGCTGATAAATGGTGGAAGAAACCAAGTTCTGCTCAGACGAAGGGTTACAACCCCGGTCCTTGTTTGGTTTACGGGTTGTAACCTGGTTATCTGAATAGTCCCATGGTTATCTCATCGTATATCACCTGTCATGCTTTTTCTTAATTACTGTCTTTTATTATGTAATTATATTCTTGTGCTAATTGCTGGTTTTAGTTCCTAAGTGAAGCCTCCTTTGTGGCACTTGCTCTTTCTGGGGTCTGATCCAGCTGGTTTTGTATGGCCAGATTTCAGAGCAGCTCCAGAGGATCTACCGACTTTCCAGCCCGATGGTGACCACCAGGCGTAACCAGGGCAACGAGTGGGTTTTATTTTGGCTCTTCCACTCTATTGTAAAATTATTCTTTTGAGGCGTTTAGCCGACGAGAACGTGTTAGCTCGGTTGCACCTTATTACTGTCTGCCTATGGGCTGTAACATGATTGACATATTATGATGCCTCAAAACCAAAATACTGGAGAGCGGGGGCGTACATAGCCAGCTACGTATATTGAAATGGAATCCACCTCGCTATACGGTCACGGCTGTCTAGATATATGAGGGTTTAACTACAAGCCAACAGTCTCCTATGGTCATGAACAAGCCTATTGTCTCAATCTCAAGCAAGTAATATAGTTACAAGATGTTAGACCACCAAATATACAATAAAAGGCGTCCCAAATATTACATATTGGATGATCATGAAGCTAGTCGTACAAAATGTCAAGACTAGCAAGAGTTCAGTCATACATGATCAACCCTAGGATTTGTTAATCATGTTACAGCCCGTAGACAGACAGTAAGTAAATATGCATCGAGCTAACAGGTGCTCGTCGGCTAAACGCCTCAAAAGAATAATTTTACAATGAAGTGAGCGAATCAAAATGGAAAACCCACTCGTAGCCCGGGTTCCTTCTAGTCGCCACCATCGGGCTGGAGGTTCGGTAGATCCTCGGGTACTGCTCCAAAATCTGGCCACACAAAACCAGCTGGGTCAAACCCTAGAAAGTGCAAGTGCCACAAGGGAGGCCACGAAATAAAAAAAAATCCAGCATATCAGAACATAAGAAAATGGAAGAAAAGTACAAGTAATAAGGAGTACAACAGGACAATAAACGACTAGGGACGTAGAACCATTTCGGGAGCCAGGTTACAACCCGTAAACTAAACAAGGACTGGGGTTGTAACCCTTCGCCTGAATAGAACTTTGTCTCTACCCATTTATTGTAAAAAAAATAAGTAAAACAATCATGTTCAGGAGTACCAAATACTGGGACTAGACTAGACTTAGACAAGGCTGGACACCATCCATTCACAAGCGGCCAAGCAAATACTACGGCTTACTACATAACTAACTAGGGTTGTCACAAGCCTGATTACTAACAAGATGCAAATGAGAAATTTCTAGTCCCAAGCCCTATAGACTATCCAGTTATCCTTCCGAGGGTTGAGAGTATGGTTGGGTACATCGCCCAGGAGACGATATACCCTTAGGTGACTTAGAGGGTGCAACACATAACAATGTGCTAAAAATGTGCCCTACTCGTCGGCAGGCTACAAGTCCGTTTAAAGCGCCAAGATAACGAGATCGTCTGTGATTGGAAATTCTCCATGAACTATAGTTTGATCTAGCCATTAGCCTAATCCATATTCAGTGTAAATCCCTGACCGTGGTAACCAGGGAGTCACGTCCTAGACATGATGCAAGACAAGATAAGACAAGACAAGTGGATTGCACAAAGCAGCAAGAATGGACACCCACGGAGTCAGAGTTGATTATACGAGTCAAGTTAGCCATCGCAACAGCATCAAGTCAAGTCAAGTTACAAGTTACAGGTTACAGGTTACAAGTCAGGAGTGCGCCACCACGGGCCACTATCAAACTATCCAGTTGCAAAGATAAATCATGGATCACAGGTCACAAGTTAAGAGCGCACCCCATCGGGTCACTATCAAGAAGGTCAGAAAGCACTAGGATCATAAATCACAAAATTCACGAAAGCCAAACTAGTCATAAGAAAAACACCGAAAACCGTGCCAGGTCGTGTTGGATCAAGACAGTCGTGTTGTGTGAAATAAGATCTCAAAACTCCAATCCACAAAAGAGTAGCCAAGTCCAAGAAATAAAACCAAACCATCATGGGCAAGTGGATTGCGCAGGGGGTCAGATTGCGCTGGGGGAAATGGACTGCTCAGGGGAATGAACTGCGCAGGGGCTGGATTGTGCTAGGGTCGGCTTGCGCTGGGTGTGAGCTGCGCAGGATATGAGCTGCGCAGGATTGGGTTGCGCTGGAAGCGAACTGCTCTGGGTCAAGCTGCGCAGGGATGAGTTGCGCTAGGGTCAAGCGCGCTGGGGAACGAGCGGCGCTGAGGTCAAGCGCGCTGGGGAGCGAGCTTCACTGAGGTCAAGCACGCCAATAGAAGGAAGGCGCTGGAGCTAAAGAGCGCCAGCGCAAGTCAGCCCAGCGCAAAGCACTGGCCGAGGAGTTGTGTAGTCCGGCCTTGCGCTAAAGAGCGCAGGCCGAGGATCATCTTCTCCATCAGGCCGAGAGAAGAACCCCAAGAACTCCAAATTTCAAATCTTCATATCTTAGCCAAAACAAAACCAAATTTGGATTTTCAAAGTTCTAACTTGTGTAAAATTGAATTCTCTTCCACATGGAAGCCTCAAAACAAGGAAAAATCCAAGTTTAATAGATCAAAACCAAGAAAATTTGAAAATTGTTAAAACTTATATCTAGAAAAATGGAAGCTCCAAATCACAAAATGCCAAGTTCTAATATTGTTCACCATGGCCTAATCTAGCTAATGGACAAATAAAATAGGGTTCTTATGTGGTGGCATGGTGTAGTTGCCTATGGTGTTGGTGGAGGAAGGAAGAAGATGAAAAAAATTTAATGGAAGTTATGAGGAGAGAGAAAGTTAGGTAGGATTTTAATGAGAGATGATATGTTGTGTTGAGGGTGGCGGTTAACTAAGTATGTTCCAATGCATACTAAACCAAACCAACCCAATTCCTTCTCCACAAAATAAAACCACGCCAGGTCCAAAAACCCATTTTACGAGAAAACCAAAATTCGCAAGTCAAGCCAAATTACAATTAGAGGCCAAAATCTGAGAAAATAAAATATAGGTCCGAAATACATATAAGCCTAATCAAAATACGTATTCTGAAATACGGGCGCTACAACTCTACCCACCTTAAAAGAATTCCGTCCTCGGAATTTAAATCAAGATGCTTAGAGATGTAAGAGCCCGCTATGCTATCCACAATTAAGCTACACTAAGCAAACAATCAAACAATCATACATGCAAGCAAGGGATGGAAAGCATAAGGCATAAGGAAGACATTATACCTTACGAGTCAAACAAGTCGGGATATCGCGATCGGATGTCGTCCTCACGCTCCCACGTTGACTCACCTAGAGAGTGATGACCCCAAGCAACACGGACTAAGCTAATAGTCTTGTTCTTGAGTATCTTTTCTCTCCGGTCCAATATAGACACGGGCCTCTCCTCATATAAAAGGTTGGTACCAACAACCAATTTCGAATGGTCCAGGATATGGCTCGGGTCCGGGATGTACCGTCGTAATTGGGACACATGGAATACATCATGCACCTCACTTAGCGACGGTGGAAGAGCGAGACGATAGGATACATCTTCTACTCGCTCCAGGATATCGAACGGCCCTATATACCTAGGACTAAGCTTTCCCCGTACGCCAAAGCGAATGACGCCGCGGTTAGGCGAGATCCTAAGGAATACATGGTCGCCGATAGCAAACTCTAAGGGACGTCGATGAGCATCGGCCCACTGGCGCTGGCGGTCTTAGGCCACTCGAAGACGATCTCTGATCCTTCTGACCACTTCAACTGTCTGGGCAATCATTTTTGGACCAAGCATCTGCCTCTCTCCAACATCATCCTAGGCTAACGGGGATCTGCACTTCCTACCATACAGTGCCTCGAACGGAGCCATCTGAATACTGGCCTGGAAACTATTGTTATACGAAAATTCCACCAGGTGCAGGTGATCCTCCTATCAACCACCGAAGTTAAGGGTACAAGATCTCAACATATCTTCAAGAGTCTGGATTGTGCGTTCCGACTGACCATCTGTCTGCGGGTGATAAGCTGAGCTAAACTGAAGGTGAGTTCCCAAACTCTCTTGCAAGCTGCGCCAAAAGTGTGACGTAAATCTTAAATCTCGGTCCGAGGTAATACTAACGGGCACACCGTGAAGCCTGACAATCTGCCTGAGGTACATCTCTGCTAGCTGAGCCGTCGACTGACTAACTCTAAATTGGAGAAAATGAGCCATCTTCGTGAGCCTGTCAACTATAACCCAAATAGCATTTCGATAAGCTGGGGATCTAGGCAATCCAGTCACAAAATCTATGGTCACATGCTCCCACTTCCTTTCTGGAATCGGCAAGGACTGAAGAAGTCCAGCGGGCCTCTGATGTTCAGTTTTAACCTGCTGGCAAATCAAACACCGAGAGACAAACCGGGCTATCTCCCTCTTCATGCCATTCTACCAGAAGTGCTGACGAATATCTCTATACATCTTCGTGCCACCGGGATGAATAGAATACTGTGAACTGTGAGCTTCTGCCATGACCTCCTGTCTGATATCTCCACTGGGTACACAAAGACGAGTACCGTGCCGAAGTGTACCATCTTCACGAATGTACAACTCTGGCCTTCTTCCTGCTTCACGCTCTGCTCTAAGTCGCTGAATCTTGGAATCTGTAGACTGCACCATCCGGATCCTCTCAACTATGCTGGACTGAACCTGTAGACTGGCCATCAATGCCACGTTGGTAGGAAGAACCACTTCAACTCCCATCTTCTGAAGATCTGCCAATAACTCTGATTGCGCTGTTAGGAAGTAAACTCCGGCTCTCCTGCTCAATGCATCTGCTACAACGTTGGCCTTTCCTGGGTGATACTGTAAATCCATATTATAGTCCACCAGTAGCTCGAGCCATCTTCTCTGCCGCATGTTAAGGTCCTTCTGGGTGAAAACATACTTCAGGCTCTTGTGATCAGTAAATATCTCCACTCTATTTCCATACAAGTAGTGCCGCCAAAGCTTAATCGCAAACACTACTGCTGCCAGTTCCAAGTCGTGGGTTAGGTAATTCCTCTTATGATCACGAAGTTGACATGATGCATAAGCTATTACCTTCCCATGCTGCATCAAGACACACCCCAATCCTCTGCCTGAAGCGTCGCAATAAACTATGAATCTTCCGGTCCCATCTTGAAGTGTGAGAATAGGAGCCGTTACCAAACCTTGCTTCAACTTCTCAAATGATTCCTGGCACTCTGCTGTCCAAGCAAACTGCACATCCTTGCGGGTCAACTGGTTCATCGGTGCTGAAATCCTTACAAAATCTGAAACGAATCGCCGGTAGTAGCGGGCCAATCCAAGGAAGCTGCGAACCTCTGCCATTAAACTAGGTACTGGCCATGTCTCGATAGCCACAATCTTCTGGGGATCCACTTCCACTCCTCCTCGGGTAATAATGTGACCCAAGTACGAAATGAGGTCGAGCTAGAACTCGCATTTACTGAACTTGGCGTACAACTGATGCTCTCTAAGCGTCTGAAGGACGATTCTGAGATGTTGTTCGTGCTCTGCCTCGCTCTTGCTGTAGACCAGGATATCATCTAGAAACACGATCACGAACTGATCCAAGTAAGGCATAAAAATACGATTTATGAGGTTCATGAATACGGCTGGCGCATTGGTTGCTCCGAATGGCATAACAAGAAACTCCTAATGCCCATACCTAGATCGGAAAGCTGTCTTCGGGATGTCCTGCTCTCTGACTCTGATCTAGTGGTATCCTGACCGCAAGTCTATCTTCGAAAACACTGAAGCCCCCTTGAGTTGATCAAACAAGTCATCTATCCTCGGGAGAGGGTATCTGTTCTTGATTGTCACCGAGTTCAAGGTACGATAATCTACACATAACCTGGACGTACCATCCTTCTTCTTTACAAGAAGCTTCGGGGCTCCCCAAGGCGATCCACTTGCACGAATGAATCCCTTGGTCCTGAGTTCTTCAATCATCTTGTACAAAATCTCCAACTCTGAAGGCGCCATCCTGTAGACTCGCTTTGATACTGGTGTTGTCCCGGGGATCAAGTCTATAGTGAACTTGATCTCCCTCTCTGGCGACATTCCTGGAAGTTCCTCTGGAAAGACATCTGGAAACTCTTCAACTATCCGGGGTAACTGTACCGCTGCTACTGCCATCCGCAATAATGGGGGAGATGGCTCCACTGTGCCTCTGGAAAATGAAAACTCTGGCTCTCCTGGAATACTAAAGACAACCCTGCTAATATGGCAGTCTATCCTAGCATACTGGTTCCTCAACCAATCCATGCCTAAGACTACATCATAGTCTGCCATGGGAAACTCTATAAATCTAGCGGGGAATTCTTAGCGGGGAATTCTCTACCGCTAACTACGATCCAACACGAGAAAAACACTCGATCTACTCCCACAAGACCATTACCAGTAAGTATATTGAGCCTTACTGATAATGACTCTGGCTCCAATCCTATCCGTGTCGTGAATCGTACAGACATGAATGAATACGATGCACCAGAATCAAATAATACCGATGTTGGAGAGGAGTTAACGAGAATAGTACCTGCCACTACCTCACCTGGTGCAACCTCTTCTCCCATAGCCATCATTATTGCCTGACCTTGTCCTCTGGCTGCGGGTCCCCTCTGCTGGAAACCTCTCTGCCTACTCTGCACTTGGGCTTGGGTGTACTGCTGCTTATTCTACTGCTGAAACGCCTGGGCCTGAGGCAATAATGGCCTCGGGTACTGCTGCTGCTGTTGTAGGTCCTAAAAAATCAAGTTGCATCAATCAACAAAGTCAAGAAATCAAGAAACCCATCATTTGGATGAATTGCGCAGACAACATATTGCGCAGCAATCCGATTGCGTATACTGCTTTGCGCACACTTCCAACTGCGCAGACTGACGTGGCAGAAGTCATCATTACCAAATCAAATCAAATCTTTTTCTGACAACTGATAGCACGAATAACAAGAAGTTTGTTCGTTTCCTGCGCCGCACAGTGCTCGAGGGCGGCTGACAGCTGGCAGCGCAAACCAATCCTGCGCAGTTTTGAGTCTGCACAAACCATGTATGCGCAATTCAACTCTGCGCACTCCATCAATATAACTGATAAGTTACACGTGGCATTCATACCATCGATTGCTCATTATGTGGCAACTGTTTATGCACGATCATGCGCATTTCTATCAAATGATGCCATGTGTCCATGATAGTTGGCCCACGATCCAGTAACTGTCTGCGCAAATCAATGCTGCGCAAACCAATGCTGCGCAAATCATCCTGCACAGTCCCAAAATAACTGAAAGTTAGTTATTTCTAGAACTCTATAAATAGAGTTTCAAGTCTTCATTTCAAGGGGGATCAAGATCAGAGATCAGAAATCAGAGAGTTCAGGAGTTCTTGCCAAAGTGCTGCTGCATTCTTCCGAGACTTTTGTCTTCAACTTCAGAGGCTTTTGCCTTCAGTTTCCAGAGTTGTTTTCAACTTCAAAGGCTTCGTCTTCACAGTTCACATCGTCTAAGGGATAAAGCAATCGTCATCAAGATTGGATTCCTATAGTTGTAATTTTCCCAGAATTCTTGTAATCTTTATTACAGTTTGTATCAATAAAGTTCTATACTTTTGTTTTTGCAAACAAAATGGCGACTCTGCTGGGGACAACTTTCTCCTCCGACGAGGAAGTAGCAACTCAATGTGACGTAGCGTCTATCGGGAAGACGCAGAAGACGCTGGTTGTTGAGGTCAACCAGACAGCCTACGAGGCGATGCTCAACTCCAAGACCACTCCCCGTACTGTAGCCACTTCTGCCAAGAGCAAAGTGCGCTCAGTTTGGGTCTCCAAGTCTGCACAATCTGGCATTTTTGCCACCAAGGATGCTGTACCAACTGTTGCACAATCTGCTAGTCAGATTGCTGCACAAACTGCTGTGCCAACTGTTGCACAGTCTGTCTCAGCAACTGCTGCACAATCTGTTGTAGTCAAGGCTGCGCAATCTGTTGCAACTGTTGCACAGGCTACTTCATATGCTGCCTTGTCAAAACAGAAGACTCCTATGACTCTGGCGCAATTGGCAGTGGCTTTTCCTGCGCAAAATAGCACTCTTGTAACTAAGGTGCATCCCAAGCACTCTAAGACAAGAACTCCTGATGCACTTCCTACCAAAGCTTCTAATGCACAAATGACTAGTGCACCTTCCACCCATGCGCAAACCAAGTCTGCGCAATCCAAGAAAAACAGCCTTTTGGCTAAATTTCCTTCTTCTCACAATAAAAGAAGAGATTCTACTCCTCTTCCCAAACACCCTATTGCCCCTGCGCAATCCATTGAGGGTAGTCCTTTGACTATTCCTCCTTCTCTTCAAAGCAAAGGAAAAGGTCCATTGGTCTTTTCTCAAACTTCCTTGTCTCATGACTTGGAATATAACAGAGGGAAACGCTCTTTAGCTAACCCTTCATCTCAAAACAAAGAAAAAGGCCCTTTAGTCTTTTTTCAGTCTTCTTCAGTCTTTACTGAAGAAGATCCATCTCAATGTGTCTCGACTCCAATCAATTCAAGAACTCTGGCAAACAAGGATTCTTCTTTCCTTTATAACAAGAGTACTTGTACTAATCAAAGAGGTATTCTGCCTACTCCGATAGCAGAATTCCAGGACCTCCCGACTCTCCAAATTTGTCGTTCCAGACAGGGAAAACTGTTAGTGTCTCAAACAGAAACTCCTGGGGGTGAATTTGCCGACCTCAGAACTTATCTTAATCGACCCACTTCGGTAAAACGCAAACAGCCAATGCCGAAAGTTAAACATCATCAGAAACAAATCTCCAAAGTCAGAAATCCCGACACTTATGCCAATGAAGTGAGTACTTCCCTGTATACTCAAGGGACTAAACATTTGAAGAATCGGAATCATGTTCCAAATGTTATCAAAGAACAGATCCCTCGGAACTTTCCTCGTCCTGTTGTAGATCTTCGAGAACATTTAAGACAAAAACAGGATAATGTCTCAATATCTCCATCTCAACCATCTGATCATTACTGTAATCATAAAGTCATCATCCAATGCTGTTGTCAAACGACAAAACGATCTGTCTTCGATCGTTTAACTTTTGCTAAATCTGAACCTATGTCAGAAGAAGACGAAGTTTTGTATGCTTCTGTTAACATGACTTCCCGAGACACTGGGGGTAAAAGATGCTCTAAGCATGGTAGACTCCGCAAGCCAAGCCAACGGTATTTGGAATTACTTCAAGAATCTTCTGAAGGAGTATTTCAAGATACCCGTTCTCGAAGCCGAGATACAATCGGTCAAAGAAATCTTCCTCAAAATCCTTCAAGTCATCTCCCTGTTTCCCAGTCAGAAGATGATTCATTTTCTGATTATGATGCATACAGTGAAAGTTCTGAACAAACAGTATCTTCCACTGTGCCAAGAGAAGTGACGGCTTATGTTGTCACCGATGATCCAGATGCTTCAACCTCCGCAAATCAGGAACAACGAATTGCTGCACTCGAAGACAAATTAAAAACCATGGCTGAGATGGTTGCTAGTATGCATTCCATCATTGTAGCACAGCATGTTACACCACCAACGGCACCTATTACTAGTCCAGAGATCATAGCGTCTTCAATACCTGCCAATACTGGGCTGGGGGTAGTGCCTCCCCAAATGCCTCATGTACAAGTGCAAGTACAAACTATGCCTAGCCATTCAGGAGCTGGGGGTAGTGCTTACAACGCTGTTCCTCCTCCTACCACTACAACTCAACCTGCTCCTTCTTCTTCATCAGAAGACGCCAATAAAGCTGTCAAACTCTTACGAACTCAGTTTGAAGCATTTAAAGAGAAAGACAATCTACAAAGGTTGGGGATTAAACAACCCTATCCGGTTGAATGGAAGGACGTCCCGTTTCCCCCAAAGTACAAAATCCCTACAATCTCTTTGTTCGATGGCAGTACTTCCCTAAGTCAATTCATCAATCATTTTGAGGTAATGACTGTTCAACTTCAGCCAAATGACGCTCTTCTTACCAGAGTGTTTGTCGGTTGTTTAGCCGGCGTAGCATACGACTGGTACAGAAGTTTGCCCGATGGTTGCATCACATCCTTTTCAGGTCTCAAACAAATCTTTCTGGAACGGTTCTATGAAGGATTTAATGATATGACTATGTCAGCTCTCAACAAAATCAAACAAAAACATAATAAAACGGCTGAGAGCTTTATTGAACGGTTCCGCCGTGAAGCCTTAAAAATGCCTCCAGGGACTCCCGCTGCTGTCACTATTGATACGTGTAAGGCGAATCTTTTACCTATTATCAGTATATGGACGGGATCAACCCAATTCCAAGATTGGCCCTCATTCATCGTCAACGCCAAGGCTGCTGAAGTAAGTGCCGACAAGTTCAAACAATTGGGGGTACAAATGTCTAATCCTGATCGCGATGAGCATCAGAATTCAGGTGGTAGCAATCGCCAGAACAATCGCAAAGCGAAAGAGACTTTAAACATCAACTTGAACAAAAATAAAGAATCTTTGGATGTCAATGTGGCCCCACCTACATCTACTCCTACTCCTTCTGCACCTCCACCGAGGGAACCTCGTCCGAAGGTAGAATATTCCTTTGACGAAAATGACACGGCAAGTATCTTTGAGTGTTTACTCAAAAGCAATAAAATTCAACTCCCTGATCCAAAGAAACCTGATGAAGTCAATAAGACTGATCATCCCAAATATTGTGTCTATCATCGATTCATTGGACATCCTACTCGAGCATGCTATGTGCTCAAAGGTAAGATTCAAGAGCTTGTCAATGCAGGTGTAGTCACTTTGCAACAAGATGAGAAGACTGTTATGGCAAATATGGTTTCAGTCCAATTTGGAAATTTCCCTCCGCAGATAATACAGCATGGTGTCATTCCGATTCCTAAAGCAACCCTTGAGATTGAGAATCTCCCGCTTCCATCCAAAGAAGGTCTTATTCCCTTGTCTCTTGACAATGGTGAAATTATGTGGATCCATCCTGATCTTGCTCCAGAATTTGAGATATCTTCCAAGAAGAAAACTCGTTCTAAAGGCAAAACCAAAATCTGCAACATGGTATCTTTTGATCCCATTGTTGACGAAGAGATTCTGTTAGGCACCAGATCAGGAAAAGCTTATTTAAAAGATCATTCTGAAGGTCAAAGGGATCCTGCCTCTTCTTCCGAACCTGCTCCGGCGCAACCTGCATCTGCTGAAGAGGTCCCTTCTACATCTTCACCAGTTGTAGTATCAATTCCTCCTAAGCCAACAACGGCTGACAAAGGCAAGCAACAAGTTCGATTTGACAAACCTCTAAAGAAGTCATCTCCTACTGGGCTTGAGAAGCCTTACAACTTTGATATATTGGCTCAATTAGCCAATACACCAGCTAGACTGTCAATCTTTGAACTCTTGCGTCTTTCCAAAGAGACACGAGAAACTCTAAGTGAAGCTCTGATGCAGGCTGAAACTTGCTTAACTCTTCTTAAGAAGCCAGAATCAGAATCAGTCTCTTGTCATCACAGTCATAGTGTCTTAGAACTGATCCCAAATATTACCTTCACTCAGGATGATATGCTAATGGAAGATAATAGACATGATCGTCCTCTTTACTATACAGGATATGTAGATTCAATGAAGGTTGATCGTATCCTGATTGATCCAGGGTCTGCACTTAGTATTATGCCAAAGACAATGCTCGATGCGTTGAAGATACCGGTGCATAATCTTTCAACCACGATCACTACTATTCTGGGATTTAATCAAGAAAAGAGTGAACCTTTGGGCAAGATCCGTCTAAAACTCCAAATAGGCAATCTTCGCACAAAGGTGACCTTTTATATCATTGACAATCATGGTTGTTCTTACAATGCTCTCCTGGGAAGGCCATTCCTCCATGAACACAATGTCGTTCCATCAACTCTTCATCAATGCTTTAAATACGTTGATGACAAAGGACAAGTTCATAAGGAAGTTGCGGACCTTTATCCTTTTAAGGGTGTTGAAGCTTATTGCAACGATGCTCGTATGTACAAGGATGAATTTATGAAGGTAGTATTGGCTATGGATACTGAAGAAGATCAAAAAGCAGTACCTCAAGACACTCTTATCATACCTGTTAAGGGGCGAGTTTCTCATCCTCAATCTTCCAAGCCACTGGTTATTCACTTACCAGTTCAAAAGAAATCAGTTGATGCTGATGAAAATCAAAGGGAGCTCACCTCTTCTGAGCCACTTGTTATCGACTTACGTCGTAACAAAGACAAAAAGCAGCTCATTCCTTCTGAGCCACTTGTTGTTGATCTAAATCGCAACAAGGAAAAAAGGGAGCTCACCTCTTCTGAGCCACTTGTTATCGACCTCCGTCGTAACAAGCCTCCTCCACGTTCTTCTTCTCCCCCTCTTGTAAT
Source organism: Iris pallida (assembly GCA_029216955.1). Taxonomy (NCBI): domain Eukaryota; kingdom Viridiplantae; phylum Streptophyta; class Magnoliopsida; order Asparagales; family Iridaceae; genus Iris; species Iris pallida. Next base: position 17,963,421 of record JANAVB010018998.1, read on the forward strand.
CAATTTGACTAAACCTGCTAAGGTTAAAGGTCCTGTTGTAAATACTGATGTACAAATCAATGAAAAAGCACCTACTTTCCAGTATATTGATGTTATTTATTATACTAAAAGTTATTTGGATATGTTAGATAGCTTCCAATCAATTACACTGGGAGTCGTACAATCTCTTCAGACAGAAGTCTCGCTTGAAGATCCAGATGATTCTTACCGTATTCACCCTTCTTTGAAGAAAGGTGAAAGTCCAGCATTTTTATATAAAAGACCAGAAACAAAGATTAACTATACGGATGATAGCAAAGTTAACGATACGGGACGTCTTCAGTTCCATCGTTATAGTCAACAATCAAAAGACATCCTCCGAAAGATGGGTTACGACTTTAAGAGCGGCCTTAACTATGGTAAAGGTAGACGAACTCCCATTCGTACAACAGTTCCAAACGGAAAATCACAAATGTATTATGACAGGACCAAGAAAGGTCTCGGATATACTTCTCCTCCACTGTTATCCCCAGCAGCTTCTGAATCAGATAGTGAAGAACGTTCTAACTCTTTTGATTCCAGATCATGGGATTCCGATACCAGCATCGGTGAAGTCTATCGTATAATTGTATCTTCTAACATGGTCTCTGTTGAACTACCAGAAGGCTATGATGAAGATGTTGAAGAAAGTCAGGAAACAGATCCTTGGGCTCAACATATGGATAACCAATGGGTACTTCGATTTGAACAACGTGAACCTCCTACTGAAGATCAACTACTTCAAATTGATGTAGGAGAAAGAGATTCACCTCGGCCAATTTTTATTAGCAAAAATCTTCCAGAAGCAGACAAACAAGAGTTGATTCTTCTTATTAAAGAATATATCGACGTCTTTGCCTGGAATTATGAAGACATGCCAGGTTTAGATCCTAAGATTGCTACTCACAAATTGAACATTCTTCCTAATGCTAAACCAGTCAAACAGCAACAAAGGCGATTTAAGCCTGAAATGATGGACGCAATTGATGATGAAGTCAAGAAGCTCATCGCTTGTGGCTTTATTCGAGAAGAGCAGCATCCTGATTGGGTAGCCAATGTCGTCCCAGTTCTGAAGAAAACTGGAAAAGTTTGAGTCTGTATCGACTTCCGAGATCTCAATGAAGCATGTCCAAAAGATGAATTTCCTCTTCCTATCACAGACGTCATGATTGACAATACTTGTGGGTTCGAAAGAATATCTTTTATGGATGGATTTTTCGGGTATAATCAGATCAAAATGTATCCTGAAGATGAAAAGCATACATCTTTCCGCACTCCTCGAGGAGTTTATTGTTATACAGTGATGCCATTTGGTCTCAAGAATGCGGGTGCAACCTACCAACGGGCTATGAGTACCATTTTCAGAGAACATCTTCGTAAAACAGTCGAATGTTACGTGGACGATATTGCTGTTAAAAGTCGTCTAAAAGAAGATCACATCCAAGATTTGAGAACAATATTTAATCTCATGCGTCAACATCAGCTCAAGATGAATCCCACCAAGTCATTTTTGGGTGTCTCTAGTGGCAAATTTCTCGGCTTCGTCATTACCTCTAAGGGTATACACGTGGATCCCGAGAAGATCAAAGCCATCCAAGAGATGCGTCCTCCACGCAACCTAAAAGAGCTACGAGGATTCCAAGGCCGACTTGCGTACATTAGGCGATTCATTTCGAACTAGTCTGGACGCTGCAGACCATTCACTCAACTAATGAAGAAGGGTGTATCTTTTGTTTGGACTGAAGAATGTCAACGAGCATTCGACGATATCAAACAATATCTTATGAACCCACCAGTTTTGGTGCCACCTATCTCTGGCATTCCATTCTTGATGTATGTCCGTGCTATGGACCATTCATTGGGTGCCTTACTTGCCCAAAAGAACAAAGAAGGCCATGAACAAGCTATCTACTATCTTAGCCGAACTATGATTGGTGCTGAACACCGTTATAGTCCCGTCGAGAAAGAATGCTTGGCTCTCATGTTTGCTGTACAAAAGACGAGGCATTATATCATTGGTCAAACTATTCATGTTATATCTCGAGTTAACCCTCTCCGGGTACTCATGAAGAAACCAAGTACACTTAATTCTCGGTTGGCTACATGGACAATCCTGCTAGCTCAATATGATATGGTCTATGTTCCACAAAAGTCTGTCAAAGGTCAAGCGCTAGCGGACTTCTTAGCAGCTCATCCTGTGCCTGAAACATCTAAACTCTATGACGAAATTCTTGACGAGACGTTAGAAGTCAATATGATCTCCGAAGAGTTTCCAACCTGGCGTTTATTCTTTGATGGTGCATCAAGAATTGGACCAAATGGTGCTATAGTGGCAGGTGTTGGAGTTATTCTCGTTTCTCCAGACGGATTAACTATCCAAAGAGCCTACTCTTTAGATGAACCGTGCTCCAACAATGTGGCAGAGTACAATGCCTTACTTGTCGGCCTTCAGCTAGCTAAACAACTGAATGTTGAATATCTGGAAGTCTATGGTGATTCTAAATTGGTTGTAAACCAGGTTAGAGGAACCTATGAAGTCCGTCATCAAGACCTAGTGCCTTATCATGAAGCGGCAATCAATATAGCTACATCATTCAAAGCCTTCTTCATTGATTATGTTCGACGAGCTTGCAATACTGAAGCCGATGCTTTGGCCAATCTTGCAGCTGTCTTAGCCATCCCTGTCAAAAGGCATCAGGTGGTGGTTATTTCTAACCGAGAACTGTTCTGTATTGAGAATAATCGTAATATTGAATTTAGCAATCTTGCTGAAGTCGAAGTTATTGATGACGATTGGAGAACTTCTTTTATCGATTTCGTATTACATGACATACTCCCTGAAGATCCTAAGGAGGCTACAAGCGTTCGACGTCGATCTCTACGATTTTACTACAATCAAACCACCAAAGCACTCTATCGGCGAACTTATGATGGTCTTCTTCTACGCTGTTTAGCTGGTGATGAAGCCAAACAAGTGTTGCGTGAAGCTCATGATGGCGTCTGTGGAGCACATCAACCTGGTCCTAAATTACAGGATCGCATTAGACGTATAGGTTATTATTGGCCCTCTATGGTATCAGATGCCATTGAATATGCAAGAAAATGTCGTGCTTGTCAAATCCATGCAGACTTCATTCATCAACCCTCGGAATTCTTACACCCGACTGCTGCTTCATGGCCTTTTGAAGCTTGGGGTATGGACATCATAGGTCCTATTAATCCTCCTTCTTCTAGAGGACATCGGTTCATATTGGCGATAACCGATTACTTCTCCAAGTGGGCCGAAGCTATACCTATGGCTGAAGTCAAGACTAGCAGTGTCATCAATTTCGTTAAACACCATGTCATCTATAGATTCGGTTTACCTCACAGAATCATTCATGACAATGGACCTCAATTCATTAGTCAGAAGTTCACTAGATTCTGCGATGATCATCGGATTAACAATGTTGCTTCGACGGCGTACAATCCTGCCGCTAATGGTTTAGCTGAAGCCTTTAACAAAACCATTATTAAGCTCCTTAAGAAGTTTGTATCCACTAACAAACGGAATTAGAGCGAGAAACCTGGCGAATGTCTTTGGGCCTATCGAACTACAGTCCGCATTCCCACAGGCTTTACACCTTTCTCTTTGGTGTATGGCTGTGAAGCTGTCCTTCCTTTAGAGTTACAAATTCCTTCTTTAAGGATTGCTATTGCCAATGAGCTTACCACAGAAAATAATGACCTTCTTCGACTCCAAGAGTTGGAAGCATTGGATGAAAAGCGGTTAATGGCTCAACAGCATATTGAGTTATACCAAGCCTGCATCTCAAAGACATTTAATCGTAAAGTGAAGGTCAGAGCCTTTCAGCAAGGAGAACTTGTTCTAACGGTCAGACGTCCTATGACCATGACTCATATGAGCAAAGGGAAATTCGATGCGAAATGGGAAGGTCCCTATGTTGTGAGCAAAGTCTTCTCAAACGGAGCTTATCAACTTTCAGAACTTGATGGTCGAGTTGCTATGATGCCTATCAATGGCAAATTCTTAAAGAAGTATTATGTATAAATGTAAATATTTGTAAATTATCAGACAGAATCAAGTTCATAAATAAAATTCAAATTTTATTTCATTATATGATAGTACATATCAAAGGTCACTATCATCCTTTTCTACATTTGGACGAGGGCCACTGCCGTCCTTCTCAAAAATATGGTCAGCAAAAGAGTCGAGAACCTCCTTGCTGGATCCCACAAGAAACTTGCAGGCGGCCATCCTCATGGCTTCTTCTTCTTTAGTCCTTCCAGGTTCAAGCAGGAAGTCCAGAATGTCTCGTGGTGGCTGAGGTACAGACGGACCTTCGCCCGCTTTTGCCTCCTTCGGCTGGATTGGATCGGCAGGGCGTTCTTCAGTGCCCTTCTCAACCTTCGAGGCGATTTCGGCCTTCTTAGATGCTTCTCCGAATGACATTTTTATGTTGAAGAGCAGAAGTGTTTATTCCTGTCAGATTTCTGCTATATTTATAGACAGAAGTTCCTCAAATAATGAAACGATGGTTCATCCGTTCATTTATTACATTCATCAGACGGTTCATCGTTCATTAACTTCCGACGGTTCATCCGTTCATTTATCACATTCATCCGACGATTCATCCGTTCATTACTACCCGACGGTTCACCCGTTCATTTATCATCACCTGATGGGTTATCCGTTCATTTCCATTTAACGGTTCATCCATTCATTAATCACCACTTGACGGTTCACCCGTTCATTGTCATCTATTATTTGACGGTCTTCCCGTTCATTCATCTCACAAACATTGACGATTCGTCATCGTTCATTATTTACATCAGCAACTTGTCGTTTTTGATTAAGTTGTCAAATCGAAATAATTATACTCAATATATTCTGCCATGTCCATATTACCTCTGAGTAGATATAATGAATATAATTATTTTCTATAAAATCATCAAGAAATATATCATGTCTTGCACCTCTGAATATATTTTCTATCTCTATTATTTATATCTGAATAAAATAAGCAATAAATAATGGAATCACAACAAAATGTCTTTTATTTAATCAGAATATAAGACAGTACAAAAATGCTTCCACAGCAACAAAAACAAAGATACAAAAGAGTTTCAATTAAGAGGGAGGAACAATCAAATTGTTGATCTGTTGCTTCAAGGTCTGCAACTCTTCTTCGTGACTAGTTGTTACTCTCATTCTTGCTTCTTCCATCCCTTTTTCTTCATCAAAAACAGGCATATTTATTGTCCTGCGGGTAATTTCAGCACTATGAGTCTCTTCATACTCATTTTTCTCCTGAATTAGGGCATTGAGTTGTTCAATCATAAGTCGTTGATTGGCAGTTTCTTCTTCAAATTCCTTCTGAAGGCGAATAATTTCCGCTTTCAATCCAGTAAGCCTCTGTCCTTTGTTCTCAGCTGCCAAAGTAACTGATTCTATCTTTGAGTTGAATTCAGCTGACTTTGCAGAATGAGCTTCTAAAAGGTTTTGAAGGTTTATCCTTTCAATATCAGCTTCTTGGGCTAGTCGCTCATATTCGGCTTGCACCAGAGAGTCTATATTCTTCTTCTTGAGCTCCTTATATTTCTTTATGGATACTTCCAACTCATCCAATATATGTTCAAGAAGAATGGCTTGAGCCTCATCTCCTTGATCCCTTATGGCTCTTATTAAAAAAGAAGTTGGCTTCCTAACCATAATAAAGTCAGCTCCTTCCTTCTCTATCATCTTATGAGCAAGAGATCCCAACGATTCAAAAAAGCATTTGGTAAATGATTGTACAACTTGCTGATTGATGGCTATAGTTCCAGGAGTCGAAGCTATCCCTATTGAGGATGGGGTAGTCGGTTGCTCAATCCTTTGCTGCTGAATGATGGGCTCTTTAAACAAAGGAGCCAGAGTGGAGCTAGCTGCTCCTCCTGTTTGTTCTTCTGCAAAAAGTAAAATTATTATTTTACTAATTTGCCAATAAACAAAAAGATCAAATAAAAACAGTCTTACCTTGATTTGATCTAACAACAACTGCATCTCCTGCTGGAATAGACTCCCGTTGAACGGAAGTAGCTTCAATTGCAACAGCTTGGCTGCTACCCGCTTCAGAACCGCAAGATAAGTGATGGCTACTACTAACAACCACCGTCGGAATAGGCACCATAGCCAGGTCCATCGGAGGTGTTGGTAGATTATCAAAATCTGCAAGAACTACAAATGAAGATATTAGATATCAATCTATTTTAAAGAAAGAAGATTGTTAAATCTCGTTTTATACCTTGGGGTTCGGTGGCGGGATTCTCTTGCTGGACATCTTCACCAGCCGCTTCTTCAGGAGATATTTCTATCTCGACGTCTTCATCAGGGTTAACAACCTTTTCTACGGACACCTCTACTTCAATATCCTTTTTAGGATCCGAAGCATCATCGGCGGTATCAAGAGATATGTGTTCTTCGTTGTCCCCTTCAGGATTCTGTATATACTCATCAACATTTCCAGACGAAGAGCTTTCTTCATCCTTATCTTCTTCTTCTTCTTGGGCTGCATTCCCACTGTCAGTTGCGGTTTGATCCTCCTGCAGGCTATAACAATCTTCTAAAGCTCCGATCATTTCACGCTCTTCTTCTTCACGAAGAGTCTTAGGAGTAGGAGGAAGCTGAGTCGTCTCCACGACAGGTGAAAGAGGTCGTGTAATATTTAGCTCCTCTTCAATGATGTTTTCTCTGAGTGTTTCAACTTCAGTTCTGGGGTCAAGATCTCCCCTCTGTTCAGTCTCTTCAAGGGTTTTACTCCCTGATTCAGAAACAGGTGTGGGAGATGGCATTATAAGTCCTGTTGCAGCATCTACTGAAGTTAGGAGTTGTTTGGAAGAAGAGGCTTCTAAATTTCTTCTGGTGACCAACTTCTTCTTCTTCTTTCTATGTAGAGGTCTATCAGGACTCTCTACATCTATTGGTGCTGTTTGTTATTGTACAGAAGTTGGTGTAGTAGCAGCTTCCTGATTTGTCTCGGCTAGCTGCCGAGATTGGGATCTTGTAGTAACTTTATCAGAAGAATGCTCCAAGACCAATCTCTTCTTTGCTGCAGGAGCAGGAGGCTCCTCTCTTCTTCTTTTCTTGGCAGGAGACTTTCCCACTCTCAGAGAGATACGTATTGCTGCGTTTACCTCTTGTTGGAACATCATTTCTCTCGAAGTTTCTAGAGGTGCATCCGCCGGCTCGTTCGCCTCATCATTTGCAGGGATTGATAAAGCTATCCTCCCTTTCCTCAATCTTGTCGCAGAAGCAAAACTATCGGCGAGATTAAAGTTCTCGGTAAAAGTATTTGCAGATGTGTAAAATACCGAGTATGTGAAGAGCATCCGAGGCCCTTGAGGAGTGCTCTTTGGTGGCATCGAGAAGGTAGCCTTTGTGTCACGGGCATTGTAGTAGGCCCAAGCTTGGGCCCCGTCAATCAAGAAACTCTTGCCCTGAAGGCAGGTGATTGCATTCCCTACATGGAATTGGTCATATCCAAACTGCCGGGCAAACCGGCTAGGAGGTATGGTTCCAAGAAGCATTCTTCTTCAATGCGGTATACTAAATGAGATGGTCGAATTGTCTTCAACCATTCAAAGGCCACACGGTTTAAGGGCTGCAGCTTTGAATCTACCATGTTTGGTGGCATCTGGTCATGACCGGCAGGGAGAGGGGCGCAACAGAAGTTCCATCCTCTGTTCAAATTTAAAACAAATCTGCACTCACTCAGAGAGGTGTACTTCCATTTACCCTGAGAATATCTGCACAAGAAGCTGCCATCTACTGGTCCCATACCAGGGTCCATTAAAGTTGGATAGTGGAGGAGTAACCATCCAAAGAGATAAGTGTACGGCAGTTCGAGACGGAGGAATTCTTTCTCTCCCTTTGCCTTCAGCATCGAGTCAACATACAAACGAAGACTCGCATTCAATCTGCAGGTCATTGCTGATAACAAGTCAACCTTATAACCGAAGACTAGCTTGACGGCAGCAAAAAGTACACCGCGATGGAAACGGTCCACTGCACTAGATCCCGGGACTACGAATCGTCTGAGCCAGTGTGTCAGAAACCCTGCTAACTGGGCTTCTTTGGACATGGGTCTGTAACCCATTCTCAAAAAACTCTCCAAAATGTCACCTTTCTTTAAAGGTGGACATTGATAATCATCCTTCATTTCCTTATCATAATGTTTACTTTCTTCCATCATCTTCATGACTTCCGTGTTACTTAAGGGTTTGAAAAAATTAGGGTAACATTTGTCATTTTCCTTGGTTTTCTTCTCTTCAATATGATTTAAGAACAAGTACGGCAGCCACTTCGAAGAATAGCAAGTGTTGGCCGTAGCACTCTTATAGTACAAAAAGCAAATCTTGTAATGGCATAGCAGTTCCTCAAACACTGCTACCATTTCTGCATTTTCTTTTCTGAGTTTCTCCAACTCGTCATTTGTGGGAACAAACTCCTCATACGGAGCATCCGCCATGGGCAAGTATGAGATGTATTTCATCTCGTGGAGTGCAAACCCCATCTCTCCACTCGGGGTCATGAAGGTTCCTGTCCTGTAATTGTATCGCTCAGCCAAGGCCAAAAACATATGAGGGTTAGGAGCAAAGCCGTATACAGTGGCATGCACTGCTTAAAACAGGTTAATCTGTTGGAGTTTGTCTTGGAAGGCTGTCAGAACCCAATTTGCAATACAATTCCATCGCTTGTAATCTGGATTCACTAATCCAGTCATTCTGATATCCTGTTCAGGGTATTTTCCTTCTTCCTTCGCAAATTCATTTGCGAATATAGGGGTTCTGACGGGCATCAGCATAGAGGAGTTCTCCGGTGGAATGCAGCCGGGTCTCAAACCTCTCAACATAACACTGCATCTGTCAGAAGAGCTGTAAAACATATCTTTCCCGTTAACCTTCTTTACAAAGATCTTCCCTGCACGAGCATCCTGGAGAAGGGTGATGTTCCACTCCATCTTCCTTGGGTAACTTGCATGAGTATACCGCGATAAAGGAAGGCAGCAAGAAATATCAGGAATGAAGAATGATCTATCTTCCCGGTGGACTACCATTTCCTCCATCCTTGGCCTAGGCTGGAAGATTTTTTCAAAGGCGTCACCAAACAAGAATAAGGGTTTCTTGTGGATAACAGCATCTGCTGATTCCAGAGGCTGTCCATTCATCAGACACATTAAAGTTTCGTTGTCCTGGGAAATCAATATTGCCTGAGGAGAAGCCGGCAGATCGTACTGAGGATAATGAACGTGAGATAGATCTTCTTTATATTCAGATTCAGACAAAGTTCCCACAAAATGTTCATAGTTTGGATCTTCATTGGTTTCAACTGCATCAAAAACAGATGAAGATCAGTACAAGTCAAACTCTATTTTTCAGACAAACAAAATAGTAGAGTACACAATCCTCAGATTGCGCTGACATAGATTGCGCAATATCAGTTTGCGCATCTCATCAGGGTGCGCAAACCAATCGATTGCGCTGATATCCAGCGCAAATCAATCGATTGCGCTGACTTTCTGTCAGCACAATTCGATAGATTGTGCAGGATTACAGCCTTCATAAAAATGAAGACTGACGGTTTATGCAACCAAAAAAACCCTAAAAAGGGTGGCGCAATTTGAACTCATCTCTAAAAAAAGATGAGTTTCGAAGATCGGAGGAAGTCGAAACACCCTAAAAAGGGGTTTTTCGATCGGTTTAACTACCTATCAGAGCGGGGTGCGCGGACTCATGTCGAGATGCTCACCGTGCAACTCTGTCAGATGACTCGGCCGGAGCTTTTCCCTTCGCGGCGGCGGCGGCGGCAGCATTAGATCGTCGGGGCGCCATGGCAAAGTCGTTGGAGTTGGAAGACAGTAAGGGCTCAGAGGAGATTTTTCAAGATTGTAAAGTAAAGAATTGAAAATAAAAGGACGGCTATTTATAGCCTTTGAAATACGAAACGGCTGCCTTGGATTGCGCCTAAAATTTGGGGGCACTTCACTTTGCGCAGACAGCTCATCATCATGCGCAACTTGATTCAAAATTCAAAAATTTAAAGTATTTCGAAACTTTGAATCAAATCAACTTTCGAAAACTTTGAAGGGGGTCTTGTAGGTCCTAAAAAATCAAGTTGCATCAATCAACAAATTCAAGAAATCAAGAAACCCATCATTTGGATGAATTGCGCAGACAACAGATTGCGCAGCAATCCGATTGCGCATACTGCTTTGCGAACACTTCCAACTGCGCAGACTGACGTGGCAGAAGTCATCATTACCAAATCAAATCAAATCTTTTTCTGACAACTGACAGCACGAATAACAAGGAGTTTGTTCGTTTCCTGCGCCGCACAGTGCTCGAGGGCGGCTGACAGCTGGCAGCACAAACCAATCCTGCGCAGTTTTGAGTCTGCGTAAACCATGTATGCGCAATTCAACTCTGCGCACTCCATCAATATAACTGATAAGTTACACGTGGCATTCATACCATCGATTGCTCATTACGTGGCAACTGTTTATGCACGATCATGCGCATTTCTATCAAATGATGCTATATGTCCATGATAGTTGGCCCACGATCCAGTAACTGTCTGCGCAAATCAATGCTGCGCAAATCAATGCTGCGCAAATCATCCTGTGCAGTCCCAAAATAACTGAAAGTTAGTTATTTCTAGAACTCTATAAATAGAGTTTCAAGTCTTCATTTCAAGGGGGATCAAGATCAGAGATCAGAAATCAGAGAGTTCAGGAGTTCTTGCCAAAGTGCTGCTGCATTCTTCCGAGACTTTTGTCTTCAACTTCAGAGGCTTTTGCCTTCAGTTTCCAGAGTTGTTTTCAACTTCAAAGGCTTCGTCTTCACAGTTCACATCGTCTAAGGGATAAAGCAATCGTCATCAAGATTGGATTCCTATAGTTGTAATTTTCCCAGAATTCTTGTAATCTTTATTACAGTTTGTATCAATAAAGTTCTATACTTTTGTTTTTGCAAACAGCTGTATAGGTGCTGGTCCCCTAACCGATGGACTGGTTAGGTTGGAAGAGGATGAACTACCCCTATTCAGGCAGGCTCCTATCTTGTGATCTGTCGCTCCACAAGCCAGGCACAATCCCTGTGCCCTGCGACAATCTGCCACCACATGCCTTGGCTTCCCGCAATGAGAATATCCCATCACGGAAGTCTGCTTCTGCTTCTGCTGCTACGGGTACGTCGGGATTGAATGCTGAACCGATATTACTGAGATCGCCCACCTCGGAGTTCCAATGGTCAAACCCCTAGCTGCTGGGGCTGGAGCTGATGATTGGTGTATCTGAATGTGGGACCGCTTCCTACCTCCGGTCCTATCCACGATCCTCTGGGAGGTGTACTCGTGCCTCCTAGCTGTCCTCAATACTGTATCGAACGTCTGGTGCTCGAACTGCTCAACTGCCAATAAGATCTCCAAATGCAGCCCCTGCTGGAACCGCTGGGCCCTATCAAACTTGGTTGCCACCAAGGTAGGGACAAACCTACTGAGTCTAGAAAACTCAGATGCATAACCGTCGACCGTTCTGCCTCCTTGCTTCAAGTTGGTAAATCTCGTCTGCAGGTCGTACCGAGCTACATCATCGAAATACTTCTTCTGGAATCTCTCTAAATACCGCCCAAGTAATCGGCGCTGCTAATCCCATGGCCTGCGTCGCCCACCAACTGCGAGCTAAGTCTAGCAACTATAGGCGTACCACTGCCACCTTCTCATCATCAGGTATCCTAGCTGCTTCTAGAACCACCTCGGTATCCTGAAGCCAAGCGTCCGCACAATCACATCCTCGCTGCCGTCGAAGAATGAAGGGTTCAGGCGCTTGAAGCTGTTGGCCGCGCTGTTCCCTGGATGACCACCTCTGGTCAAAGCATCTGCCTCTGCCTGGTGCAAGGTGTCTCCTCTACGATCCTGGGAAGCTATCAAGGTCCTGATGAGACCTACCAAGGTGCCATCGTTAGGCTCGGCAGGCTGGACGGGCTGAACTGGGGGCTCTCCTCCAGTAGGTACAACTCTGGAGGCTACTCCGGAATGCTGGGCTTGATCTCCGGGTTGCTGCTGGTCCACGAGAAGTGCTCCACCTCGCTGGTCGGCAGATCCAGGAACAATGCCGCTGAAGAAGACGACATATAAAACAATAAGGAAGGACCAGGACAGATCAACGATACAAGCATGTGATCAGGTCAAGATTCTTAGGGATTTGAAGATACGAGTAGAGATCAAGGACGAATACTGATTGAGACATCTATTAGGTAAACCCTTACATTCTTGAATGCCAAGACCTGTTTGGGCCACCACTTAAACCATGTGACGCCCCAGAACCAGAATACTGGAGAGCGGGGGCGTACATAGCCAGCTACATATATTGAAATGGAATCCACCTCGCTATACGGTCACGGCTGTCTAGATATATGAGGGTTTAACTACAAGCCAACAGTCTCCTATGGTCATGAACAAGCCTATTATCTCAATCTCAAGCAAGTAATATAGTTACAAGATATTAGACCACCAAATATAAAATAAAAGGCGTCCCAAATATTACATATTGGATGATCATGAAGCTAGTCGTACAAAATGTCAAGACTAGCAAGAGTTCAGTCATACATGATTAACCCTAGGATTTGTTAATCATGTTACAGCCCGTAGGCAGACAGTAAGTAAATATGCATCGAGCTAACAGGTGCTCGTCGGCTAAACGCCTCAAAAGAATAATTTTACAATGAAGTGAGCGAATCAAAATGGAAAACCCACTCGTAGCCCGGGTTCCTTCTAGTCGCCACCATCGGGCTGGAGGTTCGGTAGATCCTCGGGTGCTGCTCCGAAATCTGGCCACACAAAACAAGCTGGGTCAAACCCCAGAAAGAGCAAGTGCCACAAGGGAGGCCACGAAATAAGAACAAAAGCCAGCATATCAGAACATAAGAAAATGGAAGAAAAGTACAAGTAATAAGGAGTACAATAGGACAATAAACGACTAGGGACGTGGAACCATTCCGGGAGCCAGGTTACAACCCGTAAACCAAACAAGGACCGGGGTTGTAACCCTTCGCCTGAATAGCACTTTGTCTCTACCCATTTATTGTAAAAAAATAAGTAAAACAATCATGTTCAGGAGTACCAAATACTGGGACTAGACGAGACTTAGACAAGGCTGGACACCATCCATTCACAAGCGGCTAAGCAAATACTACGCTTACTACTTAACTAACTAGGGTTGTCACAAGCCTGATTACTAACAAGATGCAAATGAGAAATTCCCAGTCCTAAGCCCTACAGACTATCCAGTTATCCTTCCGCGGGTTGAGAGTATGGTTGGGTACATCGCCCAGGAGACGATATACCCTTAGGTGACTTAGAGGGTGCAACACATGACAGTGTGCTGGAAATGTGTCCTACTCGTCGGCAGGCGACAAGTCCGTTTAAAGTGCCCAGATAACGAGATCTCATGTGACTGGAAATTCTCCATGAACTATAGTTTGATCTAGCCATTAGCCTAATCTATATTCAGTGTGAATCCCTGACCGTGGTAACCAGGGAGTCACGTCCTAGATATGATGCAAGACAAGACAAGACAAGTAGATTGCACAAAGCAGCAAGAATGGACACCCACGGAGTCAGAGTTGATTATACGAGTCAAGTTAGCCATCGCAACAGCATCAAGTCAAGTCAAGTTACAAGTTACAGGTTACAAGTTACAAGTCAGGAGTGCGTCGCCACGGGCCACTATCAAACTATCCAGTTGCAAAGATAAATCATGGATCACAGGTCACAAGTTAAGAGCGCACCCCATCGGGTCACTATCAAGAAGATCAGAAAGCACTAGGATCATAAATCACAAAATTCACGAAAGTTGTACTAGTCATAAGTAAAATACCGAAAACCGTGCCAGGTCGTGTTGGGTCAAGACAGTCGTGTTGTGTGAAACAAGATCTCAAAACTCTAATCCACAAAAGAGTAGCCAAGTCCAAAAAATAAAAACAAACCATCATGGGAAAGTGGATTACGCAGGGTGTCAGATTGCGCTGGAGAAAATGGACTGCGCAGGGGAATGAACTGCGTAGGGGCTGGGTTGCGCTAGGGTCGGCTTGTGCTGGGTGTGAGCTGCGCAGGATATGAGCTGTGCAGGATTGGCTAGTGCTCGAAGCGAACTGCGCTGGGGCAAGCTGTGCAGGGGTGAGTTGCGCTAGGGTCAAGCGCGCTGGGGAACGAGCGGCGCTGAGGTCGAGCGCGCTGGGGAACGAGCTGCGCTGAGGTCAAGCGCGCCAATGGAAGGAAGGCGCTTGAGCTAAAGAGCGCCAGCGCAAGTCAGCCCAGCGCAAAGCGCTGGCCGAGGAGTTGCGCAGTCCGGCCTTGCGCTAAAGAGCGCAGGCCGAGGATCATCTTCTCCATCAGGCCGAGAGAAGAACCCCAAGAACTCCAAATTTCAAATCTTCATATCTTAGCCAAAACAAAATCAAATTTGGATTTTTAAAGTTCTAACTTGTGTAAAATTGAATTCTCTTCCACATGGAAGCCTCAAAATAAGGAAAAATCCAAGTTTAATAGATCAAAACCAAAAAAATTCGAAAATTGTTAAAACTTTGTTCTAGAAAAATAGAAGCTCCAAATCACAAAATGCCAAGTTCTAATATTGTTCAACATGGCCTAATCTAGCTAATGGACAAATAAAATGGGGTTCTTATGTGGTGGCAAGGTGCACTTGCCTATGGTATTGGTGGAGGAAGGAAGAAGATGAAGAAAAATTAATGGAAGTTATGAGGAGAGAGAAAGTTAGGTAGGATTTTAATGAGGGATGATATGTTGTGTTGAGGGTGGCGGTTAACTAAGTGTGTTCCAATGCATACTAAACCAAACCAAACCAATTCCTTCTCCACAAAATAAAACCACGCCAGGTCCAAAAACCCATTTTACGAGAAAACCAAAATCCGCAAGTCAAGCCAAATTATAATTACAGGCCAAAAATCTGAGAAAATAAAATACAGGTCCGAAATACATATAAGCCTAATCAAAATACGTATTCCGAAATACAGGCACTACACATATCCTAGGGTTGATCATGTATGACTACACTCTTGCTAGTCATCACATTTTCTAATGACTAGCTTCATGATCAGCTGGATATATAATGTTTGGAATGCCTTACTATTGTATATTTGGTGATCTTACATCTTGTAACATTTACTTACTTGCTTGTGATTGAGACACTAGGCTTGTTCATGATCATAAGAGACTGATGGCTTGTAGTTAAACCCTCATATATCTAGACAGCCGTGACCGTATAGTGAGGTGGATTCTATTTCATTATATGTAGCTGGCTATGTATGTCCCCGCTCTCCAGTATTCTGGTTCTGGGGCGTGACATCCTTTAGGCCAAAGGACTACTTAGACGTGAAACCTTCGAAATTTGAAGGCAGGACATCACCCGATAAGGTGATGGACTGGATTGATAAAATGGAGAGTCTGTTCGCATTTGTAGGAGTTTCGAATAGCAAGAAGGTAGTTTGTGCCATTCTGCTTCTATGGCTGCGGGCAAAGGATTAGTGGAAAGCGAAGAAGTCGACGCTGCTTGCAACGGCTAGGAATGGAAAGATCTCATAGGCCTCGTTCAAGAAGGCGTTTCTGGATCAATATCTGCCTCCAACTATGAGCAAGAAAATGGAGAATGACTTCATCACACTGAAATAAGAAGATATATCCGTGGAGGACTATGAGTCTAAATTTGCTAAGCTGGCAAATTTTGCTGCTGTTATACTACCCACAGAGCAGACTCGCATAGATCGATTCATTGGAGGTCTGAATGATGACATTCAGTTAAGTGTGCTGAACCGATAATATGGGTCGTACTCTCAGGCCTTTGAAGCGACGCTACAGGTAGAACAGTTCTGCCTGAAGAAGGCGTCAACTAAAATACAGTACAGTCGGAATCAGCCCGCCAAGAGATATCATGATGGAGAGAAAAAGACTGACGGAGAACAGAACAACAAGCCCGTATGCACCTTCTGCGGTCGACGAGGGCATGTTAAGGAAGACTTTCGCTATGTGAATGGTCAGAGTTGCAGTTACTGTGGCAAGAGTGGGCACATCAAGGAGGACTGTCGTGCCGCTAATAACGCTTGTTTTTGTTGTGGCCAACAGGGCCACTCAGTCAAAAATTGCCCAAAAAAGAATATAACGGCTCAAAACCGTAATGACACTGAAGAGCGTGGGCAGCTGCCAGGCCCACCGTCGCTCCGAGATAATCTGCACAATCAGCAATTGCGTAATGCTAACACCGCGACAGCACACGTCTATAATCTCTCCACTTTACTTGATCCTGAAAGGGGAGGTGAGTTTGTATCTTAAGTTTTGAGAACAAAACTTTTTTTAGTGGGTTATTTTGTAGTACCCCCGCTGCTCGTGGTCCACTATGTAATACCTACGGCTTCCTGACCCAGTCTTGAACTGAGGATTTGGGGAAACCTTTGCCGGTATCGATTGATCACAGATGAAATGCAATGAACCTTTCCAATTGATGGATTGGATTCTATTGAAATGAATCCAAGAGTTTTGTTGGATGTTTTCTTTTACTGCTTGGTTTTGATGAATGCATTTTCGTGTTGGTTTTCGATGATTGGTTTTCATTGTTCGCTTTCATCGCATTTCACATTCATTCCGAATCTTGAGAGAAAGAGATGAAGTATGCTAATCAACTGTTGGAGCCGATGTAGGAAGCATGAACTGTTCGTGAACGGCACGTAAAGTCCCTCCTTCTCTCAACTAAGATTCATCTCGATGAGTTGCTTCAACCGAACAAACATTGATCTGTACGCCTAATAAAAATGATCTCTAGTCCACTCTGTTGCCTTATCCCGATGATCAAAGATACCACAACAACAAAAGATAAGAGAAGATAATTGAATTGAATCAAATGCAAGAATATGTATTGCTACTCTATCTGTTCTATAAGAATGATCATCTGTTCGGTTACTAAGTATGCTTGAAAATGTAGACATGTACAAACGAACTTGTACGTATTGAGATGAATATGAAGGCACGAAATGGACGTGTCGTATATCTGTGCATAAGTCCAAATGTGTCTCATCTGATAGAACGGCTAGAGCATGTATTTGGTCTCGGACAACTGTTATACAAGAAAAATATTTGTCTCTCGGGTGGTATTTGGGGGCACCTGGAACCGCTCGGCCTTGGAGAGATCAGGGCCTCCATGTGAAAATGGGAGTCGATATCTGAGTCCTTAGCGACTAGCTGAACCGAAGAGTCACAGCGCTAATCATGGGGATAACCCATGGACCAATATGTAGAATAGTCCACCTGCATGACCCGAATTACAACTTCAATATCTGCATGAATGAAATATGAATTACTCGTTATGCAAATTATGCTAACATGTTTTTGTGCAGGGATGACTGCCGGCGTTGGTAAGTTGCTTATGATATATTTCTACTATCATGTTCTTATGAATTGTTAAAAAAAAACCTAGACAAGTAGAAAGATCACTAGTAAATGTTAGCTTCACATGTTGATTTAGTGCAGAGATTTGTGAGTTCGACCAAAAGCCGCTCGTCAGTACATGATGTGTGCTGACCCACGTTGTGGGCATCCTTTTCAGAAAGCAAAAGGAGACAGGAGGATTTCAAGTGAGGCACTAAAGCTTATCTAGCCCAGTAGAGCTGTGGACTGCCTCGAAGCGTCATTTTCATTCCAGTCAAGTTTTAAGTTTTCTTTCCTTTCGAAGGTGTCTTTTCAATTTCAGCATGTAATAAATGGATATGAAGTTTGGACATTGTGACTATTTTCAAAAAAAGAGTTTTAAAGAGAATCATGTAGCCAATATAAGGCACTCTGAGTTTGCAAAGCTTTGTACTTATATTCCTATCAAGTTTATCAATAAAAGAAGTATTTTAATTTCAAATCTTTGTGTCCAATATTTGGTTTTCTGCAATGAATGGGTGCGTGCGTGTGTTTTTGCTTAACTAGTGGGTGCGTGAGTGTGTTTTACTTGACTAGTTATTTTGTGCAGGTACATGGCCTTGTGCAAGCGCAACTTAGGCTTGCACGGCATCACGCCTTAGCGAGGACGAACGATCCCGTAGGAATCCAGGCAAGACGGACGACCCTAGCGGGATCGGGGCGTGACAGATGATCAATCAAATACGCAGAACGTTCCCTAACAAAATGTCTTAAATCATGTAATATGAGTGTCATAGCCAAGAAGATATAAAACTATCCTACAATCATAAGGTAGTCTGCTGAAACTAAGGAAACATTCATAACATAAATGAAAGCTACAAAAATGACTAACACAGTCGGTTTGCACCCAAATATGACTTGGACCGCCAGTTTATAATAAATGAAAGCAAACAAAAATGAAACAAATAAATACATGTTGAAAATAATATAATAAACAATATTATAGCACGGTTTACTTGGCGGAGGTGGTGTGGTGATCTGACAACG